>PVKU01002725.1:0-211306 GCA_004027475.1 Anoura caudifer
CTCGCTCTTCCACTGTCTCACTCATTTAGTAGTTTTAGCTACTACTTTGAAAATGTTACCTCCAAACTGGAACTTTCTCCCAAGGTCCAGGGACCAGGCTCAGTTGTGAAACTGAACTAATAATCTGTCTTGTGATCTGCTTCCTCTAGTCTGTAGTCATCCTAAACTATTTGAAGTTCCCCAGACCTTAACGCTCTGTCACACCTCTCTTTGCATGTGATCTCTCTCCACTTGCTGCCCTTCTCCTCTGCCTGATGAATTTCTACTCCTCCCTCAGCAACATCTTTGCTGCAGCACCTTCTGACACCTCTCTTACGCCTCCCCTTTCCTCCTCTGTGCCTCTGTCCACGTGGCATATAGTTAATTATTCTTTAAGTAGTTGTTCTCCCTCACAAAGAAGATGCTAGTGACCATTTTTTAACTGGTTTTGCATACCTGGAACTTTGATGATGCCCAGCACGTTTTATGCGGTCAGCAAAAGTTTGGTGAGTGAGTTAATAATGGAAGCTTTTGGTGGAGGAGCATCTCACAGTTCCATGTGTCAGAATGCAAATGAGCACGGACAGCTGGTTGGTAGATGACCACGCACAGTTCATGGTTTAGGTTTTGTGCTCCCGTGTGCTGTAAGATCATTGGCCCTAAAATAGATTTGCATCTAGTTTTTTTTCTTGGAGTTGATTTTGGTTCACAAATAGATTAATAACAAAGACAAATTTCCAAATGTGTTTTTTGGTTTAAGGAGAATTCATTCTTATGTAGGTCACTGTAGAGATGAGGACGAAGTAGAAAAAGTCACTTATTTTGCTCTCTTTAGTGCTTAGCTGGCAGTCTGCCTGTGTTTGATTAAAAATGATAGTCTCTAAAACTCCTTAAGGTAGACTTTTAATTTCCTGTGACAGCACGTGATGCTCCTCCTCTGCTCCCCCCCCCCCACCCCCAGCACACACTCCAGAGGGCCTCCTGTGTGAGATGCTTGTTTAATGTCACCTGTCAGAAAAGGTGCTGCAACAAGTCTCTCAGGTCTGAAGTTTGCAAACACACTTCCACCTTACTGAACATGACAAAGGCTGTCAGAAGTTTCATCTCCCCGTATTTTCTCTTTTCTCAAGAAGAACCAATACAGATGAAAATGTTAGCATCAGCTCAGTGGGTGGGCAGGAAGTTTTATTTATAGTTTGGATTGGGGAAGAAAGGGAGCCCCTACTGACATTCTGGATGATTTCTTTCCAGCAATTTACGTGAACTGCGTTACTAAGGGAGTAGTTTTTCTTCCAAATATTAGTTACATCTCATGCTTCTTTTTTCCACTTCCTCTGAAGAGGGGAGAGGGAGCTTTTCCTAATGACTTTGATAGTTCTAAAATTTCTTTTTTTTTTTCCTTTTATTTTCTGTCCAGGCTTTTGGACTTTTTACCAAACCCACTGTTGGGATTCACGCACATATGTGTGTATCTGGGAGTTGGAAAATATATTTGTGTGTGCTGCACATATTTCAGATACAGTTTTATTTGGGGGATGATGAATAACTGCTGAGAAAGAAACCAGTTGCTCTTCAAAATCTAATTAGCAATCCCAGCGAAAAAGAAGTTTGCATTTAGTTATGACAGAGCACGTGGTGTGCCCTCTGCAAAGACAAGAAAGGGAAGATGAATGCATTTTTAATGCAATCAGGAAGCCCCTCTATAATTTAAATGTATTAGCATATCCTGAGGCACCTAGTGGTATCTGACTGTCCCTAAGATAACTCAAGTCTCTCCCAAACAAACGTGATTGAATTACTGGAGGGAAGGCATTAAGACAGCAGACATGGTCCTTAATGGATCAGTGCTGTCTGTATTCATTACCTCAGCAAACTCCAGGGCAACTGTCCCTGGTGCTCTAAGGAGTCCCGTTATTGAAGCAGTTTTAGTGATTTCGCTTGCATTGCTCACATCCAATTTGCCACCAAAAGTCTGATGCCATGCAAACATTGAATTTCTGGAACATTAATATTGTTTCCCACTTGTATCTAGAAATAGTAATGAGCATACATATTGAATCCTTGTATCTTGGATTATATACAAGAGAGTAAATAATAGTTCTGAAACATTCTGCATTCTAGGAATGTTAGGGTAATATAGAGGGAACTGGCTGTACACTCGGGGTCTCACTTCTGCAATCTGCTTGTGTGCTGTAAAGGTCTCAGTCAACTCAAGTAAATAATAATAAAAATACCGAAAATTACTGAGGCCTAGTGATGCACCCAGTTATGTTAAAATATTTAACACGTGTTATCTAATCCAGTCTTCCCTGCAGCTGTCATGTGGTAGGTACTGTTGTTATTCCCATTTTATAACAAGGAACCCGAGGCGTAAAGACTTGACACGGAGTGACCGGGATCGCACTGTTGTAAGTGGAAGGGCTGGGATTGAAGCCCAGGCAGAAGCACCTGCAGCTCTGGCTTCGTGCTCTGTATTCCAGAGATGTGCCTCCTTCACAGCCCTTCCAGCAGGAGGTTTCTTGGACCCTTGGACTCTTTTCGTGATGGCTCTAACAGGCCTGTGTGAGTTTGGAATGTCGTGCCAGCAGGACACTCTGGAAGCAGTTCATGAACATGGTTTTCCTGCTGGGTTAGAATAAAGGATTTTTCTGTTTAAAAAATTGAGATGAAAAGACACAATGTGAACAGCTCTGGGGCCCAGGGATGGCCCGGGCTGGCCGAGTCGGAACCAAAGAGCACTTCTCTTGGTGGTCTAGTCTCATCACTGTGCTGCACTCTTAGTTTTGCTTCGAAAAGATAAACATCTGAAAGTAGTTGAGATGATTTAGAAGAAAATTTTATGAGTTTAACTGGTTAATTTAGGTATAATTATTTGTATAACATAAGGACCTTTATTTCATACAATTTTCAAGACATTTATTTAAAAAATATTTCAAGTCATTTTTTTTTAAATTGCTCCACTGCAGGAAAGAAGTAGTAGCACTTGAATATTTTTGAACTAGAACATTGTGATTTCTCTTTTAGCTTTAGGTCTTGGTATGAAGCAAAAAGAAAACTTTCAAGAACTGCTATGCTACTTGTTGGAAAAAATATATATATATTTAAGATTTTATTTATTTTTGGAGGGGAGGAAAGGGAGGGAGAAAGAGAGGGAGAGAAACACTGATGTGAGAGAAAAACATTTATCTTTTGCCTCTTGTACATGTCCTGATGGGGGATCGAACCCCTAACTTAGGCATGTGCCCCGACAGGGAACCGAACCAGTGACCCTTTCTTTTGTGGGATGATGCCCAACCAACTGATCCACACTGGTTAGGGCAGGAATATATTCTTGATGAATCCTCTCTGTTGGCATTAACTTCTGGAAAGCCTGCATTTCCCTACATTTTGTGGCACTACATTATTTCTCAAATGACTTCTGCCACTGTAGCCTTTCCTTTTCTTTAATAAGAGTTATGACAGGTATAATATTGTTCTCAAATATTTTAGTCTTCATGATGCTGTTATGAATTAGCTTTAAACACATATATCTCCAAATGGGTGATGTATTTCTTGTTCCTTATCTTAAAGCAGAATGATTTGGTAAGGGCCACGAAAGGGAGGAAATCAACTCTGACTCCGTCAGGTCATTTGTCAGGCCCTCTTGGTGAACCTTCTCTTATGTGGTGAAAAGTGGACACATCTGTGTACTCATTTGGAAAAGTTTGAGTAAATGCTTAGCAGTTTAATTCAGAAATGTTATTCTTAAAAATTCACTTGTTCATTTAGTGTTTATCTTTTCTAAAGAGAATCTGAGACAGCTGAGTGAATCTTTTTGAGGAGCAGTTAAAAACTGAAGTTGTGGGAACACAATGCTAGAAACAATTGATGGCAGGAAAGCCACGGATGTGTCTCATTTTGCTCATCCATTTCTCTTAGTATATCTGTGCTTTTCCACCCAGGGCCTGAAGTATCAGGAGGAGTGAGAAATGAAGAAAGGCGTGATTTTTCTCTATGGCGATTGCCATGAATATTGAATAGGCTTTTTTGGGGGGGCGGGGATAGTGTGCGGAGCCTCGGTATGGCATTCATAAAAGAAAAGTCACTTTAAGCTTTAAAATTTAGTGTTTAGCATTTCCTGGAGCTTATTATTTTAAAATAATGCCCCTCCCCGCTTTCACGGTGCTGGCATTACGAACTCTCTGTACAATTTCCTCTGCAGGCCCGCAGAACCCCCTAAGGTTTCTCCTGGCTCCCGGGAATCTCTCTCCTCCCGATACTGACAGAATCGTTAAACAGGCCTGAAGCTTCCCGATGACTCTCACGGCAGCGCTTTCATTGCTCTTTATCATTACATGTAGTTATGTTTCATCGGGTTTTCAGTAGATGTGACAGGGTTCACATCCCAGCCAACTGGAATTAATTTGATAGCTAAGCATTTCATGAGCTGGCTCCGTCACAGCCTCTGCCAGATCCTGCCATGTGTGAAACATTACTTCTTCCTTCCCACTACAGATTATTTACAAGTTCCACTTCTCCCGTGCTCATTTGTGTTTCCGAAGACGGGAGGAATGTTGTGCCTGTTCAGAGTGTTTCTCTTGGCTTTCCTCTGTGTAAACTCTTCTAATCCTTTCAGTCACCACCTTCTGTGTCCTTTCTGTGGAGCGCGAGGAGAAAATGAAGCGTGTTTGAACGCCAGGCGTTTCTTCACCAGGAGGTTCTGCTGCTGTTCCAACCCGCCTTTGTTGCTCCCTGTCAGTGGCTTCCAAGGCTACTAAGAGGGAGAGGCAGAACAGCGGGGATTGGTGGGCAGACTGTTGGAATGGTTCTCAATAAATAATTTTTTAATTATTTAAATTAAATTTTTTAATTATTAGTCCTTAGTAGTTACGGTGATGGAAGTGGCCGGATGGGAAACTACTGAATATTATATTACTACTTTGAGGATAGATAATTTTACTGAGCATTGCAGGAATAAGAGAGTGTTTATATTTTTAAGATTTGGTTATGTGTCCAAAACATAGTTTATTAATACTCTGAACCAGCTGAGAACACAGTCTTTTATTTGACCATTTTTCCTGTACTTACTAGTTTGATAATTTAATTTTATGGCCATATATGTTATTCCCTAGTTTAGAGATTTCCCTCACATGGCATGATTAGTAATTGTGTGTGAAATGGTTATGTGGAAGCATTACCAGCGAATTAATGCTTGTCTAAATACTGTATGTTTTCACTTGAGAGCGTTGGTTCTGGAATGTATTTCTGGCGCTGTGAAGGGAAAAAAAAAGTCTCAATATTAAAATGCAGCCAGAATTCAATTTGTGAAATGGAGCTTTAAACTCAGTTGTTCCTCCCACTGGCAGCAACTAGAGGTTGCTTATTTCCTTTCTTGAATGAAAATTCTGCCTTTTAAGACTACTTAGTCTTATTTTTAATCTTCAAATTGGTGTTTTGTTGAAGAAACAGCCCAAACTTTACAAGGTCTGTGTTTGTGTCTGTGTATGACATGGGATCTCAACTGTACATCCTAATTAGCACCTCTTAAAACGAATAGAATGGCCGTTTCAAGGTCCCTTATTATAGTAATTAAGCCTTGGAATGGGGAAGTGAATCTTATGAAAATTTTACCCTAATGATTCTGGTGGACTTTTTGTACAGCGTTGAAGCCCAAATCAGGTGTAAAAGTCTTATCATAAGACACAATTAATAACCTACCCTGCTGGATAGTCACTGTTTAGGGGATGGGGATTAACTCTCATCCATAAAATAACTGCAGTGGAAGAAATTCAAAGAGTGGGGGAAAGCCAGGAGACATATTCTTATTTTCTAGGTTATTTTATCCCACGGTAGAAAGAAGTTGTTCTCAAAGCTTTCCAAGGATCAAGTCTGGTCAGTTTTACTTCTAGAGTGGACAGTTCTTGTATATCCCCAAGTAAAGAAAAAAAAGGGGGGGGAGGGAGTTTCTTTACTGATTTAATTGTAATGACCATAAAAGAATCTTTGAATGTGCCCTAAGTATTCTTTGTGTGAGAAAGAAGAAACATGGAAAGAAGCCATGCACCATATTTTCCCATCTTTCTCTCCAAAGAGGGCCTCAGAGTTCTGTGGCAAAGAGGAGCGTTTTCCTCGCTCAAGCGCTTGAATAGATTAGATGATTGACCGCGTGTGCAGAGACTTCCCCTCATCAGGGTCAAGGCCAAGGAAGACATCACGGTCAAGGATATCAAACTCTGGACCGAAGTGGAAACTTCTCATTCGGACTTGACTAAATACAGAGAAAATGGCTGCTGTATCTTCCATGAATTAAAAATATAAAAACAAAAGGAAAAAGTCCAACACCTATAGCTTTCTTAACACTGCAGATTCTGTATTTATTTTGAATTGAACATTTTTAGAAAAGCATCTTGATTCATTAGTCTGAAAAATTACTGCATTATCATAAGAAAATGATTATTGACTCTAATAGAAATCAGTTTTGGATCACTTATAGCATGAATTAGCCTTATAGCATGAAAAACCAGGATGTGAAGCTACAGATTGCTTGTTCATTGAATAGGATGATTTTAAATATTACCCTGAAGACCCCTCTCTAATATCAAAATTGCCCTCAAAGACCTCACTTTGTAACTCCGAAACTGTAGCAGGCAGGGACTGTTTGGCAGGTTGATTCTCATCGTCAGCTTCAAGATAAAGAGAAGAGGTGATGGGTTTTGCTGTCCAGGCAGTTTGGCTCTGATGTTGATGGCGTGTAACTGTCGCTTGTCCCCTAACGCCCACAGTGAGTGTCTGCATTGTAGGTGGAAGGCTGCTGGCCCTGTAGGACCAATACCGGAGATAGTGAGGAGGAAAGTCAGGTCAGTAGGAATGGATGACTGATGAAGAGCTCAGGCAAAGAGCGCACCGAGGAAGACTTGGCAACGGTACTAATAAGGCTGAAACAATGAGATATACACCACAGTCCTAAAACAAAGTTGTGAGAGAATAAAAGGCAAACAGAAGGAAAGTTTGGTAATGGCCACGTGTACACTTGATAACCCATTTCTTTGGAATGCATGTATATATGAAATAAAGAAGAAAGAAAGGAGAGGGAAGTGTATGCAGAGAGGAGGAAAACGGGGGAGACGGTCATGGCCGAGCCTCAGAGCCGCAGGCCGTCTTTACTGTTTTATGGAATGTTGACAGTCCTCTGTTCTACACACTACCGTTCATAACACTCATTTTCCTTATAGATATACAATAGCTTTAATGCTTTTGTGGCAATATCTAAAAACTCACAGGCTGGGCACTATAGGAAAGTAGATTTGCTTTGGTCCTAAATCTTAACCCTGCTTTTTCCTGGTTGAAAAGAGGGAGAACAAAGAGTACAGATCTCCAGGACAAAAGAAAAGCCTTAAAATTTTTAAACTATAACAATAGCAGTACTTACTTACTATTTTCTAATTAAAGTGAAATTTAGGGAGACAGAAGCATTAATAAATGAGATTGTGTCCTGTATGGGTCTCAAAACCTGAAGCTATGGGTTAGCATCCATAGCGAGCCTTCGTCCAGACAATTTTCCTGTAGGTTTTGATGGGCCAAAGGGTATCTCCTAATAAACCTTCAGAGAAGATGGACAGCATTATCAGTATTAGCAGTAATAATGCTTTACATTAGTACATAGATGTTACATTTTCAGATTCTCTATTACATTGAGTTGGTTTGGAATCCACAACTGGAACTCAGCTTTCAGAAGCTTTTTTCCCTAAAGGTCAAGGCAAGCCTCTGCCCCTTACCATGATAAAATAGTTCCCCTTGTACTTGCCCATCACAGATGACAGTGCCACTGTACCAAGACAGTGCAGATTTTGTTTGTAAGATTCTGCCTCCAGAGTCATTTTTCAGAGGGCATATAAGACTGCTCCACTATTTTTGCACTATTTTGCATTTGTACACTGACTGCTTCCCTCTGGCAGGTTAACTGGGTAAATTACTTCTCTAATCGTTTTTTGCTCTGGGTTTTCAGCTCTGCAAAGGTTCATTCCTTGTAAACTCCAACGCCCAGCAGATACATTTATTTCCCTTTGTAGCTGAATTTTCTTCCCTGTATAGTTCATTTTCCTCCCTTTGGACAGGTAAGAAAGACAGAGCCCAACTTGAGGAACCTTTCTCTGTTTTCACTCTCCAAACAACCTCCCTGTATCTAAACTGCACAGCAGAATTCAAAGTGTACAGAATAGAAGTGTGTCATGGTGGTGTGCTCTCCTTCCATGGCTGTTCATCTGTACCCTCGCCGGGTGTGAGAGAGAGTCAAGGCATGAGAGCAATGGGACAGCAGGGAATTCTGTGCTGGAGGAGTTCGAGGCCCTGAAGCCAAGGTGGATAGGAGATGATGATTAAGAAACCTAATCTGGAAAGATCTAGACAGCCATGGGCAGAAGTGAGTTTCTTCATAGACATCTTATATTTTTCCTTCTTGGAGACTCGTAAAGTAAGGTTTCCTAATATATGCAGTTTTTTTCTTAATAAGAAATTGAGTGATGCACTGGGCAATCTCTGTCATTTCAGCACTGGTTCTGGGCATGTGTGAATAAGGGTTTGTAAACAGTGGTTCTGCATGAAAGAATAGTCCTTGGTAGGAATTTAAAGGGGTGCCCTAAATTCATTAGGATTCTGAGAGCTTCGAGGGAGGTTGCTTAGTCCTGGTGGCAGACAAGCTACTGAGGTCCAGGTCGTAGAGTCAAACCAGTGAAGCTCCACTCTCATTTAGTCACCAAACTTTGGGAAGTCTCAGTTTCTTCCTTTGCAAAATAGACAGAGTACCGGTGGCTTTACTGGGATTGCGAGAAGATGAGCCGATGTACCTAACTTAGAATTGCACTTGAAACACAATGAGGCCTCCATAAATGCTCTTTAGAGAGGCTGTTGTCATAGAAACAGAAAATGGATAGTTACATGGATTGCCAGCTTTAGATGGTCTAAGAGGCTTTAGCATTTTGGGGCTGCTGGTTATGGATGGAGCAAACTAAAGGGGAACCGGGGTGGAATGCCTGCCCCTTTCCTCTTTTCTCAGCTTTGGGCCTAGCAGTTCTCTTGCTTTTCCTGTGGCCCGGGGCTGATGCATAGTCAAGTGACAGGATGCATTGCCCAGCCACAGCATTTGCAGCATGGGAGGGCTGAGGAAGATGGCTTGTGCTTAAATTATTAAGGGCAGAATTTTAAGCTTTAGTAGCACAGATATCATTTGGTGAGCTTCCATAATACACAGAATAGAGTACTTTCTTTTCTTCCTTTGCAAAGGATATTAGTGTAATTGGCGATCAAATGTAATAGAAAATGAATTTCGTCTTGTAAAGTATCCAAAGTTTGTTACTGGAATGCTGATAATTATTTTTAAATTCTAAAAATCCCAACAGGGTAACAGTAGCCCTGTCAAATACAGGAAAAGCTCTGCTAAAATGATGAAGGACTAATTAATTAGAATGGCGGTGCAACTGGAATGGCAGCATGTGGAGGTGTCCGTTTTTTATTAAATTTGTATTAAATAAGTCACTTGTGAGAATTATAGTGAACATTACAGAATAAAAAGGTAGGTGGATACTCGTTTAAAAATGATTCCATCTTTAGCAGAAAATATTTCCCAAAAAATTAAGTTATAGTTACTGGAACTACAGTGGTACCTGAGTATTTGTTGTTAATTTGTTCCGGAGCTCGTGAGGAGTGCAGAATTGATGAGTACCACACAGATTTTTCCAGTGACGAGTGATGAGGCATTTTCTCTTGTCGGGTGGCATTATGACTCTTACAAGTTCTAGCAAGTGCCATGAGTCCCGAGCAAGCAAGCACCAAGTACCGAAACATTTTCTTCTCGTCAAAATGCGACGAGTATAGGGTTTGACAAGTTCTGAAGCCGACGAGGACCGAGGTGCGATTGTGATCATGTCAGGTCTGACTCCCTTGCTGTGGTGTGCTCCGGCAAGTTAACACTGATGTGAATATAGTGAAATGATGTACAGTTCTGTAGCAACTTCCTTTGAGGGTTGATAGATAGCGTTTGCCTATTTTTTTATTTTAATGCCCAGGTTTAGGAATTAAGTTGTGGAGGCGGGGAGGAAAACCTGGTTTGAAATGAGAAGAGTTCAAAAAATCTTTTCGGATAACAAATAACACTTCAGAAAGCATCGTCCATCTAATGTAACATGTTCTGTGAAGATGGGAAGACAGCCGGGGTGGGGGGTGGGGGAATGGTCATCAGAAGTAGCAGAAAGCATTGCTTCTTTTTTTGTTCTTAGTTTGGTAAGGTAAAGCGGCATTTCGTCTTGGAAATGAGACATGAGTAGAAAACAAAAACAAGTTTGATGCCAAATGCATAGTGACAGTAGCTGATCACCTCTGGCTTCCTGTTAACTTAATGATAATGAATGAAGTCCAACAGAAGGGAGTCACTGGCATTAATTTCTTTCTGTGCATAATTAACATTCACCTCCCCCCAAATGAGATTGCCATTTGTAGCTCTCAAGAAGTTCTTAGGGTTTTGTTACTGAGAATAGAAAAAGGAAATATTGATTGTCAGAATTTTACTTGAGAATACCTTTTCAGCACAGATCTTAAACATCGTTGGAAGTTCTATGTGAGTTAATCTATCACAACCCCCTTGATGGACACACCTGAATTTCATTGATGTTCTAAATTTGAAAACATACTTTCACAAAAGAGAATCATTATACTTTTAGTATAAATTATAAGCAGAAATAAATTTCAGTTTCCTAAGGATATGATTTTGAGAGTGTATAGTTTTCTAAGTTTCTTATCCTCTAAGGAGAGCTGCACCATTATCTTAAAAACTAGTGTGGATTCTGCCTTGAGTTGAGTGTGGAATACAGCGTTGGGACCTAATTGGTTACTAAGGCTGCCAAGAAAAATGTGGAACCCAGACATAGGGGTTTTCTTCATGCATCTTTTTAATGGTCTGCGTTGCCTGGGCTTCCAGAAGAAATCTATCTCATCATGGTCATCACTCAGCACTTCATACTGCTGCCAGGAGGCCGGTAGGTGTCCGGGCCCTACGTGGGCAAATGGGAATAAGTCAAAGTGAACAGCACTTCACAGAGCTCACGGGCCAGTGGGGAAGAGCTACAAAGAATGGGTGAGCACCGTGGAATGATCCGATACTGCCTTGGAGGGCCCAGGAAGTCCTCCTAAAATAAGAAATGTCCTAACCAAGACCTGGGAGATGTGTTAGTCATACTTTATCAGGAGTCATTTGAACTGTCGTAAACTCTTACAGAATAAAAAGATAGGGGGCTACCTGTTTTAAAAAGTTTCCATCTTTAGTAGAATATATTTCCAAAATGAATTAGAGTTAAAGTTATTGGAACTGATTGAGTCAGGCCCAGCTGTCTACATATATGTCCCTCTGCTTTATTGAGATGGAGAAATAGCAATTTACTAACTCTGTAGCCTCCATTTACATGGATTTTTCCAGAGAGAAGTAAGATATGACTGAACTGCCTTCGTCTCTGGGTGAGTCTTCTTCGCTAGCATCACTGCTCTCAGACTCGGGAAGCAGGGGCTGACCCCGGCCTGCCACCGCCTTCTGTGTAATGTAGTTAATAATGAGCTTTCCCTTGGCCAGTCTAGGGTTTGTTATGGCCCTTGGGCAGTGTGTTCCGGACTCACAGCCTGAATGTTAATAACAAAGTAAAAAAGGCTGAAACTTCTGCATGTTTTCATTAATTTTTTTGCAGCCTTGAATTGATTGCTTCCCTTCCCCCAAAGCATACCCGGTGTGACCCTGATTTCGTGTGGCTTAACCAATAGACTACAGAATGACTAATTTGTTTCCAGTTATTTCTTTGCAGAGTGTTTTCCAGAGAAAGGAGAGCATGAGAAAACTGTCTGTGAGCTAGGGTGGAGGGATCCGTTGAGGCAGAGCCAGACAGCCGTCAGCCTGCGCTTGCCGCGAGAGGTTTTTTTAATAGAATAAATGGAAGGGGAGAAAGAACGGTGGTGGAGATGCCTGTCCTTCTAAGGTATTGTTTCTGCCACGTCACGTGGAAGGCCTCCTAACAACAGGCACGTGGCGCTTTCATGCCAGTTGCCTTTGTTTTGTGTTGCTCTTTCAAAGCCATAAAAGATGTGTTCCCCGTTGAGTGGGCCTGGTGGAACTCTGAGAATTTCAAAACTTACGCTCAGAAGAATATTAAACCTCTGAGTAAACCTCTGAGTGCAATTTAGAGTGTTCCTTGTTTTTTTGTTTTTCATTCTTCTCTTAACATTTTTTCCTCTGATTACTGAAGAGTAACCCAGTGCCAGATTTATTCTGGGGGGATACACAATAAGCACCTCGTTAAGGCTCAGCGCAGAGCTCAGTGAGCTGGGGACTTGAGCTGGAATCCCTGCCCCTCAGATGTCCACACCTGGCCTGGAGGGAGGGAACTGCCCTTTATGCATTTCATTAAGCCCCAGATGTTCACCGGCTACTTTTTATGTCTTCTCTTATCTTAATTCTCACAACAATCATTTCATTTAAGAAATCCAAAATCTGAGGAAGGGATGCAGTGATTTTTTTCTCCAAGGGTACAGAACACAGAACCAGGTGGTGGATTTGAGATTTGAACTCACAGAGGTCTGACTTTAGGTTCTGTTTGCTCGCCAGCATACCACTTGAGCCAGCCAGGGCACTTTCAGGGTTAGGAGGGACACTCGAGACGGCTGAGCTAGCAGCCGGGTTCAGCAGAGTCCCAGAGAGCCGTAAGGGAGGTCGGCCCACACGGTACGAGAATGTGTGTAACTATACGTCTCCATCGTCCCGTGCTCGCTGCGCAGCACGTGTGCGGAGTGAGGCACTGCGATCACCACATTGGGAGCAGCCCTTGGAGGGAAAGAAACAGCGTCACCATGAACCGTACACACATCTCACTATTTGCTCGTTGAGCAATTATGGGAGGAATTCCGTGCATTTTAGTGGCCACCTCCAGAAGCTGAGCTATAGCGGTATTCTGACCCCTTCTTCTGGGCGAAAGTAAGAAGTTTTAGCTATGGAGAATACAGAAAGCTCACACAGAAATGATAGAATGCACATTTTACTGGCTTTATGGGTATGTTTTATTAACTGCTTGTGGTTTGAGGCTATACATTTATGAAATAAAAAAATTTTGACATAGGTCAAAAAAGTTTTAAAGTAGATTATGGGTCATTTTAGATTTTGACAACAAATAGAGTATCCAATTAAAAATGAGTGCCCAACAGAATTTTGGTGTGACAACATACCCTCTGGTGGGTGCTGAGGGCTCTTTGCTGAGATTACCCCCAAAACAGTTCTTAGAAGAGCAGGATAAACTATTCGAAAGGGACATGATTTGTTATTTAAAAGATATTAGTAATAAAAGTTTTTTAAAAGGAAAATGACTTAGAAACATAGGGTTCTGATGGTTCCGTGTGACTTTTTTTAGACCAGTGATTTTTGTCTCAGGTGGGCGATTGATTAAATAAATGTACCATTTTAATCATAAAAACAGTAAGAATTCCGCTTGACCAGTGCAGTCTGGTGAGGGGAAGAAGCTGGAGTGAGACAGCAGACACTGTGAGAGGCACACCCTGCAGTGAGTGGCAGACACCTCCTGGGCACTTCTGCTGTCTCAGGTTCGGTTTCCAGTACCAAAGCTGCGTTTTATTTATCGCTCTCTCCCACTGACATCCATTGAATGCTTTGCCATAATTGACTCACTCATGACACGACAACAGGTCTTTAATTTATTATGTCCCTCGATATGTTGTCTTATGTACACAGAGAGTTTGAGGGAATCCAATGACTAATTCTAATAGGCAATAGAAATTAAATTTGACATAAAGAGAGCCTGGAGGTAGGGCTTCGTGTTTGGGAGTCATGATCATAGCCAGCATTTTTTTGCTTATTTAACATGTGCCAATCTTGATGTTGAGCCTTACTTGGATTAGTTTATTTAACCTTCACAAAACCCTGTGCAGCAGAGGATAGTAACATCCACATTTTACAGATGAGGAAACTAGCATAGAAAAGATTTTTGTCCTTTTAAATGCATACTCTCAATTTCTGTGTTATTCTGCATAGAGGTTATTTTTAAGCCTTGAATATAGTTGAGAGCTGGGGTCAATTTAATCTTAGAACATGCCATATTAAGAGGATAAGAGAAGTGATGAGACAGCTGAGGACATACAAAGAAAGCCAGCTACAGAAACGATGCAAGCGTGTTTAGAGGATGAGAGAGTTATTTTTAAAAGCTGCAGAGAGATCAAGAAGAGAAATAAATTATTAGATACAGAGATTACCTGTCTATGGGAATTTTGAGTAGAGTGCTTTTGAGTAGCACATTTAATCAGCTCTCAATATGCCATTCATTTTTGAAGTTTTGGATTAGTTTACTCAGTGATAATCCTGGGATATCCCTTAAGATGATTTCAAAACCATTATTTAGTCTAGGATAATAATTCTGAACTTTTTCTAGCAAATGAGAGCCTGTGTGGCGCTCCTTCCATTGTCCTGTTCCTTCTCTCATCCAAAATGAATAAATGAGCACCTATTGAAAACTAAGGGGGGAAAATGACAATGTCTGCCTTACTGAGAACACAAGGCTGACACCAGAATCTTTCCTTTGCCTTGCCGAGGAAATGATTTGCTAATAAGGAATAGGTACGAGATGGTAACAGGTGATGTGCCAAATGTGTTGGCGGGCTCTTTTGAGAGTCCTATTTTCTATGCTTTTTCCTAAGACCTCAAAACATGTGTTGTTCAGTTTTTAAAAATAAAATAAGCATAACGGATTAGGCTGTTAATTTCTCTCTCTCTCTCTTTCTCTCCCTCTCTCCCTCTCCTTCTCCCTCTCTCCCTTTCTCTCTTCTGGTGATAAAATTGAAACAGAAATGGATGGCATGGAAAAATGTAACCCTGGTGCATTCTCTCCCGATCTGTACTTCCCTGCTGGCTGGGACAAAGGTGTCACCACTATTGTGACACGCTACTTTCACATGTTACTGAACCTGCCAGTGGTGTTTGGTGTAACTCGTCACCACCTCCCCCTCCTCAGACTTTCTTCACTTGGCTCCCAGGATAACACACTCTTCTGGTTTTCTCCCTCCTCATTGTTGCCTTATGGGTTTCCCTGTCGTCTGACTGACCTCTTAGCCTGTTGTACCCTCAGTTTCGTTCTGGGCCTCCTCTTTTGAAATCTCACTCACTTCCCTGGTGATCTCATCCACTTTTAGGCCTTTAAATACCATCTTGTCCCAAATTTATATCTCCCACCCGGCCTGCTCCAGTGAACTCCACCCTTGCTTGTCTTTCAGCTTACTTGACATTTCTGCTTCTTTGTCATGTGGAATCTCACATTTACAATGTCCAAAACTGAGATCCCAATATTCTGCCCCATCTGTTCACCAAATGCTGTCCCTGAGCCTCCCCCATTTCAGTAAATGGCAATACCATTCTTCCGATTGCTCAGACCAGAAATATAAGAGTCATCCCTTTTTTTCATATCCCAGAAGCAATCCATTTCCATATCCTGTCAGCT
Source organism: Anoura caudifer (assembly GCA_004027475.1). Taxonomy (NCBI): domain Eukaryota; kingdom Metazoa; phylum Chordata; class Mammalia; order Chiroptera; family Phyllostomidae; genus Anoura; species Anoura caudifer. The sequence goes on from PVKU01002725.1 coordinate 15,486, forward strand.
TTTCAAAAAAAAAGCCACACCCCAGAATCTCACCATTGCTCACCAACTTCACAGCTGCCCTCCTGGTCAAGTCGTCATCATGTCTTGCCTGGATTATTGAATCAGGCTCCTAAGTGGCCTCATGCTTGATCTCTTGCTCTCTCCCCTTTAGCCACAGCAATCCTGTTTAAATGAAAGTTGCATCAGCCATACTTTTTGCCTAGAAATTTTCCAACAGAAATTCATGCAGAATAAAAACTAGAATTCTTTATAAATGTTTAGGAGGCCCTACATAATGTTCTCCGAGCTGCTGATGTGGAGGGCATTTTCTACAGCCCTCTCTGCAGACCACGTCCCCCAGCCGCCTGATCTCCTTGGGTCTTTAAAACATAGGGCTCCCCTAGTTACAACTGCGTGCGCCCTGCTTTGTTCCCCCCATTGCCCTCATCACCACCAGCATTATCTCTAACTTAATTGGTTATGTCCTCCCACTAAGAATATAAGTTGCAAAAGGGTGAGGATTTTTGCCTGTTCTCTTCACTGTTGTTTCCCTATCATTTAGGATGGTTCCTAGCACATAGTAGACCCTCAGTTAATGTATGTGGAATAAATGAAGTTTCAGAGCCTAAAAACAGTTGTGGAGTCAGGATGTGCAATTGTGTGTATGTGTCTCTGAGTCATTTCTTCCCCCTAATTTCTGAGTTCCAGTCCCAAGGTAACAATTTTCCACTTCTTTTCAAAGGTGCCTCAGAGTGCCCCAATCTTTATCCCTATGAACAAGTGATACCTATTAGCACCAGCGTGACAGGAGAAGCACAGGTTCCCGACCAGTCCCTTCGGCCTAGAATGATTTCAAAATGCTGTCCCACAAAGGCAAACAAATCCAGAGACCTTCGTAGTCCCCTTAGCCTCTGCTGCATTAGCTGAAGACGAATCTGTGCAGAGTGCACTAAAGGGGGCAGGCGGCTGCATTAAGCTGTGTAATGACGAACACTAATGACCTGTGGCAAAATGGGTCTCTGTGGCCTCCGCTGCCACGCCGGCTGGGAATTTTTTCTTCTTGTTGATAATGGTAATGAAAAAAACCCCAACAAAACAAAACCACATCCAAGATGCAAGGAAATAACTTGTAGTCCAAGTTCAAGGTGATTTTCCTGATAGCTCCATTGTTTCTCTTTCTTTGTTGAAAGCACGTGCATCTTGACTGCAAAAGGTCCATATGCCATTCATTGTACAGTGATGGGGGACTGGCTGCTGATTAGAGGGAAACACAGTGTGCCCTTCAGTCCCACTAGCAGCTCAGTATGTTTCATTTGTTCCTTTTTCTGTCACATATGCATTATAGACACTTTGTCTTTTATCACAGTGACCCATACTCATTGATTTCATTTTCTGTTCATGTCTTTCCCATTCTTCATTTAAGAGAGGAGCTTGCTGATTTTCACATGATTAGTTGAATGGTCTTGAATGAACAGATTAATGTTTTCTATTGCCCAGGATTCTTGTGAGGGCCACTTATATGTGTAGAAATATGCTTTATAAATTACTGTAAGCATTTAAATTGATGCCACTGTGGATGTTAGACCACATTAACATCAATCGTCAAACTAAATTATTCTAAGAATTCTAAGAATTATTATTCTAAGAATTCAGCTGCAGCGCTAAATTATTCTAAGAATTCCAAGAGCAATCGTTCTGGTCTATTGTATAAATGTAGGTAGTTGGGATATATAAATATAAGTATTTCACGCTCAAGTCTTGGAAACCGCAGGGGAGATATATATCTGGCCTAGGACTTCTTTTTAATCTGTTCGGAATTGTCAGTATGACCTACACACACACTGTGTTCCCGTGTTTGCTTCTCAGGCATTCCAGAACGCAGTTCACTCCACAGCAGACTTGTTTGACAGCACATTTCCTCCCTGCTCTCCGAATCTCCATGAACGGTCTACAGAAAAACAGCCTCTCCATTTGTTACTAAATAAACCCTGGTATGGCTCTTGTCTATAAATTCAGTTGTACTACCATCTTCTAAAGTAATTTCTGATAATCCAGCCAGAACCTTCACTTTCGTTTGTCATTTTCAAGCTAGATTGTTCCGTAAGGGGTCTCTCTAATTTTAGCCTACCAAGAAGGGATTACAAGGCAAATTTGAAGACCCTGGTTTTCCTTCCTGGTCCAATACATTTGTAAATTCTAGGAATCCATTTACTTCTTAAAAACATTTTGGTTCTCATTTCTACTGTCAATTTGTTTTGGCTTTCCCACATGCATGACTTTTATAGCCCCGCATAAAGCAGAGTGCTCTGCCTATTGATTTAATAGTATGTTTCAATAAATTTCCCCTGTTCCAGTGCTTGCTCCATTCCAGGCAGCCGAGAGGGAAATGGAGAGATGTGCTGGGTAACCACTTTTAAAAGAGAAAAATTCCATTTTCTCCATTCTTTAATGTCATAGCTGTCCTGCCAGTGACCTGATTCTGAGATGTATTAGGTTCCCCCTGACATGTGTTACAGGAAGTAGTGACCCGACCTTTTAAAAATTTTATTAACATTTATAAATTTGCTTTAGTGTATTATGTTGGAAACAATGATTTTTCTCCAGAATGGACTGGGGTGACCAGTGCACCAATGGATAGCCGTGTCGTGTATTGTGCTGGTGGGTGTCCTATAGGGTGTACAACACCATCTCCCCTACCCCTTCTTCAGCCGTAAGGCTCGTGGGGATGGAGGCATTTTCACTGCTCCTTTAAAGCATTTTACAAGCAACTGAGTCATTACAGTCAGCTTTTAAATAGCCAGATAGGTTTTGGTTATTGCTCGATAAAACAATGAGGCATGGGTGTTCATTCATTCATTCATTCATTCAGACTTTCCTCAGTGCCTAATACATTCCAGATGCCAGTCCAGTCACGAGGGACGAAAGAGTGAGCGCCACCATTGCTGCTCACAGGTAATTTATGAAGTGAGGGAGGAGGACTATGCAGGTCAGTCAAGATCCTAATCAGAGATTTTTTTTTCTCCTTCAACTGTGTGTTCAAAGCCTCCACCTAAACCTTTAAAAACATTTATCCTGTTATATCACAGCTCTTCCTAGGAAATACTTAATCTGTATGTTCTTTATGGTCAAAAATATTTGTCATAAGTTAACAAAGAAATCTTCATTATGCAAATGATCAGAACTTAGCTGTGCTGAGTTGTATCGTCCTAGCAGTCCTCCTCTGCCTCTCTGTACCCTGAGAAACTGAGCAGCGTGTGGTTCTGTAACCCCAGGGAGCGCAGGGCCGCAGAGCTGGCAGGCTGCCTACCTGTCCAGCCTGCCTCCCGCAGCAGCCGTTGTGACGGTGATGGTGATCGACACGCCCATCCATCATCTGCCTTTTTCCAAATGCTTCTCAAGCGGAAATTAAGCCCCCTAACTCCTCAGTGAGTATGGATCGCTGTTTTATTTTACAGTAAATATTTGTTTATTTTATAGGCAGGGAAATTGAGGCATTGAGAACATAAGTGGATAGATAAATCAGTTACGGACACTGCTGGGAAACATCAGCTAATGTTTATTGAGCCCGTGTGGAGAATAATACTTTCCTAAGCCCTGTGCGGTATACTTTGTTTCTAGCTTCCTCTCACTGCTGGAGGAAAGTATTCCATGGAACTTACTGCCATGAATTTACTTTTGTCCCCACGGGAAGGTATTGTTTTGTTGTTGTACATTACACTTTTACATTTGCATTTTCTTAATGCATTTGACATTTTGCTTTAGCTATACAAGACCTAATAAGAACATTAGCCATAGTTCAGGTTCCAGGCTTTTCCAGCTTCAGCCATTCTGTTTTTCAAAAACCGTGAACATTGTCCTCTATCAGCTACTGGGCTAGGGGCTGTGGCCAGAAAGGTGAATTAAGAAACAGATTTTTATTCCCAAGAAACTGTATTCTAGTAGATTATTGGGAGAACCGTAGAAGTGTAATAACACTCTTTGTTTGCTTGATTTTAGAACACACAAGTTTGTTTACTGCAGAACTCTTCGAAGCCTTCAGCATTCAGGTTTCATTGTGAGTTCCCAGTGATAAGTAGCCTATGGAACATATTCTGTGCTTAAGTGAGCAACAAACACATTATGCAAGGAATACACTTTGGAGTTAGTGTTCTTTAGAATACACTTTGAAGAACTGAAGACACAGCCATTTTTCACCGTCTGCTTGTCAGACAGCACTAGCCGTGATCCCAGGCGGACGGCCAGCTTACCCAGGACAGCTCTCGGGGATTCGCTCTGACCACTGTTTAAAGCTGTTCTCCCCCGCGCCCCTGCCCCCCAAATTGAGCAGCAGCCTATGAAAAAGAAGCAAGACTGCCTCCCTCCGGCTCACATTTATGCTCACTCTGCATAAGGTGTCTTTGTGTGTGAGACTGACTCTTAAAAGGTTAGCCATCACCTAGCCTAGCCACTGTATTCAACTCTTCAGGATAACAGAACTAGTTGCGAGCTGAGCCTGAAATACACCCAGACTCCTCCATTGTGCCCCACCATGCCTCAGATGAAACCTGACCAGAGGTTTTCTGCTTCCGGCACTTCGAACTCCAACACCCAGCGAAGGGGCGCGTCTCCTACTGAGACAGGCTGTACGCCAGAGAGGCCGGAAAGAGCCTTCAGCAAAAATTGAGTGCTTTTTACCATTTTCCCGCAAACTCTGCATCAGCCAACCCATCGTAATATTTAGGGTGTTTTTGACCAAATTAGCCATGTTGCCTTTGAGGTGCTGGCGAGCCTTTCTCCTCCTTGCTCCACGAGTTAATGTAGTGATTCACTGTTACAATCTGATGCACGGCAGAAGCCCTGTATAGTTTATGCTCTGGATTTTTTTTTAATGTCCAAGAAAGTGCAATAAATATCTGCAGGGGAATAAAAACCATTAAATGTATGACCAGAAAAATGAGCTGTGAGAAGGCCTTGCTTTCCTCATAAATATGTTCCAGAAAAGCATGTAAATCAAAGAAAAATGTATTCACACATTGTATGATAGTCTGTGGGCATCTTTACGTCCCGTCCATGCTCATTGGCCACATTGGCTGTTTTCTGACGCTTTTCTATGATAGGGTACCTGGCAACATCATAACAATATAGTTTTACACTTGTGCATAGATTATAGTTCATTTATCTGTTCATTTGTTAGTTGTTTGGCACTCACAGCATATTTTCTGATAGAAATAATCTTATATCATCTTCTTTGGTGCAAACCTCTGCAAAAACAGTTTTATCCATAATACACCTCTAATATCTTGATGTAGCTTTCTCAAATTTAACTAAAATATAAGCATGCATCCTGGGAGTGGGCATGGAGTCTGACTTGAGATTCTAGGAGCACGTATCCTTCTGCAGAGACCTGAGAGTGGGGTCAGACACTCACATGCAGTGTTGGGATATGATAAACAGGGGGGCTTTAGAGATTATCCAGTCCAGCCTTCTTGTTTTAGAGAGTGAGGCCATCACCCTCAGCATGCCCTTGTGCTTACCAAGGCCTGGGGCAGAGGTTTCCCTTTTGAGAGAGGTGGGAGGTGAAGGACTGAGTCTCCCAGGGTCACTGATGTGCAGAGTAGTACGTGGCCTGGGTCAGAGGGCAGTTCTGGGGTGAGGAATGGAAGGCAAAGTAGTGATGGGGGATCTGGGCCTGGGAGGGAATTGTTCTCCATTTTTTGTCTCTCTCTTTGTACCCTTCTCCCAAGATAGTAAGGCATATTGGCGGGACCCCCCCCCCCACTTCTTTTAGCAAGAGGGCATTCATTCTTTTGCTATCGACATGACCAGCGCACCAAAACAGCGCCCACTTTACCCAAGGAGGCCCTGACTGGAGGGAGGAGTCAAGGGGCAGAACCGAGTTGTCTCTGGTGGGTGCAGAGTCTGCAATAGTGAAAGGAAGGGAAATGGGATGTTGCCTGGCCTCGGGTGAGGAGGAAGAGCTTCTGTGGAATCCCGGCTGGAATTCGTGGGTGTCTGAAGGTACGGGGGCCGGATGCCCACATCTCAGTGGAAGCCATTGATGAGGTCGGGAGAGACGACAGTGCCAACTTCATGGCTGAGCGCCTGCGAACAGAGAGTTGGAGGGACACTCTCAGTGCTTTTCCGACGAGTCAGAATTTGTGGTTGAGTGACAAATCCTGGAGAGTTTAGTATGGACAGTTGCGTTTTAGGAACCAAATAAACAACATTCAATACTGCTGTGAATGAAGAAGCATGTTTATTGAGGGGTCTGTGTTTATTTTGCCCCGATCTTATAAATACCTATATTTTTAAAGAACAGAAATTTGCAATAAAATGCAGTTGCATAACAACTGAAGTATTAACAATCAACTTTGTTTCCCCTGCCTTTTCTTTTGTGTATGTTTTCTCTTTGTCCTATTTTTCCCATTTATCCCTCCACCTTGGAAAGTTCCAGTCATTGTTCTCCATGAATGCCCCGACTTGATCTTACTTGGCCTAACCACATACATCTTTGCTTTGTCTTGCTGTACCCCAAAATGCCTTCATTTGGACTTCCTCCCCTGTCTGCAGACTTCTGACTTCATTCTGGGTACCTTAGTTCTTATTCTGTATTTGATATATTGATCTCTCATTAGCTGGGAGAGAAATCTCAACAACAGGCATGCCTTTCTCTTTGGTAATCCTCTTAAATATAGTTTTTAATAATTGCTATGCTATGTTGTTGTTAATACTCTTTTTCCCTTGTTCTTGATGTCTGTATTATACTGTCTTATAATACTAAGTGAATGTTTCATTGATGCAGGAAGTTCATTCTTCCTTTTGTTCAGATGCAGTCCTGTGGGTGCAGCACTGTGTAAGGAGAAAGAGATGTCAGGCTTGGGTGGGGCCTGGCCCTTGAGACCCACAGTAGCTTTCTGTGGGGAGGCCCGAGAGAGGCAAGGGATTGCTGTCACTCTCAAGCTCCACCAAGTTTAAATCTGCCAAGGAAAAAAGGCAGAGTTGTAACTTCCCTTAAATGATGTGAAGTCACCTGAGGAATGCGGAAGGAAAATCCCGAAGGATTGGTACCTAGAATATCTCTTATAATCAAAAACCACCCCAAACGCAGTTGTATGAAACCTGGAAACCCTGGAAATCAGGGATGGAAATGAGAGTGTATTGAATGTAATACAGAAGATAAATCAATTGGGCTTTTCCTGTAAGACGAGCCAGATAAGGCCAAAGGCACAGTCATTACGGCACTTTTTAGGAGGGGTCTGGGTTGCTGACTTCTTCCCCCATTCACATACTTAGTTCATGCTGAATCTCCTGTTATGGTAATTGTATCATGTTGAGGTGTGAATTTTTACAACCCAGTTACATGAAGGTGACAGATTACTTCAGGGAGGTCCGTGTGTTTAAACTCATGCTTTGGTCACGCCACATCCGTGTGCCGTGCCTTGAATGCTTGCTTCTGCGATTTCAGCGTGTTAACCCAGCTGCCTCCCTTTATTGCTGCCATTTTGCAATGAATGTGTTTTGCATTTTTATGAAGAGCCCATTAGCAGTTATTGGCTTGATAGAAAGAATTTCTTCAGTTTATGAATACAATTTGTCTTTGTGAAGGAATTTAGCACTTTAATGCTATTTATTTACTCCACACCAGAAAATGTAATATAATAAATAACGGGTCCCTTGGGCGTGTGGTAAAGCTCAGTGGTCGTCCCCTCAGCAGGCAGGTGAGTGAAGAAACAGTGATCAACATTCGCACGCTCACCAGGGTGCCATTTCCGTGCCCGGATCAGATGGAGGCAGGATCACACTGCTGAACGCCGCCCTGGCATCTCAGTGCAGTGGGACCTGGAGAAGGGAAGACTCCTCCGTGTTAGCAGCATTTCACAAGATTGTATCAATTCCAAATTGCCATTCCAGTAAGAGTATGTTCTTAAAAGTATGTAACACCCAATTTCTTCTTAAAAAAATGTTTTAATTTAAATCATTTTATTTTTCAATTACAGTTGACATACAAGGTTATTTAGTTTCAGGTGTAAACTCCAGTGATTAGATATCATATAACTTACTAAGTGATCATCCTGATAAATTTCATACCCATCTGCCACCATACACAGTTTTGTTGACTATATTATTGACTATATTCCCTATGCCGTACTTTACATACCCATGAATATTCTATAACTACCAATCTGTACTTCTTAATCCCTTCATTTTTCACCCATCCTCCCCTCCACCCCCCAATCTGGCAACCGTCAAAATGTTCTCTGTATCTATGAGTCTGTTTCTCTTCGGCTCCTTCATTTAGTTTGTTCTTTAGATTCAGTTTTTGGTAGTTAGGTATTTATTGTCATTTTACTGTTCATATTTTTTATCTCTTTTTTCCTCTTAAAGAAGACCCTCCTTTAATATTTCATGTAATACTAGTTTGGTGGTGATGAACTCCTTTAGCTTTTTCTTGTCTGGGAAGTTCTTTATCTGTCTTTCTGATTCTAAATGATAGCTTCTTGTGCTAAATAAATGTTAGGTTTACTGTTTTCCACCATCTTCATTCATGGAAAAACACTTGGACTTTTTGGGGGGAGGTATAGAAGTAGAGGGACATTGTTTCACAATTTATTACTAATTTGTGTTCAGTTTGGAGGTTTTAGTATGACCCTGTCGGTTACCCGTAAGTGGAGTGTTTGTGGGCCAGAACCGCCATCCTGGTTCCAGAAAGAGTTAATTCGTGAATGTTCACAACTCTGTGTGTATTATATTCTGAGATCATTCAGGTTACTTTTGTGTTATCTTTGCTTCTATTTTCCTTTGTTAGATATTTCTTCCTTGAAGTAAAGGGTCACGAATGTACATGCCTGTAGGAGCTTGACTGATAACCTCAGCAAGTGACCTGGGTGTGAAGGGAGAGTGAGGCAGCTGCAGCGCCCTGGCCCATGTTGAGAGGCCAGCCTGCCCATATAGCAGCTTCCCCTTACCCGCAGTTTTGCTCTCCATAGTTTCTGTTACCCAGGATCAACTGTGTCCAAACATACTAAATGGAAAGTTCCAGAAATAAACAACTCAGTACACAATTCGTAAGTTTGAAATTGCTGCCGTGCTCAGGGGCATGATAAAATCTCATGCTGTCCCCCCTGGACATGACTCACCCCTTTCTCCAGCGTCTCTGTGCCGTGGACGCCCCCTGCCCATCAGTCACTTTGCAGCCGTCCCAGTTACCCCATGGACCGTCGCCGTGTCCTGGTGCGTGCGTCCAGGTCACCCTCGTTTTACTCAGTGATGGCACCTTCACACAGCTTTTACTGCAGCACGAAAGTACAATTCTTCCACTTTATTATTAGTTATTGTTGTAATCTCTTACTGTGCCCAATCCGTAAATTAAACTCTGTCTTAGGTGTGAATGTGTAGGAAAAAGCTAGTGTAGGGTTTGGTAGGATCCATGGTTCAGACATCCACTGGGGCCTCGGGACGAATCTTCCCCCGGTGAGGGAGTCCAGCTGTTGTCGTTTGGAGTGTAATCCCAATGGTGCCAGATTGTCTAAATCTGAGAAACACGAACAAACACAATGTCAGAGCCCTTTGATTTTCATGAGAAATCCTCATATATTCAATTGTCATCTTCTTTAAAAAAATTAAATACTGTAGTCTCATATCAAATACGGTAGCACAGTGGTTTCCATTCCTAAGCTGCCAGTTTGATAATTTTCAGTTTTAAGTTCGTGAAAATGCTGAGGCAAAAGGCCCCTATTGAACTATTAGCCCGAGGCATCTCCTTCCAGTTTGAGTGTGCCCCCCTTTGGAGTCTCCCTGACCGTGCGTGCCCATCTCCTGATGCCTCACTGGGCTTTTCCTTGGAATTAAATCACTCAGAACTTTTACCATCTTCAAAACAAAAGTGCTGAGTGAAGTTAGGTATTGCAAAGTAGAGGTATATGGATGCCTCAGTAAACAAAAAATGCTTCATGTTTCTTTTATGTTGCATCCTTATTTTCTTATTCTTTAAAAATAAGTATGTTAAATTTCATTTTACCGTGTGTTTATATGGAAATGTATGGATGGTAAAGGAATATGCTGAGGTTTGCTTGTGTGGTTATTGGATTGTAGATGAATGCTTTTGTGGTTGTGTTTTGCTACTAGCAAATGATCAGCCATCGTCGCCAATGGGGGCATCAGCCAGCTGCAAGCTTACCTTTTAAAAAATAAGTATAAAGGAATTTTCTCATTTCATTCGAAGGCTTTGGCTAAAGTCACGATTTTATTGTTTATCATAAGATGTTCTGGAGAATTCATATTAATGTCCCTACCACCCAATGTTGTTTCTCTCGATGAAATTCATTTAGTATCAACTGGAACAGTGTATGTATGAAGACTTTTTGTCTTCATAGTTGCAGTTAAGGATATGTTAAATCACTTAGAAACCCCCAGGTTGTCCATGTAAACCAGGCTGTGTATTATGGAATCACAGTCTAGGCTGTGTGTAAGGCTGTGGTTCTTTATCAAGGAAGTTTACTTTATTCTGAAAGATTCTGAGAGCTGATTTACTGGTTGTCTGCTTCTAGTGTGGACAAATCATTCTACTTTGTAGACTCTTCGATTTAGAGCAGACTGTATCCCTCAAGGTTCTGCCAAGATGAATAGCCCCAGACTGTAACTCCAGATAACAGGGTAGGAGTGGGGAACATTTAAAGTGGCCTTCTGATGAGAAGCTTCAGAAAGTACAATTTTGATTTGGGTAGCTGGGAGTTCAATACTTGTTCCTTTGCTGGACAGCTTCAGTTATTAGACTGAGATGTAATCTGCCTTCTTGTGGATTTTACCTCTGATTTCTTCAACTTCTAAATTCTCATAGCTCTGTTTGGTTCTCTTTTCCGGCAGTTCATAGGTTCTGCCTCGTGTATTATCTATACTTTTCTCATGCGTAAAGAACAGCTCATCTCTGTTTGGGATGGCTGCCTACTCCAAGAGCCTGCAGCTTTGAAGAGCAACATGAGTCAGCCAGCTCTGCTGATGCAGCTCAGTAGAGCAGAGGGACACAGGATTGGGGGGAGACCTGGAGTCATTCATTCATTCATTCATTCAAAAATATTTACTGAGTGCTCATTGTATACCAGGCACTCTTCCAGATACTAGATGGCAGTCATAGCCTAAGTCTCCATTTCTTTTCTAGAATGTATGCTCTGAGACTAGGATGCTAATCTGATTACCTTTGTGTCTTCCAACTCACCTAGCACAGCACAGTACAGTACACTTAGAATCTGAGCAAAATTTTGTTTTTTAATTGAGTACAAGATCAAGTTTACCTCTTTGGGAGAGAACCATAGAGAAGAGCAATTAAACAGATTGGTCACGGTAGCCTCAGGTCCAGGTTGTAGTCCTAGTTCTTCAACAGTTCTCTCTTCTGAGTAGTAGGATTGTCCTCCTTCTTCCCTAGTAGAGTGTTACCTTTTTTATGTGCATGAACCAGGACTGAGTCCAGTATGTATAATGTGACCGGATCTCTGCAAAGTGGAGGGAGGGTGCTGTACTTTCTGTGATTCATTCTTCTCCCTTTAGGCATTATTGAGTACATATATTAATGAACGGCTATTATATGGCTATGTGACATTGAAGTGTTATACCCTTGAACCCTTGAACTGTTTGCTTTCCTGATCATTTTAATTAGTTAGTGAAGATTATGATTAAGACTTTTTACTTGCCAGAGGAGTTTCTTATGTATATTATAGAAAGTATTTGAAAAAGTCCTGTAATTATCATTTGAAGTTACGAAAATACAGTAAACATGAAAGAGAGAAAGAGAGAATATGAATGAGTAAGAATGAAGTGATAAATTTCCAAGGCTTGGAGTTCTTGCCTGTTTTATTCAGACAATCTTTTTTGTTTATAATGCTAATATCTATCTTTGCTTTAAAAAGTATTATTCTGTTTCATTTGCCTATGCATAAAATAAAACTACCTTGTTTAGTAATTCTTATCCCTTGACTCCCATTTTTAAGTTCTATAAAAAAAGAATAAAAGATTCTTATTGACATCTTTGTTGTGGTTAAGATGTGTTGTTTTTCTAGGACAAATGACAGATCCCCTTGTCTTTGTCATTCCACAACCTTTCTACCAAATCCTAATGACTTACAGTCGAAGTGCTATGTCCAAGTGATTTACTGGGTTTGATTTGTTCCACGAGTTCTTCTTTAGACACTTCCATATTTCCAGGGCCAGACTGATCTCCCCGCAAGGGATAAATAGTAGATTTTCTCATATGTCAAGTGTATTGCATGCATTAAAAAAAAATGACTGGCATCTGAGTTATCAACCGTACGTATAAAATTCCAAAGCTTCAGTTTAGAATTACAGGCTTGTGTTTTTAATTTGCATTTCTCCCTCCCTCTCTTTCTTTTTTACTTTGTGTTTTCCTTTTCTCCTATATTGCAGCTTCCTTCATTCTTTAGTTTAATTTAGCAAATATTTATTAAATGCTCACTCTGCAAAGAGCTGTACTCAGCACCTCGAGGGTTACAGAGGTGAGTGGAGCCCCCCCTCCACTCCAAAGCCACTCACAAAAGCAGTCACTCTGAAATCCTTCCCTGTCCGCTGAATAGCATCAGTATAGAAGGCTTCAGGTTTTTTCTCTTTAATTGTAAGTGAAAGATTTTGTGTATTTTATTTTTCTATCATCGTAGATGGATTATTTTAGAGAGCCAGCATCATTTGGTGAATTAGAATGTTTATTTCATGTCCTATAATGTGTTTAGCAGTATACTGGGCGAAAACTACATCACTGCATTTGTACTCCAACTTTCATCGACTGTTTTTGCTAAGACTTAATTTTCTTCTGTGTTGGTTCAAGTTACAAACAGCCTAAGCCCTGGCGTGGTAGCTCAGTTGGTTGGGGCATCGTTCTGTACACACAAAGGTTATAGGTTCGATTCCCAGTCAGGACACGTATGTGGGGGTTGCAGGCTTGGTCCCCTGTCAGGGGGTGTGTGGGAGGCAACTGACTGATGTTTCTCTCTCACATTGATGTTTCCCTTCCTCTGTCTCTCTAAAATCAATAAACATATCCTTGAGTGAGGATTTTTAAAAAAAAGAATAACCTAAAAAAGGTTGAACCTTAAGGAATGGAAATCATATAACAGTAAAGCTGTTTGATTGATGGAAAGATAAATAGACAGACAAGCAGACAGGTAAAAAACAACAGAACCGAAGCTGTCCCATTTCGGGTACATCGTGAGAAGGCAGGGTCTTTGGGAAAGACGATAATGCAGGAATCACGGAAGGCAGCAGGAGAAGAGGAAGACCAGGGACCAGACGGACTGACTCTGTGGAAGAAGCCGTAGGCACGAGTCAGCGGGAGCCGGGCGGGGCTGGTGAGGACAGGACTCCACGGGCGTCACTCATCCGTAGGGTCTCCAGGAGTCAACTCAAGGCCATGGAACATACGCAGGTAGATCATCCTAACAGATCTTACCTAAAAAAATGGCGCTGTCTGTTATAAATTCAGATAGCCTTCTTCGGTTAGACTTAATCCCATGTATAACATGTGCTGAGGGACTGCTTTATTCCACGTGCTACCTCCAGTTCTGAAACACGGGGAATCTTAGTTAACCAAGTGAAACACTCATTTGGAGAAGAACTTAAGCAAGGTTCAGTAATTCTCAATTTCCCACTTTGCTTGCAAAATACAATGTAAGTCCAGAATTACACTCTTCACAGGTTATTACGCTGTGCGTTCGTTCACTCACAGGGAAATAATTTAAGGCAATTTACTCCCAACTGTTTCCCTCATGCTGACCCTTTTATTAAAGCAACCAATTGTTCAAGGTTATGTTTATTTTGAAATTATTTTATTTTTTGGAGGTCACAAATTTAGTCACACGCCAGGTCTTATTCTCTCTCTCTTTTTTTTTATTTCCTCCCTTTTACATTTCCATGTGTCACCAAAACAGCTCTTGATGTCCCCTACCCTCTGTCTTCCTACCTGGTTGGTCTTAGTTACTTCTTTCACAGAGATATTTTATTTTCTTATTTTTCTGGTTATAATTCATATGTTCAAACCAATTTCAAGACTTCTGTTTTGTTAAAATATTTCAGGTCTATCATTTATTAATAATTCCAATTGCTTTGGAGTTTTGTTTTGTTTTTTCAACATTCACCACCTCAGAAAAGCAGGCTGTTTTCACCCACTGCCCCTGTAAGGCTGATGCTTGTCTCCCACAGATTGTTCTTTCGGAGAGGAACCCTTTTGCTGGAAGCAAATGCACCATTTTGAAAATTTTAGGCAAAATTTTTTCAGAATTTTACAAAGCCTTTTTTTTTCTTTTGTAGCCTTCATTCTAAATCATGAGTTTTCACTGACTCACAGAATGCTGTCTTTGAGTTCCCCTCCTAATTTGATTGTGGTCAGTTGTCCTTCCCCGACGCTGTTGATGCTCTGAAGGCCTCTGGGAGTTCTTCTCATCGGTGATGTTCCCACGGAACCACTCAAGGCAGAGCACCCGCCGGGCCTGCTGTTCCAGGAGCTTCTACTGAAGCCTTGGGCTCACGCCCTGGCCCTGGGGAGTGTTGTTAGCTTCACTTGAATCCCGCCTTCTCCTCAGAGAACAGTAGAGGCTCCTTGTTAACCACATTGCTTTAGAATTCTTGACTTTGCCAGTCGTAATTTGTGGCGGGCCTCTGCTTCTGTGAGACTGCTGTGTCCTCGTCCTACAACGTTCTGCAGAGCACAGAGGCTGAAAGGTTGCTCGGAAATGCCCGCAGATGGTCACACAGCACGTGAAGCACCGTGTGCGCTCGCTCGGTTCTCAGTGGTCCATGTATGGAGTCAATGCAAAGGGAGGTTTAGAACGGTTAACAAATTATAACATCTCATCGTCAAGTGTGTCTTTTCTTAAAAAAAGACAGGGGATAGTCCTTTGTACTTACTGATTTTATTTAATGAATTTATTTATTTTTCTCCCTTCCCATGCCTTTATTGCCCAGCATAATCCCTTGTGAATTAGAGGCTAAAAATCTGTTTTCCATTTGGAGAACAAATGGATGTTGCTGCTGTGTTCTCAGGCAAGAGGGTGATTGATGACTTTGATATCAAATTCTTAACTGAAATGACTTTGCCTCAATTTGAGAGAAAATGGTGATAACGCACAGTTGTCTCTGCCAACCCCTCAGGCATCTGGGACTTTTTTACTCCCGTTTTTCTTCATTTACTTGAATCCTAAGTGGCAAATCCCATATTTTCTCCTAAAATTGGTTTAACAATATGGCAAATATTTAAAAATAGCTAATGTAAAGAATTTAGCAGGCCAGTAGTTTATACATGCTTGCTTGGTCTGGTGCATTCCCCACCTTACATAAATCTCAGGAAAAGCCATAGGAAGGAAACGCATTCCCCTGACCTGACAGGACGTAAAATGGATGTAAACCAATGACTTGTTTTTGCAGTTCCCAGAGCGGTCTTAGGCATACCGACCCTTCTGACTTCATCTATAGGCAAGAACTCTCTACCCCCACCTTGCAAGGAACAATAATTGAGCTGATTTCTAGCAAGATGCAAATCAAAGTTTTCGAAGAATAATTTTGCTAGGACCTATGGAGCAAATCACCTTTCAAACATGCCAGAGGTAGTTATTTAAATGCATTTAAGCCTCTAACCACAGCAGTCTTTGATGAACTTTTCTCACTTTAAATACATCAAAGGATGTAAAGGGAGTAGAGAAAGCCATTAGAAAATCATTATAATAAACAACAACATTGATTTACTCTCCTTTGGAACTTCCCCTCCCCTTGTTTTTAGCTGTTCAGGTGGGCTTTATATACAGAAGTAATCAAACTCTCACAGACCATCAAAAAAGGAATTTAAGTGATTAAAAAAAAATCTAAGATTTCACGGAAACTGGTCAGTCCTGTGAGTGCCCAGTGTTGGGGCTGTGACTTTCAAGTTGAACCTTTTCGACAGTAGATAGCCTTCTGCCTATGCCTGTGTGTTTTGGCTTAAAAAAAATCAATCTCTGAGAAAATGGGCTTCCATCTTCCTTTCAGCCCCGTCTCCTTTGATGATTGATGCTAATTCGGTAAGCTGCTGACCCAAGAAAAAGAATTGTTTGTGCTGTTGTTTTGAATAAATAAACTTACAAAGAATCAATGGCTGTAGCTTGGAGAAATTAGATGGTGGGGAGCATCAAGTTTCCTTCTGTGGTGCTCCTCATGGAAATGAAGCAGGTAAAGGGAATTTCAGCACCAGATATCTGTGAATGATGGAGGCTGGCTTTGAAGTGGAAATTGTTTTCAATTTAAAAAGAAATGTTCTCTGTATCTGCAGCAGAAAAGAAAGGCTGTATTTATGGCAAAACAGGACACCTGCTTATTCCAGTAACCAATTCCGAACGGGCAGTAGCTAAGCAAGCTGCCTCACTCACCGGGCCCCAGCTTACATTCATTGTTGTCAACGTACGACTGAAGTTTTCCCACTCTAGTGTAAAGGACTGTTGTGGTTAGACATTTTATTTAACTTTCAAATCGAAAGGCAGGCAAGAGCAGTTAACTTAGGGATTTTCCAATCCAGCCGGCTGTGCGCTGATGACTGTACCTGCCATTCTGTGTTTCTGGGTCACAGTTTCCTTCACCTCACCGCACCCCCCACCCCACGCCACGTTCGTGTTAGACGTGGAGGGTAGGGGACCGCAGTGACTGTTCTTCAGGCAGAGTGGGTTAGTGGGTTCCTGGCCACGGGACTTACAGTCACTGCTCTGTGGGCGGTCCCAGGTGTTTGAGACCATAAAGGCAGCCTTGATTTTCGTCACCTTTTATTTTGGTGCCATTTATTCAACTATGTCTAAAAAAGACTGCTTCACTTCTCATTTACCTCACCCACAGTTCTAGCCAAACCAGCATACTTTTATGTTAATACATGCAGAGTAGGAGCGCAACATTACCCCTGGTTAAGTTGTGTAAATGCCAAACAACCTAAACATCAAGAAATAGTAATAAGACTAAGTAAATTACGGTGTTTTCACACAGTGTCTCTTTATTTTTTTTTATTTTTGCTGTTGTTTTTTAAAAAATTTTATTTTATTTTAATTGTTGTTCTTGTACAGTTTTCTGTCTTCTACTCCCATCCCAGCCCACCGCCCCAGCCCTCCCCACCTCCCTCCCATTCCCACCCCTCCTAGTTTTTGTCCATGTGTCTTTTATACTTTTTATACTTTTATACTGTTGCTCTAAACCCTTCCCCTTTTCCCCTGGAATTCCCTCCCCTCTCCCCTCTGGTGACTGTAAGCCTGTTCTCAATTTCAGTGTCTTTGGTTATATTATGCTTGTTTGTTTTATTGATTAGGTTCCTGTTAAAGGGGAGATCATACTGTATTTGTTTTTCACCTCCTGGCTTATTTTGCTTAGCATAATGCTCTCCAGTTCCATCCATGCTGTTGCAAAGGATAGGAGCTCCTTCTTTCTTTCTGCTGTATAGAATTCCATTGTGTAAATGTACCATAGTTTCTTGATCCATCCATTCATTTACTGATGGGCACCTAGGTTGCTTCCAACACTTGGCTACTGTAAATTGTGCTGCTATGAACATTGGGGTGCATAGGTTCTTTTGGATTGGTGTTTCAGGGTTCCTAGGATATAATCCTAGCAGTGGAATTGCTGGGTCAAAAGGTAGATCCATTTTTAGTTTTCTTAGAAATTTCCATAGTGGTTGTACCAGTCTGCAATCCCACCAACAGTGTACTAGGGTCCCCTTTTCTCCACAACCCCTCCAACACTTGTTGTTTGTTGCTTTGTTTATGATGGCCATTCTGACTGGTGTGAAGTGGTATCTCAATGAGATACCAGTGTTTCTTTACATGGGGTCACTAAGTCACTTTCCTGTTCTGTGAGATGGAGACAGCTGCGCCCACCTGGTGGGCAGAGGTGACGTCTGAGTTGGTCTGTGTGAGGCATTGAGAGCAGGGCCTGGCGCATGCACCTCAAACATCTGTTTTCTGTCTGTGTGAGTGGTGTGCTACAGTTAGGTCCACAGAGAGCTTTTCCTGGCAAAGAGAAGTGTGTATGCTTCAAGTGACTATGAAACTGTACACATAATATGATCTTAACAATATACAATGTTACTAGGAGGTCATATAATAAATAGTAAACATAGTTATCCCTAGGTATTCATTTTTCCTTTCTGCCTTTTTTTCTATATTTTTTTGTTTTCATTCAATGAGCATATGTTTTATGATTTGAAAAAAATGTGATGGATGCATTTTGACTAAAAGAAATAATCTGCTACCTTCAAGTATGCTTGGACAAATTCAGATACAAATAAACAGCGAACACGCACGTGTTCAGGCCACATGCGGGCTCACGCAGCATTGTGCAGTTCAATTGACTTTAAGTTCTGATGCTACCCGTTCCTAGACACTTCGGTCTTAGGTAGACTACTGAAACCTTCAGAAGTCATCTGTAAAATGAAGAGGGAACAGGGCTGTTTCTTCTGTTTGTCTCACAATGTGGTTGAAAGGACTGAATGAGGAATTATATGTGAAAGTGCTTCACAAATCGTGTCTAATTGTATACAAAATAATTTAGGCTTTTTTTGCTTTTTAGAATTTAGATGTTACGAACTTTCAAGTATAAATGGTATTAACTAAAGATATTTGCTAAAAATTTTAACAAAGAATGAATGAAGTGTGATTCAACAATTAGGAAATAGGTTTATCTTAAACTGTATCTTAGTCTTGCCCTGGCATGGTGGCTGAGTTGGTTGGAGCATTGTCCCTTACCCCAAAAGGTTGTGGGTTCAGTTCCCATTCAGGGTGCATGTAGGTGAGTTAGATCACTGACCCTGGTGCATGTGGGAGGCAAACGATCGATGTTTCTCTCTCACATTGATGTCTCTCTTTCTCTCTCTCAAATCAATAAACATATATTTGACTGAGGATTTAAAAAAAATACTGTATCTTAGTCTTAAGCCTACACTGTATCCTCCATTGAAATTGTGACTTCTATGAAGAATTGATTAGTCCAGAGTCTAATTTATTTTATAGAAAAAGAGAGTCAAGTGGACAGTTTTAAGTCAGTAAACAACTCGAGTTAGAAGGAGAATGGTGATTTTGTGCATACGAGGGGTCACCCAAAAAACAAATTGATTTATAAAAAATTGTGTATTTGTTCTTACGTGTTTAAACTTCAGTCACCTTCAAAGTACTCTCCATTTGATGCAATACAACTATCGAGATGTTTTTTCCCACTGCTCAGAGCAGTTTGAACTTGTCGATTTTGATGCCGTTTAATGTGCTTCTGGCATTTTTTGTTTCACCTCTTCCACATCAGCAAAATAGTTCCCTTTGAGGACTTTTTTCATTGGGGAAACAAAAAAAAGTCACTGGGGAGGAAATCGGGAGGGTGGGGGTGGGGCTTGGGGGCATAACGTTTTTGGTCTAAAACCACTGAACACACAGAGTGCAGCGCGGGCAGGTGCGCTTGTAAATCAGCCATCCTGAAGTGGGCAAATGCATTGAAACAGTCTTCAAAAAAAAAAAAAAAATTCACTGAAGCTGAACACAGCCTCTCACAACAATGCCAGCTGGTCCACTGACACAGATGGGTTCCTAGAACACTCACCTACCTGGGGAAGCCTGTATTAGAAGGGGCCTGCCCTCCAAAAGATAATTGTCTCCTAGCCCAACCCTCTTCCTTTTCTTTCTACTGTTCAAATTTAGTCTGCAGCAAAGTCAGTTAATCTGAATGAATGGGAATGATACTCACTGTATGTACTCATTTGCTGTTTGGAAGGTGAAATCTACCAGTGCTGATGCTGTGCAACAGAATTAGCCTTCCGTGTCTGTTTGCGGTTTTAGCATGAACTTGGGAATCTGCCCTTCACTTATAGGGAGTTCTGTCCATCTTCTTCAGGCTTATTTATTATCAAGTAGGATTCTTGTGAAGATCAAAGGAAATGGTGTATGTAAAAGTGTCTTTTGAAAACATGTACATTAGAGAAACAGGAGATTCATGTGGCCTTAAAGGATCACTCTCAAAATATTTATCAATCATCATGGTAGTTTTAACCTAAGCCCACAAGTGTTTCAACAGGCGTCCGTCAAAGAGGCAAAGCCTCGTTTCCCTGCCCGGGAGTGTGGGCAGGACCCAGTGACTGGCTTCAACTGCTGCAGCATCTGGAAAAGGACGAAGAGTGACTTTTCAGTGGTGGGGAAACCTGATAGGCAGCACCTTGCGTGTGACAAAGTTTAGATCACCAGTAACGGGACATACTGATGCTGTAATCCCCTGATGTGGTGCAGCGAGAAAGGCACTTTACCTCTATGGTCGTCTTCCCCCACACCCGTGACTGCAGTCTAATTCTGGGAAAACCACAGAAACAAAAGAATTGGCGAGTACTCTTCAAAAGTTCTGAAATCATGAAAGAAAAATCATGAGGAACTATTACAGCTTGAAGGAGACTAAGACATAACTAAATTTAATGTGACATCAAGGGTCAGACCCTGGAGCAGAAAGAGGACATTAGTGAAAAACTGGGAGCTCAGAATAAAGTCTGTAGTTAAGTTAATGGGATTGTACCGATGCTAACTTTTTAGCTCTGGTAACTATGTCATGGCTACATAAGGGGGAGTGGGTGAGGTGCAGAGAGGAACGATGTGCTCCTTGCAACTCTTCTGTAGGCTTGCAATTATTTCAAAATAATAGTTAAAAAATAGGGCATGGGAAGTACAATATACGTACATAACAACTTTATTCAAAAGAAGTGATATGCTATGTACTATTATATCCAGTTGTATAAAGTCTTGTATAAATAAAAATTTGATTAAGATGATCAAATTTTGCCCCCAGATGAAATTTGGACTTCATTTATTTTGTTACCTTTTTTAGAAAAATTATTTTATTATACATTGTCATTGGATATTTTTCTTCTGGCATATCTGCTTATACTTTTTCTTTATTCTGATGTTCATTTAAACATATGTACATTAACACATACTTTTTCCATTTATTATGGGGGAGGAATGGTTTATCAGAATGGTTGAGATGGACATTCATAAAAAATATAAAAATTTAAAAGTAGGATATATATGGTACAGAAGTCAGGAGAACAAATATGACTGTTAAGCATGATAAGATAATAATGCTGTAAGAATAGTAATAATTATGGAATGGCATAAATCTAGCACTGTTTAAAGGACTTAGCATATATTAATATATTTAATTCTTACAACTAAAACTTATTACCCATGAGGTAGACATTGTTGTTACTCTCATTTTATAGATGAGGAAAGTGAGACGCAGGTAAGAGATTCTTACACTTATACAAATTAACAGTTGCCTTGTTTCTGAGAGTTCAGGCACCACCTGCAGACCACGCTTACTAAGAAACACCCAGCTAACCCGGCCTGGCATTACGGAAAGGGAGCATTCTTGGAGTCGTTTCACGAGCCAGTTTTCTCTCCTTTCTCTTGCGCTGGTTGTGATTCCCCTGCCTGCGCGTCCTGTGCCAGATGTAAAGTCGTGTTTATGATCCAACCCCTTTACCACCTCATAGGGTCTGAGCTTCTCAGTCAAAATGACTCAAAAGCTACACCTGCTGGGCCCTGCAGCACATTACTTTCTGCAGCACCTACACTGGCTTTTAAAGGACAGGAGTTGGTCCATAAGCGGCAAAGGGTTCTGTGGGCTGCCCCCCTACCCCGTGCTGAACACCATGAAATGACTTTCTTTAAACACGTTGGTGTTTTGAGCTCGCAGAGACTTTGTCAGTTCTCTGAGAGGGGGAATGGTGTGAGGGCCCCTTCGAAAGACCACCCTTCCCACCTGGTGTTCTGAGCAGTGCGACTCTTGAATATCATCTGTCTCCTTTTCCTCCTGACTTTGTTTGTGGGGCTTCTGTCCTGCTCCCCTGGGGGTTTGTAGTACATGGCCCATTCTGGCAGACACATGTTGTTCATGTCGTCGGGCAGATTAGGGGGAGTAACATCTCTGCGAGTGTTGCTTCTCATTCTTTCAGGTCAACAGGTTTGCTTTCAAAGCTAGCTCTCCTCGATTGCTCTGCTTGGGGCATAATTGATCAGAATCTAGTCTGCAATCTCTGCGAGTGTTGCTTCTCATTCTTTCAGGTCAACAGGTTTGCTTTCAAAGCTAGCTCTCCTCGATTGCTCTGCTTGGGGCATAATTGATCAGAATCTAGTCTGCAACTTAGTCTCCGTCTGAATTAATTTAACTCACAGTGTGTTAATTTCATATGCAGTGTTGGCTCCTATCTTAGGGTTCAGCATCTAGCATATATATTAAACTGTCAGGAGGCTGGCAGTAGAAGAATAAGTGGTTTGCAATTTGCTCATCTGAGCCATTATAACTAATATCTGAAACTTTTGAATCAAATAAATATTGTGATTATTATTCTTTCACTGATCATTACTTTAGTATTACTTATGGTTAGAATTTGTGAAAATAATGCCCAGTAAAATCATCATTTAAAAGCCCTGCCCTTAGTATATAGTTTTATAGTCTCTGTACACCATACTGCCTCTTTTCCCCAGTTTGGGGCACCTGTATGAGATTTTACTTACTATGGAATGGAGAAGTGCAATTTTGCTAGCTTTATTAAAGTGTCTTCACTGTTTTGACACATTCACGTGGGGAAAAAATCAAGTAATATATATTAGCATGAAAATGTGAAAAGCTGATGAATATTTTACCTATATATCTAAATATATAAAAATGAGGATATAAAAATACCTAGAAAAGAGAAATATTTCTTCTTAATTAAAACATACCTTACTGAGCAAATGAACACAGTATGCATTCAAGTTCATTTAAATATGTTTAGCAGTCCGTCCTAAATCATTTAGAAAGTCACAAAGTCACGTTTGCTATTTTAAATATGTGGAGATTGGTGCAAAGGTAGTTTTACAGTGGTTCAAATGGAAAATAGTACAATAATTAATAACCATACAAGAACAAACTGTGATTCCCTTACAACTGGAAACCTACTTTTGCCCCACCCTGTATTGTCCGAACAATACTACGTGTTTCGCTTACCCAGTCAGCTGAGACCCCTCCACTTCTGCAAACTGTGACCTCTGGATGACGCTGTTCAGCACACACGTGAGCATGCGTGCTCGAGGGCCAGTCATAGTCAGGTCATCATCTGCCCTGTGAGAGAGCTGCAGTCAGACTGTGAAACAGCATTTTACAAATGAAAGATAGAGTATTCATCCTTGATGCTAATGTATTACATTTAAATTTATTTAAAATGCAAGCAAATTTTATTCTTTGACTTTTAATCCACTCTTGTAACTTTTTAAGGGATGTAAAACCTATGGTTTAACTATACTATATGTAACTTGATATGCTTATAAAGACAAATTTAATACAAAACCACCACAATCTTATTTGATTTTCAATTTTAAGGATTGGTAATTTAAAGTATACCAAGCTACCTCAATTTTTTAATAATCAGGTCTGATAAAGTGAAAAGATTTTGTGTACTATGTGTCAAATTTATGGGTTCTAGGTCAAAGGAAATGGGGAAGGACGAGTGTTAGAAATGACCACATAAAAATAAAATGAAGGGATTTCGATTTCTGGCAAGGTTGAGAGCTAAAAAGTCTGGAAAATCTCCTGGGATAGAGCAGTTAGAAATGCTAGATCTAATGTAATAAACTTCCTTTTAAATGTATTGCTGACCTTGTTAGAAAGTAAGGGGTCTCCTGAGGATGAAAATAAAGAGAAAAGTGGAAACCAGAGCAGTAGGCTGAGACTGATGTGGTAGCTGCCTCGGGGGCATTTGTCAGTCTCGGTAACTGCGCAGTTTGAGTTTCAACAGCTGCGTGGGTACTGGAGACCAGGCCCTGTACAAGAGGGGACTTAGAATTGAAACCTCCGTGTAAAGCACAGAATTTTTGAAGTGTTACACCTTCAGTAAAAGCGTAGAATAGAAAAAAATTTACATGTCAGCAAAGGGAGATGACAAGAAAACTTGTCCTGGCAAAGCAAACAGTTCTGCTAGAGGACCGTGCCCTCAGCGTACACCTTGGTTCTTCCCTGGGCAAAATGTCCTCAAACATGAGTTCACAGCCTCAAGGCACACATAACCGTGAGCCGGAGTCAGGCAGAAACAACGAGCAGGGAGTTAGTTTCCAGTACTTCAAAAATGGCATCACTAACTGCTGAATACAAAACATGTATGTTTCAAACATTTAACAATAAAATTTGTGTCTAAAACATAAAAGAATAAGAGGTTGTCAAAAATTTCAGGAATGAAAATTTTATTCTTTGCATTAAGAATTTTATTTATGGTTTAAACATCAATTTAGACACAGTGAAGAGAATTAGCAAACTACTGGACAAATCTGAAGTAATGACAAAAGATTTAGAAAATATGAAAAAGAAGTTAAAATGTGTAGTGTGCTGTGGCAGTTTGACAAAGGACCACCGTTTTTGATGCCACTCCCATCTGAGATGCAGCCCGTGCCCTTGAAACTGGGCAGGCTTGTGACTGCTTGAACTAAGAGTATGGCGTAAGTTATATCATGTAGCTTCTGAGGCAGAGCTACGAAAGGCTATATCACTCCCATCTTATTGGCTGGAACAGTGTTCTTGGCGCCCGGAACTGACGTGAGAGAAATCCAACTGCGCTGAGGGTATGGGGTTGAGGCGTCCCAAACTGCATTGAGGGTGCAACTGTTGGGTCACTTCCGTTTATGTGTGATTGCCTGCCAAGGTCCCAGGTATCCTGGAGCAAACACAGTTCATCCCTGCTCTGCCCTGTCAGAATTCTTGATCTGCGAAAGAGTGACTGTTATTAAGTTTCAGAGTGTTTTTCTTAAATTTTTTTTTCAATTACAATTTATATTCAGTATTATTTTGTTTTAGATTAAGGTGTAAATCATAGTGGTTAGATAATCATATACTTTACGGAGCGTTCCCCCCATAGTTCCAGTACCCACCTGACACCGTACACAGTTATTACAGTATTATTGCCTGCCTTTCCTGTGCTGTACTTTACATCCCCGTGACTATTTGGAACTATGATTCTATACTTCTCAATCCCTAGAGTGGTTATTTACACAGCAGTAGGTACTTGGAACAGATGGGATGAGAAGTTCTAATATGCATCTAAAAGATGTTCCAAAAGAAGACAATGGAAAGAATACAAAAGAGGCAATATTTAAGGAATAGAAATTGATAAATTTTCAGAATTGATAAATGACATGAACCCCTAGATCCTGGGAGCATAATGAATCCCAAGCAGGAAAGAGAGAAGAAACCCATTCCTTAATTCAGCAAAATAAAACTTTAGAATATAAAAGTCAATGAAAGATAAAATGCTAAAAACAGACATAGAGATGGCATTAAAAGCAGAGAGAGGGAAAAAGACAGATTACTTGGCAACGAGGTACGACCTACCCTAGCTGGTATAATAAAAACTGGAGGTACCCTAACTATTTATTGGCAGTTGGGTCGATACATACTTTGTGGTGAGTTGTAACATAAAAAGCCACCCACGCTGTCCTGCAGTAGTAAATAATTGGTGGGAATTTTGTATAGCAATGTGAATCCTTCACCCAAAGGTGGCGTTTGGTGAAGATTCTGGTGTGAAGGTATTTATATAAAGTTTAAAAACTTGAGAAACTGCATCTATGAATGGATTTCTGTGCGTATTCTTTACAATCCTTACATGTATAAAATACAAAGACACAGTTTGAATGGGAAACGTTCAAGTCAGTGTGATGGTTATTTCTGGGAGCGGGAGTGGAGAAGGATAGGAACGTAATGAAGACCGCACTCCAGGTTTTAACTCTGTAGTGGTTAGTTTCTTATATAGTGTAGCAACTACATGGCTACTAATTCTTTATGCTTATTTGTATGTCTGAGTATTTTCTAATATAGTTTTGAACAAGAATATGAAGGTTTAATAACAGGTGTAAGAGAGTCGTGTGGCATTTCCTCGAAGGAACTACACAGTCTGAAAGGATTTGGAGGATAGAGATTAAGTGAATCCTGTGTGCCTTTTAGTTTAAGTGTCTAGTTAACACACAGGGAGAAGATCACAGCATCAGTGGAGTGGAATGAATGTTACCTGCTGGGGCGACTGTGAGCCTTGCTGATGGGGGCAGGGTCTTGCTGATGGGGGTGGGTTGGCGTGGAGGAGAGAAAGAGGTGAAATAGGAGCTGTAGCCCTTTGTGGCTGAACCGTCGTCAGAATCGTCATGACTGGGACATGTTGCTTGATAATGAGGAAGGTGCACTTTGAGCTTTTATGTTGTTAGTGATACCACTGAGAAATCTTTGTATTCTTAAAATCTTCTGATTTTCTGGATGTCTGTAGAAACAAATAGTCTGCTGCATTTCGTTGAAGTGACCACTTTTCAGTCTCAGACACCTGACAGTCATTGAGATTTTCCGACAATAAATGGAGTCCTTGTACAAGTGTGTATGAGCGGGAAGGAGGGGGATATGTGTGGGGTGGGAGGGAGAGAACGGGAACAACAGGTCAACAGGTGGGCAGCGATGCAGTTGCTGGCCACAGCTTGGCTGAGAATGATGGTCGGGAGGCCGTCACTGCTATGTCCCTCTTCTCTTCAACGGTCATACAATCGAATGGACACCAAAGAGTTTTGGAGATTACAGCATACTTGAACATTTAACTCAGTTTTTAAAAAACCTGTTAGCAGAATTTTTGCTTAATAGAGACTCATTCAGATAGCTGCAAGTGTCCTGCCGTGCGTGAGCCGTACTCGGGAGGTGAGAGAAAATGCAGGGGACACAGGAGCGGTAGTGGGCGTTGTGAGGCTGAGCGAGGGAGGTGACAGAGTGCGGATGCTGGCCGGCCCGCAAATACTCACCTTCTAGTTCAGGGTTCGGCTGATAACTTTTATACCTGCTTTTTCCTCCATGTGGTTTTCTTTTCTCACAATTTGGGTTCTTCTGAAACATTTAACTTACATCACAACATTTCCAGTCTTTTTCTACATCATGATCCTTTAGTTGCTTTTTTTCTCTACCTCAGTCAGCTTTCTGGGAGCAAAGATATGGTCTTGGCTTCCAGCCAGCCTTTGGATTTGCAGCCACTGGATAGAATGTCTTTGCTGGGTGCAGTTACCTGCTGCTGGCTTGGGTGGAGTCGTGCTGTAGACCGGGTCTCTGGCCGGCCCCAGCAAGAGGGACTGCGTGTGGAGGGGGTGCATGCAGAGACAGCGGTGGCTGCTGGGTGTGCGCGCCCCCCTAGAAGTGTGCTGTCAGCAGAGTGTAGCTTCCATCTGATTGGCGAGCACACACTAAATACTAACCGGATCACTACAGTTGTCTTTTTTTAATCCTCATCCGAGGACATGTTTATTGATCTGAGAGAGAGAGAGAGAGAGAGAGAGAGAGAAACATCAATCGATTGCCTCCCCAACAGGGGATTGAACCCAAAACCTAGCTATGTGCCCTGACTGGGAATCGAACCTGCAATTCTTTGGTGTACAGCACAATGCTCCACCAACTGAGCCACCTGGCCAGGGCAAGACTACTGCAGTGTTTGTATATCTATAGGCAGAGAAAAGCTATGCTCTGGAACGGCACTAAGTTTAACAATTGGCTTTCTCTAGTGTTCTTGTTTTCCCATGTGTTTTGAGTTCTCAGTTCCTGTACTGGCATCTGCCGCCGTCTCTGTTGCCTCTCACCGCCTTTCTCCCCCACACCTCAGGACCTGGCTGTTAACTCAGGTGCTGACATTTCTCCAAACTTGTTAAATTGTTCAACCTGGCCTCAAAATATACTCAAGCAATTGTTCATTATTTTAGCTTCATTAGTTACTAAATGGTCGCTATGAAATGTGACTTAGAGAAAAAAAAACCTGTTGGATGAGGATATTTAACATAAATGCTTGCATTAAATCTTAAAACACCAGTATATAAATCTAGCAAACTGTTTTTGTAGACATATGTAAAATTCATTTTTGAAAGTAGGCTTGAGGATATCTTTATTTGCCTTGAAAAACTCTTAAAATACTTGGTTTAGAGTAGAACTATTTAGCATCACTTGACATGCCATTGAACCGAGAGTTAAAATCATAATGTAGACGTGCTGTAATGCAAACAGAAATGTCTTGACATCATTTTGTAATTTTATAGGGATCTTCACCAAAATCTGGAGAAGGTTGCACATTTAATAGTGCCATTAACTCTGAGACAGCTGGCTTTCCTGTGAAGACGGCTGAAAATAGAATTCTGTGTGCGGGCACACCATGCACAGAACACACGTTATGTTATGTACATACATACATACATGTATGCACTTTCCCTCTGGTCAGTGTCTGTGTTTAATTAAATAGAATGCAGTCTTCCACAAATGAGAAAATGGACAGAAAAAAGTGGCAGCAATACAGCAATACCTTGCAGCTGTTCCCGTTGAGTCCCAGTGGGTTTGCGATTTTACTCGACACTGGAAATGACAGGGTAGTGAAGATCATTGCTCCTTGGGGATGGATGAGAAAAGGCGTCCAATTTTATCCTCTCTGGAACTAGAAGGACATGTCCCTAATATATTTTTTTAACAAGGGAATTATCATTCAGTATTAGTAAAAATATAGTTTGTCTACCTTAGAAAAATAAAAGCTGCAAACCTAATTTAGCTTGTCTGTCATTCTAAACATCGCAGAAGGCACAGCCCATGGTCCAGACCCATTTTTCTCTGTCAGGAGATGCTTCACTGGTTCCTGGGTGAATGTTTTGACATTTATATTACACTCTGAGTACTTGAGAAGCTAAAGGATGCCAGTGTTTTGGGAATTGAACAAAGGTATCTCCTCTCCCTGTCAAGCATTCACAGTGACCTGTGTACACGCTGAATTCTTCTAATGCCCTCTTCCGTAAGATACGTTTTGTTACATTACTGTTTATCTATATCGTTTCTTCCCTATGCGATGTAAGTTGGTTTGTAAGGATACAGCTGAGTAAACGAAACACAATGGTGTGTGAGACGTACGAAACTCAGGGAAGTGGTGGCTCAGGAGGGCAGGTAGAGCCCGTCCTGGTGGTGGTAGTTCGCTGGTTAGAGGCGGGCCGTGAATGCACGCCTGGGCCTTCCAGCGGTCAGAGCAGAGACGCACACATGTGGCAGGTCCTCGCATAACAGCGCTCTGTCCCACATCCCAGCGTCCATGAAGTGCCCTGGGAATTAACTGTTGTTTATATCAACTAACCCACAATAAAACTGGTTTTGTTACACATCATTTCACTTAAAGACAAAGAATCTATTGACAGCGTTAAGTGAGGACTTACTGTATGTCACTCCTGTGATTCCTTGTATGCATAATGCAAAAGTTTACCATTTGCAAAGAAGAGAGTCTCTTGGAAATAATACTTTGGAATCCAATTAGTAGTGTCTTCAACTGTCAAGTAAATGCAAAACAACAGAATAAATAGAATACTAATAAACACTTACGAGTATCTTTTCTATGCCAGAAACAACTAGTGGATGCAAGAGTCAACTTTTACCTTCATCTTCAGCTCTTCACTGAAGAGCTGAACCTCTTTTCAGCTAACTAGTAGTCCTGAGAGAATCACTGTTGTTATCACCATTTAATGGCTGGGCAGAACCAAGCCATTAACAGCTTAAACGAGTCTGTGCTGATGACTGTGGCGATGACAGCAGTGGCGCCTGTTCCACGCATTATCAGTGGTGACTTCCAAATTGTCTCAGCATCTTACAAGTCTGAAACACGGTTCTGGAGCTGTCCACATTGTGCTTCTCCGCACAGTGACGTTGGATCAGACCCTGTTAGAGTAAAAGCCAAAGGGCTGTGCGCATTCATCTGTCGCACCGCAATGTGGCTGTGTGAGGGCTTGCTTGAAATAATGTTGTCTTAGATGAAGGTGAACTCAGAAATATATGGGTTGAGTATTTTTCATATTTCAGAGGTTATTCGCACTGTTTCTTGGCTTATTAAAAACCAAATTATATTGCCAGTCAAGGAATATTTAAAGCATGGCATTATAAATTTAAAACAAATTGACAATTCCCCCTTAAATTTTGGTCACTTTCTATATAATCTTTTGAGTTTTTTGTTGTTTTGTTGACATTGATGTAACATCTTCTATTGAGTTTTTAAATTTTATTTTTTAATTAATTAATTTTTATTGTGTTTTTTTCATTGCCTTTGATCCCATGTGTGCCCCCCCCACTTGCAGTCACCACACTGCTGTCCATGTCCATGCGTCCTTTTTCCTTTTTGCTTCATCCCTCCGTCCCTAACCTCCCCCTCCTAGTAGCTGTCAGCCTGCCATCTATGAGTCTGTCTCTGTTTTGCTTGTTAGTTCAGTTTGTTCATTAGATTCCACATATGAGTGAAATCATGTGGTGTTTGTTTTTTTAATTTAATTTATATTTTTTAAAGTTTCTATTTATTTTTAGAGAGAGGGGAAGGAGGGAGAAAGAGAGGAAGAGAAACATCAATGTGTGAGGGAAACAGCCATTGGTTGCCTCTTGCACAACCTCAACTAGGGACCTGGCCTGCAACCCAGGCATGTGCCCTGACAGGGAATTGAACCAGCGACTTCTCGCCTTGCAGGATGATGCCCAACCAACTGAGTCATACCAATCAGAGCTGGTTTTTTTGAAAGTTAGCTAATTTAGAACAGCACATTAATCCAATTCACTCTCCTTCGTACTATTTCTATTGTTGCATTTATCACAAGTGTATTTTAATTTATTTGTGTATGTTTCATACTCCCTTATTAGTTGTAGAAGGCAAAAAGTCAGTGCCTATGCCTGGGACATTATTAATGTACCATATTTTTAGGCCTATAAGACGTACCGGACCATAAGATACACCTAGGTTTTAGAAGAGGAAAATTGGAAAAAAAGTTTGAAGTAAAAAAAATGTGGTAAAATAACCTGTGACCCTGCTCCACCTCCGCTGCCTCCGCACCCCCCACCCCCCGCCTCAAGCCAGGCAAGCTACATTCAGGCTATAAGATGCACCCCCATTTCCCTCTCACATTTGGGGGGTGCATCTTATAGTTCAAAAAATATGGCAGTTTGTTTTTTAAAAAATTCTTCCAAATTTCCTCTATCCCAAATGGCTCCATCAATGGTATACATCATATTCCTTTGATAAACATTTATTGAGAACCAACTTTGTATTAGAACTGTCCTGTGCTTGGAACAAATGTCCATAAGCAGCTGTCCAAAGTTGGCTGCATCCAAGTACCCAGGGAACTTGGATCGTCGCTCACACCCCTGGGCTCCCTCCCTGGGGAGCCTGATACTGGACATAAGGCCTGGGACCTGGCAGCCGGTTTTTATAAGCTTCAGGGTAACTCTGATGGTCCCTCCTGTTTGAGAGATAACAAGATGATGTTTTCCCTGGACCAGTTAGTCTTTTCCCTTATCTTTTGTGATGATCTTTGTTTCTATTATTCCTTATCTTTGTTCTCCTTCATAGAAACAAACTGGAAATAAAAGAAAATGAGGAAGTGAAGTGGCTTGTTTTCAAGGCTAAGGAAGGGGAAGGCACTAACACAGTTTATCCAATTTGACTCCTAATGATGCTTCTGTGAAGTAAATATCCCCATTTTTTAACAGAACATTGAAGGCCACGCATCTAGTTACAGCAGAGTGTGGTTCAGGACCCAGAACTGTGTAACTCAGGAGTCCTCCTTCTCTTCTCTTGGTATAACCAGCTGTGTGTTAAAACTGAAATTAGTTGTTTTTAAAATGTGTTAACTCATATGTGTTCTGTTGTAAGAGCAAAGAAAAGTACAAATAAGTTGAATGCTTCTTTAAAAGGGTGAAATGCTCCATGAAAATAATTGTTTTTATATTTTTGACCTTTCATTTTATTTTTTCCACCTGTCCTGTGTATTAGTGCCTATTCTAGAAAAGGAAAAAAAATAGCCTTAGCCTATTTTTAAAATTGTCATCTATAGTTTTAAGTAGTGGTTTCGCTTTTGAGTTGAGACTATTCATCTTACAGAAGATGCGCAGGGATGTTGCATAACTTTATTTTCGGCACCACGGACTGTACTTACTGACGTTCGGTGGGCATGTTGCTCTGTACCAGATGTAATGTCCTGTTTTTGTCTACATCGACTATGTTGGCCATTGCTTTTCTCTCTTGATGGCTTTAGGAGGCCATGTATTGACATTTTGCAAAGAGTGGTACAGGTTGGAGGTTGGTGGTTGATGTGTTTGTGTGTGTTGTTTGTCTGTAACATGGAAATTAAACATTGGGCCATGGTAATAAATTAGTCATGAAAGTAGGCACGTGCCTTACCAGTTCTGTGCCATGTGTGTATTATTTCTTATAGAACTATGCACGTACTTGCTTTTTTAAAAAGTGCTGTTTCTGTTCTTCTTTAGTGTCAGCATTTGTCTGTTTTACAACCACACCGATAGGTATGATACAAATGCTGGCAAAGGTGAAATTAGAGCACACATGTAAGAGGCTTGTAGGAAATGTATTTATGGAGGGATATATTGGCACCTAGACTGTTTAAAGATTTATATTCTCAAACCCTTACCTGTGTGGATGCCCTTCACCTTTAGCCCCTCAAGCAAATCGACATGCGTCCCTCGGGTTTACTCCTCAGTAGGACTTTCCCTGCCTGACCCCAGGAAGGCTGAACCAGTCAGTATCCTCTTCCTGCCCCTGTAGTGATTTACTGAAGTGTCTTCCCAGCCAGATGTGAGCTCCCTCTCAACTAGGAGCTCCGGCAGAGTCTGGAAACCCTGCACATTCACGAAATGTTTGATTTGGGTTTAGTGAATAAAGTTCATTATTTGCATTGCAATGGAAAATGTAATGGAGCAATTGATTTTGCATTTTAAAGTTGTGGGATATATTATGACTTATTTTTAGGGAAACTTAGGTCCAGGGTGGCTAAATTGCTTGCTAAAGTCATACAGAATGTTCCTTAAATTTTGTCTGACACTGTATTTGTCTTTCAATCTTACATGCTTTTCAATAACTCAGCATGTACCAAACTAGACATTGGTGCCCTAGGAAATGTAACTGAATTCATGGCCAGTTAGGAAGAAGATGGAATTGGGGAGGGAAGGAGGACTTTGGCTAAATCAAATTGAATAGGATTTTTTCACTCCAGGACTTTTCTGAACTATAATGTGCTAAAGTGATTGATAATATAGCATGCAGTATTTTCTGAAGTTATATGCTAACAGAACCCCCTCTCTAAAATTACTCATCTTCTCTTGAGAGACTATTTTTTTTAAAAAGATACAATTTAGAGAAGGTCTACTAAATGAATTCTGTATGATGTCGATTCAGGTTCTTTATACCAAAGTCATCTTGACTTTGTATGTGAACAAAAGAAATGGAAAGATATTGGTTGTGGGCTCTTTTCCTGGATTCGTCTATAATTTACTGTGAATTTGTCCCTGAATGTGACACATTTCTAAGGTGCAGGAAATTGTTTCCATTTATTAATTAGGAAAGGGGTTATTCGGGGAGACCCACGGTCAAGTACTCAACCTTTGGATTCATGATTTTGAGCCTGTTGTTGTCGTTTTGGTTATAAGTCCTGGCCAAGATGTATATGTCAGATCACAGGATAACAAATAACAATGGATGATCCACATTCATTTATTTCCCTGAATTTATGTTTTATTGCCTGAAATTGGTTGGCTTGGTAATTGTTTTTTAGGAAGGGACTGACGTATCCAATATGGTCCAGGGGAACAATTGCAGGGACTGCTCTCTGTTGTGGTGTACTTACTAGTTAATAAAGGCGGGGAGCTCTTCTCTGATATCAAATATTAACTACGTGTCTGTTGTAAGAAAATTTAAGTTGGTTGCACTCAAATCCTAAGCTTAGTATGAATTAAAGTGTAACTGCTAAAGGGCAGTCAGAGATGGTTGTCTTGTAATTTGAGAAGGAAGCCTCAGAACGCCGATGGAGATCGTAGATGTGGAGAGAGACTCCACAGCACTAGTTGTAAGGAGGGTGAGCCCATCAGTGTCCAGGGTGAGTGGTGCAAGGGAGCATTAGTGCTGTCCTAGGTGGAACCGGTCATGGTAGAAGGGACAATTAAATTTTTACAGCTTCCCCAAGGGAAAGAGTAGCATAATTTGTTTAAAATAGTCTAGGGGGGAGAAAAATATTCACCAAAAAATAAATATTGTGAATTTGAGAATGCAGATACTGCGCCTATCTGAATTTGAAAGGGGAGGAGGAGCTCCAGATGTGGACTGGAGTGGGATTGGAGAGGGAGGGGTGTGACTCAGGACGACAGACTCCCCCCTTTTAGAGCTCTGTGACCTTGGACAAGCCTCTGTCTCTGTTCACTTGAGAAGAAATGGAAGACCACACCCAGTGTGGCTGTAATTCAGTGATTCCGAGCAAGGAATGGAAGTGGAAGCAGGGTGCACGTGTCTTTGCAGTTGATTTTTGGGTTGACCTGTTAAAAATGTGATCACAGAGAGACTGATCTTTTTAGTAAATATTCGAGATTTCATTATCTAATTGAATTTTATGTATAAACTGTCAAATGATAATAGCTAATTTGTTTACTTTTTAAAATATATTTTATTGATTATGCAATTACAGCTGTCCCATTTCCCCCCATTCATTCTCCTCTACCCTGAACACCCCCTCCCACCCGCATCCCACATTCCCCCCTTTAGTTCATGTCCATATGTTATAAGTTCTTTAGCTTCTCCATTTCCCACACTATTCTTGCCCTCCCCCGGTCTATTTACTATCCACCGTTTATGCTACTTATTCTCTGTACCTTTTCCCCCTCTTTCCTCCTCACACTCCCCTGTTGCTAACCTTCCATGTGATCTCCATTTCTGTTTTTCTTCCTGTTCTACTTGTTTGCTTAGTTTGCTTTTGTTTTAGGTGTGGTTGTTAATAACTGAGTTTGCTGTCTTTTTACTGTCCTATTTTTATCTTCTTTTTCTTAGATAAGTCCCTTTAACATTTCATATAACAAGGGCTTGGTGATGATGAACTCCTTTAACTTGACCTTATCTGAGAAGCGCTTTATCTGCCCTTCCATTCTAAATGAAAGCTTCACTGGATAGAGCAATCTTGGATGTAGGTCCTTGACTTTCATGACTTGGCATACCTCTTTCCAGCCCCTTCTTGCCTGCAAGGTCTCTTTTGAGAAATCAGCTGACAGTCTGATGGGAACTCCTTTGTAGGTGACTATGCCCTTATCCCTTGCTGCTTCTAGAATTCTCTCCTTCATTTTAATCTTGGCTAATGTAATGATGATGTGCTTTGGTGTGTTCCTCCTTGGGTCCAACTTCTTTGGGACTCTCTGAGCTTCCTGGACTTCCTGGAAGTCTATTTCCTTTGGCAGATTGGGCAAGTTCTCCTTTATTATTTGTTCAAATAAGTTTTCCACTGGTTGCTCTTCTTCTTCCCCTTCTGGTACCCCTATAATTTGGATGTTGGGACGTTTAAAGATGTCCTGAAGGTTCCTAAGCCTCTCCTCATTTTTTTGAATCCTTGTTTCTTCATTCTTTTCTGTTTGGTTGTTTCTTTCTTCCTTCTGGTCCACTCCATTGATTTGAGTCCCAGTTCTCCTCCTATCACTATTGGTTCCCTGTGCATTTTCCTTCATTTCCCTTATTGTAGCCTCCATTTGTTCATCTAATTTGCAACCAAAATCAACCAATTCTGTGAGCATCCTGATGACCAGTGCTTTGAACTGTGCATCTGATAGGTTGGCTGTCTCTTGGTTGCTTAGATGAATTGGCTCCAGGACTTTGATCTGTTCTCCCGTTTGAGCCATTTTTTTTTAAATCTGGTCTTGCCTGTTAACATAGTGAGGGGCAGAGCCTTAGGTGTTCACCAGGGTGGGGCAGCCCAGTCCCTGGGTTGTGATGCTCTATGTGGGGGCAGGTCTGCTCTCCACAATGGTGCTTGCTCTGCTCTCTCTTGTATTTCAGTCCCTTCCGCCACTTTCCACAAGCAAATTGGGCCCTTCTGGTGCTGATTTCCATGTTGGTGGGCTTGTGTACGTTCTAGGACCCTGTGGGTCTCTCCAACAAACTCTCCTGTGAGGCTGGGAGTCTCTCCCAGCACCTCAACCCTCACAAGTGTTTTCAATCTGTGTTTTTAGGTTTTATTTCCTGGCGCTGGGGCCCTGGGTTGCGAGGTCTGTCTCACTCCCTGTTTTCTCCTGGATTACCTGCACATGAATGTGGGACCTCCTGGTCAGCCAGCCGCCTTGTGCAGCCTCGCCAGGTCTGCCTGTTGCCACCCCATGCCCACGGTCCGCTAGCTGCCGCTTGTGCTCCTGGGGCTCCTGAGCACCCAGGTCCGCCAACCTCTACTTTTTCCTGCTGTGACTCCTCCCCTCTTACCGGTCTGGATGAATGGTTGTTGGACTTCTGTACAGTCCAGTTTTCTGTCAGTTCTGGTTATTTTCTTGTTTCTAAATCTTTGGTGTCCTTAATTTTGGTTGTGCGAGGAGACATAGTGTATCCACCTATGCCTCCATCTTGGCCAGAAATCTGTTTTTTTCTTAATTCCTTACACTGCAATTTGAATGGTTTGAAATGGTAAAAAAAAAATCTTTAGCAGACCAAGGTATGTCACCATTTAATTTTTTAGGACAGTTCCTAAAGTAGAATTCTAGAATGTTTTTATAGTGGTAATAGCTCTGAGATAAATATCTAACAGCCAAAAGTAATTTGAAAGACTTCCACTTGGATGTTTAAATTCTCATATGTTTATTAAAAGTAACAATTATCTTATAGCATAATCTTAGCTGGTGAAATATACGAGAAAGACCCAGGTAAGCAGTAGATTTGAGAATCAAAATGCAAAGATACATGTCAATGAAAACAAATTGCGTCTTGAATTTGTGAGTGGTATTCCACTAAAGGGTTAAAAATACCTAGAAAGTCTTAATTGTCCAAGCTGAGTTTCTCCCCATGTCATCAAAATTAAAATGTAGTTTTAGATTTTAGAAATATTCTGTTTATCTGAATCGGTCTTACACATCCTCAAAAACTTGTGGTCAGGATGGAGGCGTAGGTAGACATGCGAAGCCTCTTTACACAGCCACAAAAAGAATTACAACTAAATCTCAAAACTAACAACACTGAGAACTGTCAAAAATTTAACTATATGGAAGTCTGACAACCAAGGATTTAAAGCCACAGTCATCCAGATGAGAAAGAGGATGGAGAAGCAAGGAGACATGGTGTGGTGTGGAGATGCAGCGGCAGTGGAACAGGCGTGGGTGGTCCCACATTCACCTGTGGTGGATAAAAATTAGTAGGGATACCTTGGGAGCGAGCAATCCCAGCCCCAGGCTAGACCGCACAGCCCAGGTTTCCAGCACAAGGAGAATAAATGCCCATAACTTTAGGCTGTAAAACCTAGTGGGGGGCTGCGGGGGAAGAAACTGCCCAATTTTCAAGAAACTTTGTTTAAAGGGCCCAGATGGTCTTAAAACACCCACTCTGGAATTCAACACCAGGGCAAAAGTTGGAAAGGAGCCAGTTGTATATGGGGAGTGGGTGAGTTGAAACAGGGACAGTACCAGGCAAACCCCCACAAGCCAGGCAGGTGCACTGTCCCCTCTCCAAGGCCTCCCCTGCACAGAGCCACAAAGTGTTGAAGCAGGTTGTCCCACCCTGGGGACTACCTGAGGCTCAGCCCCACACAATTTACAGGTGCCTTTTATAGGGGCTCAAAGCAGCTCTACCTAATACACAGAAACAAACGCAGGAAGGCTGCCAAATTGAGGAGACAAAAAAATATTGGCCCAAACGAAAGAACAAAACAAATCCCCAGAAAAAGAACTAAATGAAATGAAGATAGCCAGCCTATCAGAGGCAGAGTTCAGAACACTAGTAATCAGATTGCTCAAAAAACTCTACTGCAACAATATAAAGGAAGAAATAAAGGTTACTCTAAGTGAAATAAAGAAAAACCTACAGGGAACCAACAGTGAAGGGAAGGAAGCCAGGATTCAAATCAATGATTTGGAACATAAGGAAGAAATAAACATTCAACCAGAACAGCAAGAAGAAACAAGAATTCAAATAAACGAGGATAGCATAAAAAGATTCTGGGACATCTCCAAAAGTGCAAACATCCGAATCACAGGGGTGCCAGAAGGAGAAGAGAGAGAGCAAAAAATTGAAAACTTATTTGAAAAAATAATGAAGTAAAACTTCCGTAATTTGGCAAAGAAAATAGACACACAAGCCAGGAACCACAGGGAGTTCCAAACAAGTTGGACCCAAAGAGGCCCACTCTAAGACATATCACAATTAAAATGCCAAAAGTTAAAGATAAAGGAGAATCTTAAAATCAGCAAGAGAAAAAGCAGACAAAGGAGTACCCATAGGACTGTCAGCTGATTTCTCAAAGAAACTTTGCAGGCAAGAAGGGCCTGGCAAGAAGTATTCAAAGTGATAAAAAACAAGGACCTACAACCCAGATAACTCTATTCAGCAAAGCTACCATTTAGGATGGAAGGGCAGATATTCCCAGACAAGGTAAAAAGCTAAAGGAATTCATCACCACCGAGCCATTATTACATGAAAAGAGACTTATTTAAGAAAAAGATCAAAACTATGAACATTAAAAAGGCAACTAATTCAAAACTATCAACACCTGAATTTAAAACAAAACAAAACAAAACAAAAATAAATTAGCAAACCACCAGCATAGGAACACAGTCATAGGTATGTAGATCACATGGAGGGTTATCAGCTGGGAGGGGGAGGGGGGAGAACAGGGGAAAGATGCAGGGATTAAAAAGCATAATTGGTAGGTACAAAATAGACAGGGAGATGTTAAGAACAATGTAAGAGCTAGAGTAGCCACAGAAGTTATACGCATGACCCATAGACATAAAATAAGGCGGGAAGGATTGCTGGAGAGAACTGGGGTTGAGGCAGAGGGAGATAAAGTGGGAAAGATTGCAACAACTGTAATAACATAATTGGTAGAGTATACTTTAAAAATTTCATAATTTACAATCTGTGACAGGATAATCCAAATTGGAGCTGAGTTAAATCATGATATTACCTTAAAGACTTTAATGAAGGAAAATATTAACATGATTAAACAAGATGAAAAGCTAATAATCAAATTGTTTTAAGGCACTGTTAAAAAGCTTGCTTCCATTAAGCTTTGCTATGCTGGTTATGAATGATTTTTATTTGTATATGAAGTCATACTTTCTGCTAGACAGCATTTAGTGAGAAGTGCCAGTGCATTTGTCATTTTAGAAATTATCAAACTTAAGTTTAAATAAAAGTGTAGTATTCACCTGGCCTTTCTGCCAGTATGTAACAGGATTTCCCTCCCACACAGTTTGAGTTAATGTCACTTTAATTGTATTATAAGAGGGAACCATGTGTATGTATGTATGCAGGTCTCTGGGTGTGAAAAAATATATATGTGCATACGTTTTTATTGTATTAGTTCCATTAGCTTCCGTATAATAATTACTATGAAAACAAACAGTTTCTAGCATGATATCTTTCTTCAACTTTATAGACATTTACAAACTTGGTTTGCCAATTATAAATGCATTCTACTAAGATAATAGAGACACACATATATTTGGATTTATATTTATATTCACATTTACCAGTATATAGCTATATAGATTCCCAAGTCAACATTAAACATGGGTTTTTATTGGCTAATAAATGTACAGATCAGCACTTTCCAAAAGAAATATAATGAGCCACAAAAGCAGTTTATTTCCAGTAGAAATATATACACCACATTAAGGAAAT
Organism: Anoura caudifer; assembly: GCA_004027475.1. Taxonomy (NCBI): domain Eukaryota; kingdom Metazoa; phylum Chordata; class Mammalia; order Chiroptera; family Phyllostomidae; genus Anoura; species Anoura caudifer. Next base: position 55,147 of record PVKU01002725.1, read on the forward strand.
ACATTTTAATGATATATTTTATTTCATCCAATACATTGAAAATATCATTTCAACCTGTAATTAATATAAAAACTATTAATGGACCATTTCACATTCTTCTTTTCACACTAAATCGTATACACCAGTGTGTCTGACCGAGCACATCCGCAGTTTGGGCGAGGTGCATTCGAGGTGCTGGGAGCTGCAACGGCTCTTGGCTACTGTGCTGGTGCTGCACGTGGGTTCAGTGTGATTGCAGGTCCACCCTGTTTATGACTTAAGTGCAGTTGTTTCAATCTACGTGTTAATGACAAAGACCAAAAAAGTCGCTTTGCCTTAATTGTGGAGTAAGCTGTGTCAGCAGTGAGGGTCCAGTCTGGGGGCCTGTGGACGGGAACAGGCGGAGAAGCGACCCTGCAGAAGGACATTTAGACTGTACGTACTGAGAGTGGCTGAGGACTCTTTGACTTTCAGTTTGGGTGAAGCGACTCCTTGTTAACCTAAAAACTCTCTGAAAACCATTGGAGCGTTAGGTCCTTCCGTGATCCAGGCTACTGTCTCCTGGGCCCAGGTCAAGAGCAGCACAGGAGCCCCCAGGGTGGAAGTCAGCCTGCTGCCAACAACAGTGTCTGTTCCCTGGCAACATGCTCTTACCAACAGGGGACTTTCATTTTTTGCCCTGGTAAGTAGAAATCAGCTAGGTGTCCCTCTCTTTGGAGTGCCTCCTTGTATAAAAAAGTTACATCTCATATTAAATTTGGACTTTATTCCTTCATCTTTCCTTACCTAGAAGAACTGTGTGTTCAGTTTGTCATTTTTTTGGAACATGTTACTTCTTTATTTGGCTTATTAAGAGATATTATCCCGTATGCTATTGGTTTGTGAAATTGTTAAAAACTCCCACAGCAAACCTGTGCTAAATAAATTGCTGGCAAAGACACACTCAGTTTCTGGAGTATAATTTTGCTGCCTCCCCCAAAATAAAAGCAAAAAAACAGTTGTACAGTGCAGGGTAAGATATGTGCGTCCCCAGTGTGTCTACCCAGTGTGAGCTTTCAGGAGCATGGGGATTGTGAGAGTAATGAAGTGGGACTGGAATCGTAGATCATTTCACAGCCTCTTTAGTAAGCACCACTTCTTTACTATATACAAAGGAAAAAGGGAAAGGCAGGGAAAAAGGACAGCTCGCTAAATGTGTGTGGGCACAAAGACTGTCTGCCCAAACGCTGCCTAAAGTATTTTTCTTTGCTGAAAGAAGCAGCATTTTTCAAATTTAAAACAGGGATGAAGACCACAGAAATTGCCAGTCCTTGCTAACTCCTTCTCAGGTCGGAGGGGAGAAGCTACCCAACCTCCCAGTTGTGGGGCGCCTGCGGAGACCGGAAGGGAGCCTGCCTTCCCCAGGTGGCTGTCACTGACATTCTGGTGTGGAGGGCGGGGATCGAAGCTGCGCTGAGGGGAGGTGCCCAGTCCTTGGAGTAATTGGCTTCTCAAAAGAGATTGCAAAGGGGAGGTTTCTTCAAGTTCAGATTCTCGGGCCCAATTACAGTGAATATGGAGACAGACTTTGAAGGAGGTGAGAGTCAGCTCTGGCCTTCATAGCCGAGCACCGGAGACGTGGTGGCTTCCACAGCAGAAATCCATTTCTCACAGTCTGGAGACTGGACGCCCAGGCTCAGGGTGTCAGCCAGCACGGTGGAGTTCTGGTGAGCTCCTGCCTGCCGAGTGCTACCTTCTAGTCCGCACATGCCGAAGAGAGGAAACTTGGATGCCTCTTTCCCTTACAAGGGCACTCATCCTATCACGGGTGGCTTCACCTCCAGACCTCAGTAAACCTAATCACGTAGGAAAGGCCCCGAATCCAAATCCCATCGCATTGAAAATTAGGGGCTTCAACCTATGAATGTTAGTAGGGCAGGGGGGTGGGGGCGCTGTGGACGGACACACACACACACACACACACACACACACTCACTCACTCACTCACTTCAGTCCATAACAGGGGGACTGCTTTCATACCATGAGCTGTAACTATCTCGTTTTGGTAAACCAGAGTTCTTCTTATGTGTACACATTCAGTGTCCTTTTCCTCATTTTTTTTTTTAAACTCATATAAAATGGAAGCCTCTCATTTTTCACAAAAGTAATTGCCAGGTGCTTTTAAGGATTTGCATTGAAGCTTTTACTGGTAAAATCTTATCATTCAACTTGTACCAGTGACAAGAAAAGCCATTGTTAAGTAGAAACAAAGAAAAATAAAGTTGACAATGAAATACTGATTAATTCAATTAACAGTTAACATTTTTTAAGTAAATTGACAGAAATGTGCCTAGTTTTTTCTCAATGCCCAAATGATTGTTTCTGAGAAAAAAAAATACTTGCTATCTTTTTTGTTCCTGACAAATGTGAGGGCCAGAAATTTTTGAAATTCTGGTTATCTTAAGTGACAGTGAGTGATTACTTCGATAATGGAATAATAAAAATAATCCCTGAAATTTGTATGGTGCTTTACAGTTCATGTTATTTATAAAGCGCTTTCTTAAAAAAATCTTTTAGACAGACCTAATGAAAGAAAGCCCTCAGACCCCGAAGTTTGGGGGGCAGGGCCAAACAGCGACCAGCCAAGACAAACCCTACTTCTGACTGGAGGCCCATTAGTTGTATTAGAGTGCAGCTGAGTCTCCTGATTTATTCTGAGAACTATTAGGAGAAGAAGGCAAAAATGTAGAGTGTGTAGTCGATACAGGAAAAGGGAATTTTTCATGAGTGACTTAGTAAATGAAAATGGATGAAGAGTTTGAGGCCTTTATCATCTCAAGCTCTTCTCGAGTTTTCGATGCTGAGTTTGGGAAAGACCGAGCGTTCTGCTCGGCTGGGGGGCCTCAGTGATTGAAAGGGTCCAGTAATTTATCTAGTCCCAACACACGGATTTCTTTCTGCATCACTCAGACAGAGAAATTGACTTGAATCCGCATTGCTAAAAGGGAAAAGCCAACTAGTATATTTATTCATGTATTCATTAAATATTTATTGAGCATTTATTAAGTTCTGGAGACTAAATGGGCAAGAATCCTTGCCATCATGGAAGTTCAGTCCTGGTGGGGGAGAATTTTCTATTTTATTGTAGGCACTGCACTGGCTACTTTGTATATATTCTCTGAGAAGTGCCAGGGCAAACCTATGGCATTATCATTTTCCAACTTAAAGATGCAGAAACTGAGTCTCAGTAAGTTGCTCAGGGTTACACAGTTGGTAAGCAGCAGGAAAAGTAAAACTTGTTCTGTCTGACCTCTCCGTTCTGTAGCTCCAGTGGGGTCCTGTCTCCTGTGGCCACACTCTTGATAAGGAACCGTATTAAATGTCAGCCTTTCCTGATGTTGGAACCTGCACCTTTGCTCTTCATCCAGTCGCTCTTTCTCAGGGCAGTCACTTTGTAGCATTAGGCCTGGTTGTGTCTTCACAGGAAGTTACATCTGATGTGTTTAGTCTGGTCTGGAAGCACAGGCGACTGCTTCCCCTCAGTAACGACAGGAAGATTCCTAACGGAGCCCCCTCAGAATGGAGATTCTGATCAGCGACCGCCTCTGGGCAGTGTAGTCTGTGTAATAGCAAAGGACAGCCGGCTACACCCAGGCGGTGTCTGCCAGGGTTGGCGTTGGCAGGGATGCCATAGAACTCTGTAGATTTTGTGAAGGAAGAGAATTCAGGAGATGACGTCAAGAGAAGTAAAGAAGATGAAAAGGAGGCAAGTCCGTTGCACACATTAGTGGTCCCTGCAGGGAACCATTCTGCAAACTGATTAGCAGCAGCGGCCTGTCGCTAGGCTCTGCCCTCGCAGGTGAGAGTTGTCACCTGCCGAGTTGCATAGACTCCTTGTTTCCTATCAGGTTACAGTTGGATTACATGTGACCCCACATAAGAAGGTGAAATCATATTTAGTGTATCTTTGTCCAGACTTCACAGTAGCAGCTGGGAGATTATTCATTGCCTGTATGAGTTTCACCTTGTTTGTAAGACTTCCTGTGATGGAATCATCAGATAATTTGCTTTCTCTTTCCTTTCTAGGGAGGTGTGAGATTTTAGTGTTGTGGTGAAGAACCAGAGGCTCTGTAGCCCGTTCGCCTTGCTGTGGATCTCTTCCCAGCCGTGAAACTGGGGCCGATAACTTAGTCTCCCATTGTCTCCGTTTCCTCATCTGGAAGCTGGGCTAGCAGTCGAACCCACTTGACAGGACTTTTGCCAGTAAAGCACTTAGACTCTCGCTGGCCGTGATCAGTGCTGCGTGCGTTAGAGGCAGTGTTACCATGACGATTGTGGATGTGGTTATCACTAGCATCTCGGACAGATGATGGTGCTGTGCTCACTTTGGCCATCATTACCCTCTTAGCATCAAATGGCCAATGGGTAGGCGTTTTACTTTTAGATTCTTAGTACTTTGCCTACGAACGTTAACAAATTTGTATCATCCATTAAAAAATCTTGTCAATTTAATAAAACATTGCATGTGGTAGTAATCAGGCATTTAGGACAAGATATTTGGAATCTTAGCCAGTGAAGCCTGCTGTAACAAAAATACCATAGACTGGGTGGCTTTAAGAACAGAAATTTGTTCCTCACAGTCTGGAGGCTGGAAGTCCAAGTCAAGGTGCCAGCAGATTGGCGTCCAGTGATTTGCAGGTGACCAGTTTCTTGCTGTATCTTCACGTGGCCAAGTCAGAGAACACCTCTCTTGTGACTCTTCTTTGAAGGGCACTAATCCCACTCAGGAGGGCTCTACCTTTGTGACCTAATTACCTCCTCTAGTCCCCATGTCCTCATACCATCCCATTGGGAGTTGTTGGGATTTCATACCATCCCATTGGGAGTTGTTGGGATTTCCACATAGGAATTTGGGGGACTCAACGTTCAGTCTGTAGCACCTGGTGCGAGGCACAGCAGCAACAGCACAGGTGATGCTGAGGCTCGCAGCATGGGTTGGGGCGGGCCTAGGGGTACACTCCTGTCCTCTGCACCTGATCCTCAAGGTGCCTTCCCGTGTTTGCTTTCCCTTTTGCTGGCAGCCCCGAGTTGGTGCAGCTGCTGTGGCTCATGTGTGTGAGGATCGTGCTCAGAGGTCAGGTGACTTGGATGTGAAACTGGTTGGGACATACATTGGCGGTCGTAGGTACCCAGTGCCACCACGTGAGTTCTGCCCTGTGACTGCAGCTGTCTGTAGCGTGCACTCAGAGGCGGAGAAGCGTGTTACAGGGCAGCCACTGCTGACTACTGCCTCCTTCATTGTTCCCTGACGCAGTGACCACATTGTTCTTGTTTTTCTATCTCATGTGCAATCCTAAATCAGGTGACCATGTCATGTGAAACTTAAAATCAAACTACTGTTGGACTTAATTTTAACAACCAAAGAATAAGAAAGAAAAGGAAACATCATCACTGCTAGAGTATCAAATGTTTTACAAAATGAACAGAGGAAGGAGAGAGAGAAATTAATAATGCTGTGGATACAGAGGAGTTCCAAGAGTGTGGGTTATAATATTCCAGCCTGTCCCTGTAGAACAACAGCACGAACAAATTTTTTACTGGCTCGTTCCATCTGTGATTGAGGCATTTCAGTGCACAACCAGGAAAATGATAGGTTACTTTCACAGTGGTAGAAGTATAAGAAATGCTCATTCACTGTATCATTACTGCTGTTGGCGAGAGCTTTACTGCATGATATTTTCTCTTTCTGTTCTCTCTCTCTCTCTCTTTCAAACATTTCACAAATTTTCATGTCATTTTTGCATAGGGGCCATGCTAAACTTCTCTGTCATTCCAATTTTAGTACACTGCCGCCAAAGCAAGTGCACTTGCTTCTTTCTTATTACCATATTCTTTTTAATCTGTCTGCGCTGGACCACAAAACGGATTTCAATTTGCTACCTGTGGAGCCAGACTGCAATGCTCAGACTGAAATAAGAGAGAGATGAATTTAGTGAAACTCGAAGTAAAGAGTTTCGTAGATTTCTGTAGAAAGATGCATACCCTGAAGCCCACTGATAAGATACACATGCTCATTTTTGCGTGTCTCATGGTATTAAGCAATTCATGGATATTTTGCATGGAAAACAGACTCAGCTAGATACTCATAAGACCTCCTGCATGTTGAGGAACGCAGACACTCTGAGCCTGGGTGCACTTGCCTGTAGTTAGTGCCACGGCACTAGCACTCGGGTACGTTCAACCCGTGCTTGTTGAGCTGCTCTTAGGGAAGCCCAGCCAGTGAAGAAGATGAAGTCCAAATTATTTTCTGGACTAATAAGACCGAAGGGAGAGGTTTTTATTCCACAGATAGGAGAGCTTTCCTCTCCTGCCCTTTTAAGAGAAGATAACTTGAGGATAAAATAACTCTGGAGGAGTGAGGAGCTAAGAGAGCTGCAGACGGCAGCTGGCAGCCACGGGGGCCTTGGCTTTACGCTCCCAGACCCCTTCCACCCTCGGGCTCCTTGTTACATGAGAAGACAGATCCTCTCAGTGCTCTGCTCCCTTGCTGTGGAAGGCATACCAGTGGATGTTTGTATGCATCGCAACAGTCTGTGTTATATGTTCACATATATTTAGAAAATAATTCTGTAAATCAGCAAGCGCCATCCCCATTTTCTGAGAGTGGAAACCGAGGCTTCTAGTGGTAAAGTGACTTGAGTAAGGTCCAGCCAGGATTCAAGTCCTCATTTTTGGAACTTAACTCTTAGGAATTCATTTTCCCCATTTATATCATAATCTGTCATCATTTAGTAGAGATAATACTGGACCACAAAGGAACAATTAACTCTGGACCTCAGCCTCTGCTCGGTCACTACAGGGTCTCAAGAAAGACATCCTATCTCTGGGCCTCCTTTTCTCTTTGATTAACAGGGTCTGATGTATCTGCTGATCTCTGCATTTTCTTGTATAAATTTGCGGATTCCATTCATGATTTTCTCCATTTTTGTCTTCCTTATCTTCCTTTTTGCTCAAAATCACCACGATCTTCATGAAAGAACAGCAGTTCTTTGCCAGGTAGCATAAAATAGAGGGGAACGGGAAGGCAGAGAACAGAGACTGGTGGTGGCTTTGTACTGGGTGTTCTAGGCTTTGGAATGCCCAGCCAAGTTACCTTGGGCCTTCAGCTTCTCATCCTCCTCTCATTTCCGGTGCCCACCACTGAGCACTCCCAGGGGGAAATGTAGACGACACGCGTGGATCTGCTCTCGCACCCTTTCCCCGCTGTTCCTGAGGTAGTCTTTCAGATCTTCAGTGTTTTCCACCGACTCGGCGGCTGGGGGTGGGGCAGGTGTGAGTGGAGGTAATATTGGAAATTCAGCAAACAGGAGAGATCCCAGGTTAAAAATTGTAAGTTAAAAGTTAGCGTACTTGAGAGTTTTAAACATAAAGGGTCCTATATTTTGAGTGACGGTAGGGGCTTTAAAAAGTGTTGGCCTTCTCCCTGCTCTTTTGTATTTTCCCCTTAATTCCTAAGCTGCATCTTAGGGCCTTCTGTCCTGATTAACTGTGATGAATTTGATGATCCTTTCTACCTCATCTGCATGTTGTGTGTTGTTTCACCAGACGTTGTTGTTTGTTTTCTCTTTACTGTTGGGGGCGTTCAGAGAGAGAGAGAGAGAGAGAGAGAGAGAGAGAGAGAGAGAGAGAGAGAGAGAGAGGAGTGGAGGCTGCTAGGGTGCCGGTGCCTTTAATTAGTTCACTTGGGGAGGACGGGGTATTTTTAGTACAGACACCTGAACCTAGACAGTTAACTTCTCATGGCAACTCTTGCTCTAGAAAGCACATTTCTTCATAGGAAAGTCACTGTCAAATAGCCATGTTATTCCTGTTCAAATGGCAAGAACCATTTATAGATAATGCAGAATTGTTAAAGCAGTTAGTTAGCTTTGCCTTGAGTAATGTAGAAAGCGTAGCATGTCCCAATAAAGATTTTTTTCCCTGCTTCTTAAACATGTTACAAGCAAGTTCTCAAAGACTGCGTCTTGCAGTATTGCCTTTAGATGCGTTCGCTCTAGCATGAGACCTGGTAAGTGTTTTTCCTAGAGGCGTTCCACTCATTTAGTGAGTCACCCAGCAGGTGTTTGTTGAATACTTACTATGAGCAGAACACTGCGAAGTACGGGGGATGCAGGACCCTGGAAAAGTTGACATGGGGCTTCCAGCCTGGCAGGGAAAAAACGAGCAAGTAATTGCCAGGGCTTGTTGCAGAGCTGAAATGCCTGGGCATACGGGAGACTCTTGTGTGAACACAACCTGCTTAGAAATACGGATTTAGGGAATTCCAGAGACGAGAGCTCTGCTTCAGAAGGACAGTGTGAGAGAAATTCTCCCTGTTCGCAGTCTCAGTGAGCAGTTTTCACATCTGGCCTTGCCTGCTAGACTTGAAGGCTCAAAGTGACTTTTAATACAGGTCTGGTCTCCTGTCATGAAGTATGAAAATGCAAATACCATCAAAATTGGAGCTTTCTTCTAGAGTATTTTTGTCATTAAAGAGCTTATTTGTTTTATGTTAGTTTTAGAAAATCTTTAAAAGTGTATTTCTGCAATTGGCAGTAATTCACACCAGCACTGTGTTCTTTAGACTTACATATAAACGAAGAAACAAGAATTTTTTGGTCATTCATTGTTACATTTAAAAAGTCTTGTTAGCAAGTGTGTCCATCTGATATTTCCCAGAGGTTCAGAGTTAGCTCTTAAGGGAAAGAAGGGCGGGGATGGGGGCGCTGAGGAACAGCAGACGGATGGACCATTAGAACTTCTGCAGGGCTCGCTGCTCCTCCTCCTCCGTTCAGGTGGCTGCTGCCAAAGAGTGAAATCAGTGAAATTGCCCTTTTGTGTGCAATTCAAGGTTAATAAGTGGTGAAAGAAACTTTTGGTCATTAAGTGAGCTTTATAATTTTAAAAATGAGGAGAATCATCTTTTAAATTAGGATTCACTTGGTAACTAAACAGTTGGTGCGTTTATCTCATCCCGCTGTAGACATTTGCCATTTTTTTAGTCTGGTTCCTTCATGGAGGCTCTGCGGGGCTGCGGCTGCTCCCTCCACCAGGGGGTGCCCTCCTCCCTCCTGCTTTGCCCTCCCCTGCCTGTGAAGCCCCCATGTTCCGCTCCCACCTCACTTTAAGTTTGTTATAATGCATCATTGTATCTTTATCTTGCTGCTCCTTGTGCCGGTGTGGTATATTTGTCAGCCCAGTACCCACCCAACACAGTGTTTGGCATATAGTAGGTGCTCATCATATCTAATGAGGGGGTGAAATGTGGCCTTCCGAAGACCAAAGTGTACTTACCTGTATTTGTAATACACCCAGAAAATGTGCATTACATGCCTGTTGTGTACAGGGTTGCCTGCAGGCCTGTTACGGGTGCTAAATATATGGGACGCCAGCCCTAGCTGTGAGAAGCCTACAATGTTCGTTAGAATCAAAATGCATATTTGTGAAAAGAACATCTTAACTATTGATGGTGCATATCAAAGACGTGCTTTGTTTATGGGCCAAAAGGTAACATCCGCTGCAGTTTAGAGGCCCAAGGATCCCCCTTCACTAAGGAGAATCAGGGACTTACTCACTGAAGAAAGGGAACTTCAGCTTGGCCTCTAAGAAGTGGGTAAGATTTATCCTAAATGTGGTGGTGCTGTGCTCGGCGGACTCCCTCTCAGCCTCCATTCATGGTGCACCAGACAGACTGTACAGCTTCCCCCAGCACGGGCTAGGGGATCGGTTTTACTAGGAGAAAGGAAAATACACATGGCTAAGTCAGCAAGAGAAAAGGAGGCACACTGTCCCCAGTCCTGCCACCATCCCGCAGAGAGGTGTACGGGGACTGGGCTCTGCTGAGGCTGCCAAGTGTGTTTCAGCTCCCTGTTATTCTGCCGGCCCAGGGAGGTGGGGGCAAGGATGAGAAAGCAGCCCCCCACGGGAAGTTTCCGTGTCCTCTTCTGAGGGAGGAAGCCACCAGTGCTGTGGATAACTGATCTAGGTAGGACACAGCCCGTTCAGCTAAGAGAAAGGTATTCCCCTGCCCCAAAGAGTCAGATTTCCGGACAACCCTGAGTGAGCTGTGGGGGCGTTACCAGCTAATCCCGCTGATTGCAGTGCGGTGGCTAAGGGTTTGGCCCTGGAAGTGGAGAGCTCAGTTCAAGTCCCACCTTGCCCACTTCTTGGCTGTGTGACCAGGGGCCTTACCCTCTGTAAGCCTCTGTATTCTGAATGCGAAAGGTGGACAATACTGATTTATTCTTCATAGGAGTGCAGTGAGGACTGAGTAGAGTGGTCATTTAGTACGTAAGTGGTCAGTGAACATTAGGTGAAAAGGCAGGATAATCCTCCGAGAAAGGGAAGAGTGAAATTTGGAAAGATATATGCACCCCTCTGTTCATTGTTCACGAGAGCCAGGGCATGGAAACGAGTAAGTGCCCATCAGTGGATGAATGGAGAAGGAAGGTCTTATATGTACCACAGTGGAATGCTAGTCATTGATTTAAAAAAGTGGTGAAATCTCATGATTTTCAACCACATGGACAGACCTTTAGGATATCATGCTAATGGAAGTTAGTTAGACAGTGAAAGATAAATACCATTCACTCGTGTGGAAAACTAAAACATAAAAACAGAACAAACAAACAACTACAAAAAATAAACAAAAACACTCAGAGGCAGACAGCAGGTTGGCCGTTACCAGAGGGGGAGGGGCAGCGGCCGGGGGGGGGGGGTGCGGTGCGACGCTGGGAGCCAGCCTTTGGGTGGGGAGCAGGACAGTCCGTGCAGCTGTCGGATTGCAGCGTGGCACACCTGAACCAGACGTAATGTCGCACACAAGACTCACCTTGATGAAGGAAACAAAGTTTAGGAAACGAGTGGATCAAGCAATATTGAACTTTTTTCCAGTAAGAGATTTCAGAAACTCTATATGCTGGTGTAAACTTGGAAACTTCAAAAGAAGGCAGTGAGTTTGCAGTATTTCCCCAAATTATTTGACCTTGGGATCTCCCCTTACATTCTGTGGTGGAAAGAAAATTAACACCTCCTAAAAATAGTATTCTGTGTAGCACAGTTTGATAAACATTGCTCTTTCATATTTATGGTTACATGATGTGAATCAAGATTCTGTTCGTAAGAGAAGTATATGATGGTCACATTCAATTTTGTGTGTATTAAAAAAGTGGTCTGCAACAAATTTTCCCAAATACCGTTAGTGTCAAAGAGGCAGTGAGAGCATTTGTGTGGGAGCAGCGTGTTCTGGGGATAGTCGGTGGGCCGGTCTTTTTAGGGAAAGGGCCCATTTTAGGACAAAGGAGTGGATTTGCGGCGGGGTCTCACTTGCAGGACTGGAGAGTCCTCCAGTCAGTCTGGAGCCATTGGAGATTTTCTCGTCAAACCGTGACGTGTAGAAGAATTTTTCAGAAAAGTAGTGTGGTGATAGGCATTCCAGGGATATAAAAAAGGTAAAGAAACTGAAAGCAAGAAGACCTTTCAGGCTAGAAGCAATTTATTTTCCGGGAAGCGACGGAGTCGAGGTGTTTGAACTTTGACTCCTGTGCAGGCTGCGTTGGCCGTGCATCGGTTGGCGCCTCCGTGGCGCCGCTGCTCCTGCAGACCTGCGTCCCTCTGCAGCAGCCCGTCCTGTGTGCACAGCATGAGGCCGAGTGTTGCAAAAACGAGTGGAAAGGGTCATGAGAATTATTTTAATAATGCACAGTAACAAACAAAAATACTGTAAAATAATCTGTATAAAAGGCATTTCTCTGAAGTGGATTTTGGTGATTTCTCATTAAATTGAAGTGACAGAAACTTAGAAATAATACTCTCCCTTTTCAAGAAATAATTATTTTTAATATAGCAAGACCAGAATTTTACACAAGTTTGCCATGTCTCTTTTAGCATTCTATTTTTTTTAACCCTGCCTTGCATGGTGCTTGATAGAAACTGATCAGGAAATAATGGATGGGTGGATGGATGGATGGAGGACAGACAGATGCATTACAGAGGAGTTAAGCATTACGGGCCCTCACCCCATGGGACTGTGATGGACTGTGTGGGGTTGTCAAATGCGTCTCCCCAGACAGAACACAGGCCACTTGGAGGTGTAGACAGGGAACGTCCCAGCAAGGAGACAGATCACTGGACACTGACCGACGGCCGTTCTAAACAGGCGCCACAGCGCAGCATAGAGCTCTCCGCAGGGCATACGCTTGTCTTACAATTTTAAGAGGAAGTTGTTTTGGGCTAGAACTTCTTAGCATGAAATAGGGCCCTTCATTTTTCCTAAAGTAAAAATAAGTGGTGTTTGGTATTTGGATTGTCATTTTGTTCTATTCCTTTAGCTTCTGGTGGACTTGCTTTTTTTTTTTTTTGCATTTACTGTCTATATATCCAATTAAGGAAAAATGGAGAACTTGAAATTCAGATAACTCATTATTTTTTCACTAAACTAATGGACTGGTCTAGGTTTTGGGTGAAGAAGGGAAACTGTAGAGCTTAATTTCCATTTTTTTTCATTAAGATTAAGAAAAACATCCATACCATGCACATTTATCAGCGATAGTATCACTTTGCAGTTTACTATTTTCTGTACTCTTAGGAGCTTATTATAAAGAAAAATACTTTGAAATACCATCAAGCATACTTTCTGAATGTTACCTATTTTGGATTCATATAGTATCTTTAGGGAAAGAAGCAGGAATCAAAACTGATAATTGGAACCATTAATAAGACAGAGAATCTGTTCTAATGTGGGAGCGGTGTGGTGTGGCAGAAAGAGGTACGTGTGGGAGTCCAGAGGCGTCACTCCTATTTCTAGCGTTGTTAGTGTGCCTGTGGCGGGATTGCACCATGTCAAGCACAGGCTGGTGCAGTTGAGAGGAAGGAAAAGGAAGAAATAGGGCGTTTGTTGTACGATGAAGTAAGCATTCAAACCCTTACAGTCAGCCACCAGCACCGGGCCTTCATCTTTTTCCCGACCTTCTCATGCGTCAACTGCATCTCCGTTCACGTGGCCCCCGGGCGCATGTGCAGGGCGACAGAGTGTGTACTGGGAGACAGATCTCCAGGGGTGTCTTGTGTGTTTTTCACAGCTTGTGAACAGAAGCTCAGCACCCTTTTTGGGGGACCACCTTCTCAAACGTGGTCGAAGAGTGAACAGCCTTGAAAAAAGAGATGGCGGCTCCCTCTGGAGTGAAGGGCAGGCTTATTTACTGACGGGTGTCACACAAAGAATGTCTCCTTCCAGGGCAAAGGTGGGCAGGTTTGCCTGCAGCCAGGTGTACAGGACTGGGGTTTGCCGACCGCAGGTTCTCCTCCTATGCTGAGTGCCGTGCACCCCCCACCCCCCGCCCTCATCACATGGCTTGGGGGGGTGTGGGGCCTCTAGGACAACATGAGGGCACCCGGGCTAATGTTATTGCTGAAAGTCGGTGAATGTCCTTGGTCTCTGAAGAAGGGGGTGGTTAGTGAGGGGGCTGGGGATCTTCTGCCAGTGTCCATGAAATTGTGGTTGGCCAACTTGTGAGATTCCAAACAGGGTCAAAACTCAGACCCTTCACAGTGCCTGACAAGGTCGAATTTGAATGTACCGATTTGGGAGAAAGGCACACAGATGCTGTTAGGCATTTGCTGCCTTTGGCAGCTGCCTGTAACTCCTGGCCCACAAAGATAGGAAAGGACGTAAAATGTAGAACAAGATATAAAATGTGACTTTAAGATTTCTTGCTAACCCTTCTTATCCCATTTGAGACTTGGAAACCTTAAAACCATTCTTTTCATTGCAATGAAATGTTGGAAATTATTGATAATGCACTTTGATTTTGAGAGTTTAAGTTGTAAAACTAGAGGAAGATAGTTTCTCTGGCTACACATAGTCAACTACTTTACCTGAATTCATTAAATTCTTGTTCCTTTTGCATTTACCTACTGTTCAGTGGGAAAATCGGAGGCTCCTTAAATGGAGTAAAATAGTTATTCCTTCTCCTTTAGAAAAAAAAAATTAAGGTTCCGCAGCTAGGAATGTTTAAGAGGAAATGTTTCCTTTTCACAAGGAAAGGGAAGCTGGCTGTTTTTAAATCTCCTTTGGGCAATTACATGTGGCTATGAGTAGCCAATTTGGAAACATTATTGAAACTTTATGTCTTTGGTCTTTGGTGCAGTATAAGCAGAAGTGATGATAACTGTTAGGTATATCAGCTTGAATTCCGGGCATTTTCAAGGTCACCGAGAAAGGGAAAATAATCCATTGATTTTTAACTAGAGTGTTCATTTAAGTGTCTTCTGTGAAAATCAATGTAAAATTTCCCTGCCACTCAGAATGCAAAGTGGCATGTAATATCACTACTCCAAAGTGCCCCAAATTGTTGCATTTTTTTTAAACAAGCAGGCTTTGAGTTGTGCCCTTACAGCATAAATTCGGCTTCTCAGATTGGATTATTTCCATATGGATGCATAATCAGGAAAAAATAAACTTACGTCAGTCTGAATTCTCCTTCTGCCTTTATTATTTAAGTTGCTCTTAACCTCTTCCTAGGTCACTGATCATCTCATTGATTTGCTTTTATTCATATGCCTCAGAGGATGAAAATTCCTTTCTTTGCAGGCATTATGTGTAAGTGAAATGTTACTCCTCCATTTACATTAATAGTCTTAAATTATTTACCTGCTTTGGAATTCATACGTTACAAATTTGCCAGATGAAAGCTGTCAGATGCGTGAATGTAGTCATGCTGCTCCCCTGTTGCTCATTAAAGTAGCTGCTTTGGGGGTTCTTAACAAAAATAAAGTGCCTCACAGGGCAGAGAAGAGGGCAGGGGAGGTTAGGTGGTCCATGCTGAAGTCAGCCAGGCCCAGGCCGCAGCTGGCACCGGCTGGCCTCCGGCAGTTTCCGCTAACCCTCCGTCTTCACCTTTCCACCTCCTGCGTGTTTCCTTCATTAAGGCTGAAATGGAGTGCTTAGGGCGGAAGAACAGAATACCGTGTAAAACAAGGGGAGTAGCGTCTCCCCAGGCGGAGATGTGACAACACCTCTTGACTTGATGAGGAATAGTATCTTCAACAACGAAAGAAGTTTAATTTATTTCCATCATGACTTATTCAAAATTAAAAATGGAGCCCTGAGCCATATAAATTATAAAAAAAAAAAATTCTTACATGTCATTGCTAGTCATGCCAGTTTAAATTCTGGAAGAGTCAAAAATACCTTCTCCAGATTAGTAAGGAACCCCAGGCCGGCGAGACCTGGCAAGGCTGAGTGATACTCCTGGGCCGGTAACTTCCGTCTGAGGCCTCGGGCTGCCAGGTCAGATCTGGTCTCCCCAAGCTGGTATTTCTGATTCTCCAGCCTTTCTTGTTGAATTGCTTGGCCAAGCGGGCTCAGTTGGAGGTCTTGAGAGGCTTTTACTTACTTGATCAGTTTCCCTGAAGTCACCTGAAAGGAAAAAACAACTAAGCTTTGGTGGAAGTGAAAGACAAAATTGAAAATCCATGTGTGGACCTAGGTCAGGGAGGCAGATTTAAAAGCTAAGCCTTACTCTTACTTGGTTTTGGGCTCTTCTGTAGGGTGTTCCCATTCCTTCCTTTCTTCCTTCCTTCCTTCATTCACTTGCCCACTCACTCATCCAGCAAATACCTCTTGAGCACCAGTTGTGTAGCTGACATTGTTCTGGGCCCTGCGGCTACATCAGAGAACAAAACAGCCAGAATTCTAGGTGTTAATAATGTCATACCTATTTCTTCAGTAGTGAATCATAAAGTATAGATATAACAGGTCAGCTGATGACAAGTGCCCTGAAGACAGGTAAGTGGAGTGGCAGGCTGCTTGGAAAGGGGTCTCTGTGGCGGGGATACCTGAGCAGAGGCCGAGGGAAGTGAGGAAGAGATTCGTGCAGATGTTGGGAGACTAGTGTTGAGGAAGAGGAGCAGCGTGAGCCGAGGGCACTGTGCGAAGACCCTGTGATCAGCGCACAGCGAGTGAGACGTGGAAGGAGGGAGGCCGGAGAAGTGGCGGGGGCCTTGTGATGGGGACGACTGTACTCACACCGTAGGTCTCAGCAAAGACTTCGCCGCGGGATAGAAAAGGAAGTCAACAGAGGGTTTAGAGAAGTGGAGGGACGTGGTCTTAGGTTTTAAAGCGGTGCTGAACAACATTGTTTGGCGGGGTGGCTTTTTAAAAATTATTTTATTGATTATGTTATTACAGTTGTCCAAACATTTTCCCTCTTGGCCCCCCTCCATCCAGCACCCCTCACTCCCTCAGGCAGTCCCCACACCATTGTTCACGTCTGTGGGTCAGGCATATAAGTTCTTCAGCTACTGCATTTCCTGTACTCTACTCTACATCCCCATGGCTACTCTCTGACCTCCAATTTGTACTTCTTGATCCCCTCACCTCTTCACCCATCCCCCACAACCCCTACCTTTCTGGCAACCGTCAAAATGTTCTCCATATCTATGATTCTGTCTCCATTCTTGTTTGTCTAGTTTGTTTTTTAGATTCAACTGTTGATAGATATGTGTTTATTGACACTGGTAGGAGAGGCAGAGAAGTGAAACAGGTTGGCCCCATATCCGCCTGCAGTGGATAAAAATTTGGGAGAAATATCTTGGGAGTGAGGAGTCCTAGCCCCACAGCAGGCCCCCCAGCCCAGGGTTCCAGTGCCAGGAAGAAAAGCCCCCATAACTTTTGGCTGCAAAACCCAGCAGGGATTCAGTTGGTGGAAGAAACTTCCAGAGTCCCAAGCAGTTCCTCTTAAAGAACTCACACATAGACTTACTGAGACTCACTCCCTCTGAGCTCCAGCACCAGAGCAGCAGCTTGAAAGGCACCAGTGGCATGCAGAGAGGAACTGAAGTGACTGGCATCAAGGCGAGAGCTAGGGGACAGCTTTCTCCCAGATAGAAAGGTGGGCAGAGGCCGTTGTCCCTTTTCTGAGCCCTCCCCCCACCACAGAGCCACAGAGCCTGCAGGTGCTGCATCTGAGACTCCATCAACCTGGCTAACTCTGTTTGCCCTGCCCTCACCCTGGAGATCCCCTGAAGCTCTGTCC
Source organism: Anoura caudifer (assembly GCA_004027475.1). Taxonomy (NCBI): domain Eukaryota; kingdom Metazoa; phylum Chordata; class Mammalia; order Chiroptera; family Phyllostomidae; genus Anoura; species Anoura caudifer. Next base: position 72,180 of record PVKU01002725.1, read on the forward strand.
CACCCAACTTAAGGGCCCATGGAAGCTGTTAACAATGACTTTTCCATATGAATGGCTGATCTTGGCTCATGCTTCACAACTTCCTAAATCCTCTCAAACAAGCAACAGCCAGCCTTGGTGAGCTCTCAGCCCCAGTACATCTTGCTAAGTGGCCCCAGGCTCAGGAGTAGCAGAAGCCAGCTTTGGATCACAGTTTGGCTTCACCTGGGGATTTCCAAGCCCAGCACAAGTAACAGCCATCTCAGGTTGCTTTATAACTCATGCAGGGTGACCCTGGGCAAAACGCAAGTGGGGGGCTGACCTTGGCCTGCACCACCCAGGAAACCCCAGAGCCTGCGCACGCAGTGGACAGCTGCAGACCAGGTCAGAGCACCACCACCCTGCCCCTCCACGGCTGATCCTCCGCAGAGGGTGGAGGGTGGTGGTCAGCGCCAGTCCTTGCAGCTGACTGGCCTGGGTAAATCCCTCCTGCTGACCTGCCAACAGCAATCAAGGCTCGACTACAAGAGGATGAACTCAACCCACACAAAAGGCATACCTGAAGTCCCCAGCTTGGGTGATGGGGGGAGGCTGTGTCATGGGACCCTACAGGACACCTACTACATTAGGACATGCTACCAAGACAGAGAGCCAAAGCTGCTCTACCTAATACATGGAAACAAACACAGGGAGGCTACCAAAATGAGGAGACAAACATGGCCCAAATGAAGGAACAGATCAAAACTCCAGAAAAAGAGCTCAACGATAGAACTTTATATGGTGATGGAAATGTTCTAAAATCTACAGTGACCAGTAAGGTAGCCATGAACCACCTGTGGCTGTTGAGCAGTGGAACTGGGGCTAATGCACTGGAGGGACTGGTTTTCTTATTTAATAGAATTTTAGTTGGAACGGCAGCGTGTGACTAGTGGCTAGTGTATTGGGCAGCACAGTTTGAAGTTTCCACTGGTTGCTCTGTGAAGCATGGCGTGTAGGGAGCCAGAGGGACAGAAGCAGGGAGAAGACTATAGAAGCTATTGTGATAATCCAGACCAGGGGCTGGCACACTTTTTATTTTTTGTGAAGGTGCAGGTAGCAAATATTTTAGGGTTTGCTTATCATGATCGTCATTACAACTAAAGTGTGTCATTGTAGCATGAAAGCCGAACAGGCAATATGTAAGTCAACTAGAATGGTTGTGTTTTTTTAAAAAAAATTTTATTTATTTATCTTTAGATAGAGGGGAAAGGAGAGAGAAAGAGAGGGAGAGAAACATCAATCAGTTGCTTCTTGTGTACCCCCAACCAGGGACCTGGTCTGTAACCTTTAGGCCCACATGCTGGTGCTCAATCCATTGAGCTATACCAGCCAGAGTTAGAATGACTGTTTTGATAAAACTTTATTGGTGTGTCAGATTTGGCTTCTGGGCTGTGGTTTGCCAACCCCTGATGTGGGTGGCAGGTGGTAGTGACTCGGACCAGGCTGTACTTCAAAGGTAGGTGTGATAGGGTTTATTCGTAGACCACATGTGGACTGTGATTGAGAAGATGCAAGCAGATAACTTAAGGTCTTTTCTCTTCTGAATTGAGTAGAATGGAGTTGCCATTGACTAAGATGGAGGAGACTTGGATGGGAGCACATTTGAGAGGAGAGAGCCAGTTGAATTTGATCTTGTTAGGTTTGAGATGTCTAATGGGCATCCAGGGAGAGTCTAGAGTTGGGGATAAAGTTGTGGACTGCAGAGGTACAGCCGATAGTCATCGCAGACAACAGTATTAAACCCAGGGGTGTGAAGACGACCTGCTAGAGTGAGTTTGATAAAGAAGGGCAAAGGTCCAAGGGCTGACCCCCTGACACGTGTCGGTGTGTGAGAGGCAAAGCAGGTAAGGAGAATGCAGCAAAGGAGATGTGAGGGTCAGAGCCACCCAGAAAGTGATGTCCTAGCAACCAGGCGAGATGTGTCAGAGATTCATTGGTACCTACCAAAAGGAGCATTGCCTTACGCACGCACTGCTACTCCACGCTGACTTCTCTGAAGCTGTAGTGTACAAACCGCCTGTTCAGAAGCTTGCCATGGCTCCCATTGCCTGCAAAACAAAGTCCAAGTTCTTGACCAGGAATTTTTGTTCTAATATGGCCTTGAGCCTGACATCTCTTCACAGGCCTGTAATAAAGGCCTGAAGTTTTACATTGCTTTATTTACTCATGCTATTCAAAGTCCTTTGTGATTGGAATGCCCTTCTGCCCTTCTTTGCCTGTTGAAATATTAGCAATCTGTTAGGGGCCAACTCAGATGTCCTTTTCCCCATGAATACTTCTTTAACACCTCCTCCATCCATCCCTCTTCTTCTCATTCATTCTTCAGCCCCTGTCATAGCTTTGCTACCCACCCTCCCACTCAACATTCGAATCCAGGTGTTTGCTTTAATCCACACATGATATTTTCGACTGCCTAGAAGCAGTTATGAAATGGACCTGTTTTTAAATACCAGCCCTGATGTTACTGGCCTGTGGTTTTGATAAGTAACTCAAACCTTTGGAAGCTCCATCTCTTTACCTGTAAATTTAGATAAATGAGGTTTCATGTGGTTTAAATGAGATATTTACATTAAATTTATGCATTTATTGCATTTAAAAAAATTTTAGTTGGTTTTAAAGAGACAGGAAGGGAAAGAGAGAAACACCAACTGGTTGCCTACTGTATGTACCTGGACTAGGGACCAAACCCACAACCTGGTTGTGCACCCTGAACAGGAGTCAGACCCACAATCTTTCAGTTATAAGACGACAGTCACTCCAACCAACTGAGCCACACCAGCCAGGGCATTTTTTAAATGTTAATAGTTTAATGAACAAATTGTATAAGGAAGAGTCATAAAGAGATTGCTGGGGCTTTTTAAAAAATCTCTTCCAGTGGTTTTTTTTTGTTTTTTTTTTTTTTCTTTCTCTTGCATATACTTCCTCTTAAATTATTTACATGGAAAGGATTAAGCATTAACTTTTATGCCTTACATTAATTACAAGTGAATTTCTCTTTTCTCATTTTACAATCCTTGTTGAAGTTCTTTGGAATCATTGCCACTTGACAGTTTATTAACTTGGTAACAGCAGATGAATATCTGATTCTTCCTTTGCCCCAAAATGCCACTTTTCTTGTTAATCAGTACGGCATCACTGAGTGAAAAGGAGCCTCAGCTAAAGTCAGTACTTCATCACTTTTTCATGAGACCTTAAGACATTCTGTTAAAAACGTAGGGCAGCGCATCTGGCGGAGATGGGAAGTTACATGGGGAGCTAAACCTCTGCTTAGTGGCTTTGTGAATCTTTAGCGACAGGAAGTATAGTTGCTTTTCCCCCAAAACAACTATTTGCTGGGGAGTTGCCTTGAAAGGATTGTTTCCATGACAGTGTGTGCTGGGGAGATTTTTATTGGACTTTCCGTTGATGTTGTCACGTAGTGTTTACTGAAGACAGCTTTTTATTTCAGAACTGTAGATAACACTGAGAGTTATGGACTGTCTCCAACCCTTTGGCTACATTGAATCAACCCAAGAGTGCCTTCCCTTGTCAGATTTACGCTGGATTTTCTGTCCTTTCCTTAGAAAACAGTTGTATTGGCTGGTGATGTATCTGGATGTTAAGTGTAAATCTGCCGCACTTCATTGCCTTTTAGCTTTTTGTAATCTACACGGTGTTCCGCTACAACATGATGTAAAGTTTTTCTGTCCTGTAAACTCCTTTGAACTCTTAACCCCGCCCCCACCCCCCACATGTTAGTTAGCTAATAACAATCACAGGAATGACTTCCACATACAGGTCATTTTTAGTTAGAGTCTTTAGGGCCTTCCAATTGCACAACTCTCCAACACAGGGTCTTCTCTGCAGTGCCCCTACACGTTGAATTTTGTCCGTTTCAATATTTAGACATTTGGTTATGTAAAACACTCCACCTATTGAGGAGACTCCTGTCTTCATTCAATGAAATTGCCTATCAGAAACCTTCTTCGTGCAAAAGCACTCTGTCTCTTGCCAGTTTACCTGTCCATTCCTTTGGGTTTGTAAGGAAATAGTCTGATTCCTCTTCCATAAAACAGTCCTTCAATCTGGATGATAAGAATATGGTTCTGTTTTATACCCCCTATAGGTTCTCAGATAATGTTGGTTACTGATAAATTTTCTCCCTTTATTTTTCCTTAGAAGTAGTTTTAAGAAAAGTTTTAGCAAATGCAAAACAAAATAAAACAAAAACTTAGTTGCAAACTACATACTTGGGGCAAGGCATAAGAAGTACGGGAATGATTAGCAGCTGCCTTGGTCATTCTCTGTGGAGTAAATACATATTTGTGCCGTTAAAAACCTTACATTTTTGAGAATTACACTAGAGTGTTATATCATTGTTGAAGCACGACCATTTGCGTATTCATCAGGGATCAGTGGACTTGGACTCACGGCCGCCTCCCACGCACACTCCGTGCATTGTCAGTTGCGGGAACAAGGAAGGAGGTCTTTGTAAAAGGCACTGCCGGCCGGGAGGCACTTGGCTGGAAAGAACAAGAATGAGAAGGACTCGCTGTGCTTCCTGTGGCAGTTTTCTCCGGTTTAACTAGAAGGAAGTGCTTTCTTGGGTGCATGGGGCATAGGAAGATTTTCTCTAACTTTCTCGATGTTATTTTGGTTTTAGTTAGCTACAGAATTCTGTTTCATATTTGATTTAATGAGTCTTCTTTAAGTTTCATACTCACATCTTCATGGTATTTTTTTTTTAAGAATTAAGGTAGCCACAGTCTACTTCGATGATTCTCCAGGATGCCCCCATCGATTCAGTAGAGAGATTGCCCTTTTATGACAGGGGATTAAGAGTACTTCTTTTTCTAAGTCTAAAATAACGTCGTCTCTTTGTCAGAAGAGTAAAATTAATTAAATATTAATCTGGAGATCTCCCGGAGCAAGATATAAAGTAATTGGCCCCAAGAAATGAAGTGTTACAGCATTCGGATGCATGAGTGTTGACCCCTGCCGTGGCTCTTCTTCGATTTAGGTGAAGGGGAGTAGTTGATGTAAGCTTTCGACCAAGTAACAGCGGGGCTTTGATTTTCTGATATTCTCATATTGCTACTATTTCTAAAGCCAGAAAGCAAGGAAGCATTAAAAAAGATAAAAGAGAAGAAAACCCCAAACACCCTATGCATCCCAAAGGTAGATAACCAGCATTTCAGCAATTCCCTCTCTGACCTGCAGGAGTACAGATGAGATGATTGGAAGGAAACAAGGTGATAATTACTGGTGACAGTAATGAAAGTCTCACTAAATTGGTGTGATTTATAGTCTGTACCTGAAATAGGGACCTTCCAGGGGAAACCCTAGAGGCTAGCAAACAGGATCCCCAAGTATAGAGTCTCAGGATTGACTGCCTACGATGACCCTTTACTGAGATGTTCTAAGTTCCGGTTACTGCCTTTAGATCAGTAAAATACTATTAATGGTGCTACCGTATCTGCTGAGCATGGCTCTAGGAAAAAATGGCTTTGGATATAGTCAAGTCCACGTGGTGAACTGCCGTCTGTTTTGGACGTGGCAGACCCCAAGTTTTCTGATGCCTGTTTGGGTGTACGTATAAATCCATGAGTCTTTTCTTCTCTCCCCTCTCTTTCCTCGTCCCTTCCTTCTGTTATTGCTGAATTCTGAACATACAGCAAAGAATGAGGTGAGTTCCTGTACTCATGGAGTTCACAGTCCAAAGCATTTTGGCAAAAAGTCCCCACAATTGTTGGTATTGAATAGTAAACAGTTTACAATGATATACTTTATTGCCTATTGTTTTACATGCGTTAACTCCCATTAATGGGTACACAGCAGTATGGTGAGCTCGAGTCATTTCCTGGTGAGTGCTCTGAAAGACATAATAAGCTGTAAGTAAGATTAAACGTTCTACTTTTCTCTCTTAGATTTCATTTGGCTTTACAAGACTCAGTTGATAATGGATACAAAATGTATCTAGTTGTACAAATGGAAAATAAGTAGTTTTTTCTTTTTAACTCAGATTTTACTTAAAATATGGGTCACATTTGACTAGAAGAGCTGCATATTCAACATAATCAACAGCAGCACAGACTTCACCCTGTGGTAATTTATCTTCTGGACAACATTTTAATCAGAGCTCTGGTGTGATGTAAAGAAGTGTTGCCTCGCTTTATTGTGGGAAAACATACAGGACATCAACTTTGCCATTTTATCCATGTTTAGGGGACAGTTCAGTGATATTAAGCGTATTCACCTGGTTGTGCAGCCCTCCCCTCCGTCCGCCTCCAGAACTTTTCCCTCTTCCCAAACGGAAACCCTGCCCATTAATCCTAACTCCCCATCCCCCTTCCTGTTGCTTTGATTTCTTTTACATGGGATATGGATAAAAGAATGTCTTTCATCCTTGGATTCTTAGTAAAATAGACTGTTTATTATTGGTATACATTGAAAAAATTCCCTACTTAATTTGCAAAATAGCCCAAAATAAAGATAAAAAGATAAATGGCATCATAATCCGTGTAGATGAAGCGCACACTCCCTGGTGCAATGGGCCAGCCGGACTTGGCACGGCAGGACCTCAGCCTGACCCCTGGCCCCACTCCTGCTCTGGAGCCTCGGTGGTTGCTTCTGGGCCAGGTAGGAACCTCTCTGAAGCTCGGTTGCCTCAGCTCTAGAATGAGTATGAGGAAAGCTTGCTTTACCTGCATCAGGGATGTTAGGAGGAACCAGGGAGTTAATTATGTCAAGGTGTTGTGAAAATCAGCACTCACGTATCGGGGGTAAACTCAGATGTTCTGTCACACACCTGTGTGTTTTCCTCTGGCTGTCTTCCCAGTTCTGAACGTCTGAAATTGAGGTTTCATCATTACGTTGGACAAACCTGACTATATTCTTTCATTATTTTTCTTCCTAAACTTGACTTTTTCTAAGTAAGTCTCTGACTTCCTTCCCCATGTTTGGAACCCTCCACATCTCTGTAGATTCCTTGTAGTGACCTGTTGAGACTCTGTCCCCCTTATCATTCCTCACGTGATCATGCAGATGACACAGACTTTGCTGTTGTCCAGTGAGCGGGGGTACTGCTGGCTGCCCGCCCTCTCTGCCAAGCATGCCGTATCGACGTGATTTAAAATGCAAATCTCAATTTATTTCAGTGAAGCCTCCAAGAAAATAAGTGCCTAACAGTAATTTTTCTCATTTTCAGTAAATCATTTTTGCCGTTTTCCAAAATGTAGCCTGTGACAGAAGAATATGATATTTAAATAAAATTCTTAGAATCAAAAAAGTGCCAAAGTTAACAACCTTTTAAAAGGGCTACTTTGCCCACTCCAAAATTGACATTCTGTCACCGCTCAGACTTTATTTCATTTCTGCTCAACTGAATGTATGGACTTTTGTACAAACCATTTACCAAGCCCTAGACAGCAGCTCCTCAGTCCAACCAGATTGGCACACAGGTGGGTCATTTGCCACCCACAGGAGATCCACCTCGTTTCGCCGTTCACAGCCCAGGATGAGAGCTGGTGGTGCTTCAGTGCTCCAGTTATACGTGGGGGCATCCCAAGTCCTGGAGAGAAGGTGAAATCACACCCTGTAAGCCTGTGCGGTCACTGTCACATGAAGCTGGGGGTGGTGACGATGGGCTGTAAGTTGGTTTCCCGTTTATGTCAGCAGGACCTGGCTGAATGTAAACGGAATCTTTGACATCCGCTTACTCAAGATTATTCACTTTTTTTTCAACAGGTATATGAGTGTTAAACTTTAGGTGATCTCTGATCGTTTCTATTAGAGTTCACTTATTGAAAAATTATATTTAGGTTCTTGTTTTTTTGTTTGTTTTAGTTTCTATATGCCTTCCAGAAATCCAGGGATTCCTTGACATTCTAATTTTCCAGTATTGATTTCATGCAATTTCTTGAAATTTTAGAGATTCAATGAAATGTGACTCTCACCTCATTGTCAGTATTTCTTGAGTAATTAAGTAAAGGAAAAAACCTCATACGCACAGACAATTGTTTTAAAGACAGGACTAACTCAAAACTTGGATGAGATCTTTAACTTTCTTAGGACCTGACGGAGATGGAAGTGGAAACCCGGGTCCAAGCAGGCTGCTTCCTTCTTTGTAAAGCAGTTGGCATCTGATTTCTGACACTGAGCCGTATCGTTGATGAACCTGCGCCGTCCGACTCGAAGTTTACACCGCTCCTCTGCACGTGACCCAGCCGTCTCCGGCCTTCCTCACCGGCGTCTGTGCAGTCACACCAGGAGCGCGCGCCGCCTCAGTTACACGGCCTCTGAGGCCCTTTCCTCCCGAGGTGGCGAATCCTCCTCCCCGGTTTCAAACCCCACATCCTCTCCCATTGAAGATCATTCTCCTGTCATGCTGCTGTTCTCCTCTGCTCACCATTTCCTCCTTTTCTTCCTCTTCTAGTCATCCATTCCTTTTTCTGAGGAATAAATACTGTTCTACCCTGTCGAGCTAAGCTCGCCATTTGCTCTTTTCTTTGTCCCCGCTCCCAAATTTCCCAGAATCTCGTTCCAGTGCACACTGCCCACCCCAATCCGATGCTGCCTCCATTCCCATGAGATGCTCATTTTGTGCCCTCTGTTGTCTTTCCTTCTACCTACAAATACGCTCGTTCCCTCCTTCCCCTAGAGAAACCTTTTCCTTAATGACACCTTCTCGGGACTTCTCAGGGCTCCGGACCCTCTTTTCTGCACCAGGTGTACCCCAGGAGCTGGCTGTACTCCTTTTCCTGAGCTCCTACTGACTCTGTTTTTTGGGGGTTTTTGTTTTTAATGTTTTAATAGTCTTCATCATTCTATTTAGAACAGTGGTTTTCACCCCTGGCTGCATTTGAATCATCTGTGTGAGTTTACAAATGGAAACGCCTGGGCACCACCTCGACAGATTCTGATTTCATTGGTCAGTGATGAGCCTCTTCATTGATAAATTTTGAAATCTTCCTGGAAGAGTCTGATGTGTGGCCAGCGTTGAGAACCACGGTGCTAATGACCACTGTCGTGGCCCCCTCTGTAAGTTCATCAGGTTTTCTCTCCAGCGTTTATCCTGCTTGTGTTACTGGTTCTTTCAACACAGGTGGATGCCTCATGGGTATGCTCATAGATATCCAGTTGGAAAAGCGTGCTGTCTTTGTCGCCCACCTTTCCAACTGTGCATTTTCTCTGCCCTCTTTCCTTTCCGCTCTCTCCTTCCTGTCCTAGGATGTTGCTTCTGCCCAAATTATTAACCTAGGTGGGTCTTCTAGCCTATATAATCTAGAGCAGTGGTCATATTTCCTTGCTTCGCCATTATATTTATGTAATATCACCCCTGTATGCTCTCTCCCCAAACCCAGAATCCTCATTATAAACAGCCTTCTAGACACCTTACCTACACACACCATGGGCAGTCGTGTCCAGAGAAGAACTTATCATCCTGCTGGAACTGTTGAGGGAGTTGTTTGTTGGTTTGTAGCTTCTGGTTTTATTTTTTCAGCCACTTATGCCATAAGCACATATCAATCTTTAATTGTTATCTTCCTTTTTGTTGCTACCAGTTATTAGCTACATCCTATAGATTCCATCCTAGGAATTGCTCCTTAGTCTGCTGTTCTTTTACTGTTTCCACAGTCATTAATCTTGTTCTGGCTGCATAGGAACAATTACAGTGGCCCACTAGCTGGTCTTCACTGTGTCCTACACAGTGCTGCTATATTAATTTTTAGGCACAGTTCCAGTCCTTTCACTATCCTTTAGAACCTCTATGCCTCCTTATTAACTATAATCGAATGCAAACAACTACTGTGAAATCCTAGGCACCTGATAATAGTTCCCTGCCAGCGTGTTCGATCCATCCCCATTCCTCTTCCCCGGGACTCTGCGCCGCAGCTAAACCAAGCTGTTGGCTAGTGCCTCACCTTGAAACTTTTCTCCCGACTTTTCTTGTGTAAAGGCTCTACCCTGTGAAGTTTATTACTTTTTCCTGAATCCCTTAGGGAGAAAGATTTTTGCCCTAAAAGTTCTAGTCTGTGCATATTCTTCTCATGTTATTTGACTTCCAAAGACAACATGGAACTAAGTAGCTTAAGGTTTCCAGCAGCGAGGATATCATTTAGCCAGAGCGTGCTCCTACATTAGAAGGTGTTTGGGGCTGATTGTGATGCGTGGGGCGTCCGGGGACTTGGTCTGGCAAACTGCTCTTCTCTTCAAACCATACAGGTCGAGTGAGGCTTTTCACTTTTATTATATACAACTTCCATGCTTTCTGCAGGCGACAGCCTGTCTCCCCAGCCTGGATCTTTTGATGAAATATGTCATTCAACCTTTGACAAAATAAATTCTCTAGAAAGTTGGGCCAGTATACTTTAGATTCTTTTACCTTTGTGTGCTTCCTCTGCCACTCAGTTATTAAACCCAGATTGTCCTCCTGCTGTCTTGAAAGAAATGAGATTTCTCAGCAGTAGCCAACAACAATGTCAGGCAATCTGAGACTGTTAATGATCCATTTATAATGCTGGCAGACACATGAAGGCTGGAAAAATCAAATGTACAGCGTCATTCATTTACCTTGTGGTTTGCATTGCCGGGAAATAGTAGATTGCTTCGTGCAACATTCTACCAGACGAGCGTTCTTTCAGCAGGATGAACTTCCTGTTTGGGTGTGAATCATGGAGTGACAGACGGACGACTCCGTGCCATCGGAGCTTCCTGCCGTAAAGCGTCCTCTCCAGACGAGCAGCAGGCTCCGCAGGTCTACAGAAGTTGAGCTGTTCCAGGCATTGTGGCCTATTTTGCTTACATAATGTTGGATATGTGTTTTTGGTGTTTTGAGAACACCACTTTCATAGAATATGACTTAAACTCTTTTTTTAAACTGGCAGTTATTAGAAATCGTTGCAACGATGAGCTGCTTCGGATTTGAAGATAACGTTCTTTTCCCATCAGGGGTGCTGCAGTAAGGAGCTTAGGTGCCATATGAACCAGCATAAGTTCCCTTTCAGCTCCACGTTGTGTTGCTCCGTCCATCCCACTTGAATTCGTTTCTAGTAGCTGAGATAAATATGCTCTAGACTAGTTTTCCTTTTGGTTTGTAGAACACATTTATAAAATAGATGCCTTGTTTTGACAGTTTGTAGCTGTGGAAGAGAGTGAAAATAACTGGCCCAAATGGAGACTGAAACAAAACCTGAAATCCCGAAGCGCCAGTGCAGCTATGAAGTGTAATATAAATGCTAATTATGTGCGGCGGTCTGAGACCCAGGCCTGCTCTTTGAGAACACCCCCGGTAGACGGGCCTGTGCCTTCTCAGCAGGGGGGCAGCGGCAGCCTTTTGTGGAAGGACGCCACCGAGTGAACGTTTTCGTGATGGGTGTGTTCTTCTAGTTCAGCGCACCCTTTTGTGATCTTCACTTTGAATTTGTGTTGCTTCCTTGAGTAACAGTAACAGCTTCTGTACGTCTTCTACCCATTGTCTGTACGTTCTTAGATTTTTTTTGAAGTGGCTTTAAGCTTCTAGATAGGCCCCCTTTGCTGCAGAGTTAAGGAATTTTGTGAATGGGCCTGCATATCATTTTGTAGAATTTTTTCACTGAAAAAAATCTGTTTTTGTATTTTTTTTTAGCCTTGTGTTGCTAGATGAAAAGCCAATGGACTATTAAGATTAATAGGGCTTTACTGAGTATCTGCTGTGTGTAAAGCACAATGTCCCTTTAAGAGGACAAGAGTTGGCACTTAAATATCACAAACTGTTGATTCATAACAGCCATGACTATGTTTGTTACTCTTGAAGTATCTTCAAGTGTTGTAAGAAATCAGGACCTGGCCTCACAGAGCTTACAGTCTGAGCAGAGAAAATTGGTTATCCCAAGATGGTTTGGTTCAGGAATACTAGTAAAGGCGTGGAGGTGAGGAAGAGACATCACATGATGAGTAATCGAGTACTGTAAGTAGTGTTTCTATTTCAGAAAACTTTGTGGAGCTTTAAAAAGTGGTAGCGCTGCAGTTGGGATGAGAGTGCGGATTCGGGAGCTGCCAAAGTGCCTTGTGCTGCCGCTTTCCGCGTGGATCATCCTAGAACAAGTCTCTCTCCGGCCCCAGTTTCCTCCTCGGCACCAGGGTGGTGATTGTGGAGCTTCCCTGCAGAGCAGGTGTTGAGGCGGATGCTCATCTAGTGCACGTCCAACAGGCTTGTCGCTTGGCGGCGTTGCGCTGCAGACCTGTGTCTGTCAGCGGATTTCCCCTGGGAGGCTGCAGGAGTTTTTAAAGCCTCTTTTTCCTTAGATTGTCAAATAAAAAATGACAAGAGCCGACACAACAATAGCCGTCCAGCACAAAGAATAAAAATCATACCTTTTTTGTCACACTGGCAAAAAATATAATTTTTTCATGTGCCACATAATTTTAGTAATTAGTTTATGTGTGCCATGAGATGAAAAATGTTGAAAATCGCTGATCTATATGAATGTTAGCTATAATAATAAGTATTATTTTTAGAAGACTTCTGTTATTAACTCTTACACAATAGATGCTATTATCTCCTGTATAGAGAGATCTATATATTTAAATTTTCTCTATGCCATTTTCACTTTATCATTTTCTTAATATGTGTTTTTTAAATCAAAATTTTATATACAGCAATGCCAAAGTTTTGTAGAATAACTGGAGAGTAAGAAGTTTTCAAATCGAAATTTAGCAGATAATTGTGGTGTAGCTTTAATGTTAAAACTTAATTTTGAACCTTTTCAAATGGAAATTTCTCTTAAATGTTTAATAATCCCTCTTGCCTCTTTAAGCCTTGACTCTGCATTTCTTGATGATTCACATATCTGTCAATTACTGGATTTTAGGAACTTAAAAAGTAAAAAGCTTACCTTTGGTCATTTCTCTTCAAAATAAAGATCTTTATGGACAGTATGCCATGGAACGAAGTTCCGACACGTTAACCACGGCCTTGCATACTGGTTTCCGTCCGGAAGGCAGAAGCACGTGCAGGTGCGCGTGTGTGGTGTAAACACGCACACAGCGTAATGAAAAAGCTGTTGCAGGGGCTTGTCTTCTTGCAGTTGTAGGCTGTGGGTGCACAGTTCCTTTAGGTCTCATGCTGTCATTTGAAGTCTGTCAGCAGGGCAGATGGAGGAGGAGAGAGCGAGCTGCGAAGCCCAGGAGAGTACGGACAAGCTGGGACCCACGAGAAGGGGCAGTGGTGTCAGGGCTCGCTCTCTGCAGCCCTGATGGTGTGAGTGTCCTGCAGGAGAAGCTGACACCCTGCCATTGTGCCACAGACGCACTTGGTGTGGGACTCACGGAAGCTGTAGGGGGGTCCAGGGAAGGTGGTGCCATTGCAGGCCTGACGCTGCCCACACCAAGGAGTTGACCGAGCCTGAGACCCCAGCCTCTGGAATCTTTAAAACAAGTGGCTGCTGCTTCACTTCCACCCTTTAATCTCAAGAAGAGTGTGTCTTGTAGCCCTTCCCAACTGGAAGCTCAGGGAAGGGCATTCAGGCAAATGCAGCCTTCAGTCTGGCCAAGTGACATTACACAGCTACCACAATAACAAATTAGCCCTCCATGTAACTTCCTCATCATTTCAAAAGGGTAATATTCTACAGAGCAGAGCCTTTCCAGTCTTTTCATAATATCTGGATGACAAAAGTCGAGGCATAGTCAGAATATGTAATTGCATTATTAACGTTTCTCTGGGCCTCAGAGTCTGGTATAATGGTTCGTTGTATTTGATGGTAGGATTCTAATGTAAAATGGAGAGTAAATAAATGGGGAAATTCTTTTGAAAAGTTTCATCATCAATTTATGACATCAATTCTATAATAACATTTTATATTATAATGTAATTTGATTCAGTGAATTAACTTTGGCAAGCAGAAAGACATTATAATGTCATATTCATGGTAATTCTTGCTACCCTCGTAACTATAGTTGACCCTTGAGCAATGTGAGGGGTGGGGTGCAGAACCCTCACACATAGCTTTGACTCCCCAAAAACTTAACTACTAGTAGCCTGCCTTTGACTGGAAGCCTCACCGATAATGTTGACAGTTGATTAACACATATGTTGTTGTTTTATGTATTGTACACTGTATTTTTACAATAAAGTAAGCTACAGAAAAGAATGTTATTTAAAAAACCATAAGGAAGAGAAAATACATTTAGAGTATGTATTTATTGAAAAAAATTCACATATAAGTGGACCTGTGTAGTTCAAACATGTGTTGTTCAAGGGTCAACTGTATTTTGAATGAAATTGACTGAGTGTTGAACTTGAAAGAAGGAATTGGCAGGCATTAGCTTGTACCCTATAGCAACAGGTAAGCATATGACCCTTTGAAAACTGTAGGGCTATGAACTTTGCAGTTATCCACACATTTTATACGTAAGAGTCTGCATGAGTATTAACATGCGCATTATTCGTTAGCTGTGTCCTATAAACTTGAGGCTCCTGACCCATTTCTCTTGCCGGATAGTGGTTAACATGCCTTGGAAACATTGTTGCTTCATCACCATGGTGTTGCCGCTCAGACAGTCTTCAACCTCAACAACAGCAAAGTTCTCTGGGAACACTCCAGCACCGTTGGGCAGTTTCATGGTTTATTGGTTGTCTTTCCTCTGACAGAATGTAGCCTTTTTCCTGATGACATATAGAACGCTTCAGAAACACACATCTCAGCAAATGACTTCTCCTCGAGACAGTGTGTGTGCGACTTTTGCAGAGGGTGGGTTGGGCGGCCCTGTCAGATCACAGGCAACCTACCGCAGGGAGCTGGGCTGTCAGACGGGTAGGCTGACGTGAACGTCCTCGTGTGAGAAGGGAGCAAAGTAAGACACAGAGCTGGGGATGGCAACTTGCTGAACCTGTGGATTGCCTTCCACCCTGTCGTGTCCCCCCCGCCCCCCGCCCCTGTCGGGGCTGTCAAAGGCTGATGATGTTCAGGTGGCTGTCTCTGCAAGGTGGTTTGCTCAGCAGGGGTCCCTTCTGCCGCCCAGAGAGCATCATGCTTTGTCCAGGGCAGTCACACTAATGGTGTTTCTTTGCCAGTGGTGGTCTGGGCCGTGGATGAGTAATGCAGTTCTGGTCAGCAAGTCTGAGAGGACGTCTGCCGAGGCTTCCGGGGAAAGGTTTTCTCTGATTAAAAGGTAATGCAAAAGCAAACAGAAAAATGGGCCCCTTTGTTTCTGTCATCAATGTCAAAGGTACGTTTCACCTGGAACTGTGGCAGCCATTTTGTCATACAAAAGGGACAAGCCTCTGATGATAAAAGAATAGGAAAAAAAAAAAAGGAAGACCTTTTGATGTTGTAGAGCAATGGAATGAACTAATTCTCAGACTGCCCTGCCTTTGGAACTCTTGCCATGGATGCTCCTAATTATTCTTATTGTTCAGTCTGCTCGTGACTGGTGCTTCGGCACTCAGAAGACATTCCGGGCTCCTAGTCTGCCTTCGGGACTGGCCTGCCGGTCTCCCTTGCCACAGAATTGAGGGGTGAACCAGGTCCGTCAGATTAGTTGTATTCACGTGACATTTGGAAGGGGAACTGAGATGAAGGCAACTTTTTGAGGCTTGGCTTTTTTCTGGGAGCTGGTATGGCAATGTTGGTATTTTTGCATGTGTTACCAGGCACTCGCCAGTTTCATGGTTACCCAGAAGTAGTCGTAGCCTTGGCAACCTCCTAATTCCTCACTTTCCTACAAGTGACAGATGCAGTAGTTCCTCTAGAGAGTGGGTCAGGTCTTTAGTGTCACTTTTAAATAATTTCCGGAAGATAGCTTCTGCCTATCTCCACCAGCTTTTCCCATAAAGCTGTAAGCACCAAATTTCTTATACTATGTCCTTTTATGCTTAAAATAACTCAAATGGTTCTGGTTTCTTCCATTGGAACCCTAACTGTTGGCCACCCTTCCTCAGTTTTCTGTTGGCCACATACATACTAAACAGTGCAGCTTGGGCTTCAGTCCAAGTCATGTAACGCAAGTCTGCAGCTGTCCCCATGGTACCCAGTCTAGGATGCCAATGAGACTGTAGTTCAATTTCTGGTGACGGCTCTGCCTTTCATTTTGCCCCCCTTCCCTTGTCTCCTATCGCAGTCTCCCAGCAGGTGTCTCTCTCTCTCTCTTCCCACCTTGTCCTTTTAAACATCAGTCTCCTCTTACCAACGTGGGTTTGTCCCTCCCCACCTGAGGCCCAGGCTGACCCGAGAGGCCAGGGCCTCACTTTACCCACTTCCTCAGTCCTGCAGCTCTCCCAACGGGCATTTCAGATATGTCTTTAAATCCACCTTAAATGTAACATTGTTTTTAAATGAAGCCTCCCACTCTATTTCTTTGTTTCTTTGGCTTAACATCTTATTCCTATCATAATCATTGTTCCTGTCACATTCTATCATAATTATCTGAGTGTTTCTCTCCACTAGACAGTGAGTTTTGTCGAGAGACGCAGTCATGTGTGCCTGTGTTGCCCACAGCCTGGGACACAGTAGGGCATGCAGAAAATATTTCCTGAACTGCTGAACTGCCTAAGTGCCCTAATCCGGCTATATGCAAATCACAGAATCACTCTTCGGAATTCATTCATTCAGAATCCTAAAGATGTTTCTCAGCTTCCATTTCTGAATCTTAAATATCACACAAGATACCTGGACCCGTATTTCACCAAAGCACGTTTGAAACCTATGTTGTGGGTGAGTATCTGTGATACTATCCGATGCCGTTATGTACTCTTGTACAGGCTGTAGTAGGTTGTTTCTCGGTACCTCCCGGAGAACTGGTTGCCATTTGCTGGTCTGGACTGATGATGTGGGTGGGGCTGTGACTAGTTCTCAGGGACTGAAGTTATTGTAGTGGAAATCCACATGCCCTTTCGTTAACTATCCCCAAAGTCTGTAGACTTGCCCCTTCATGGTTGGTGTGCCGTTGTTGCTGTTATCACAGGCTTGAGAGGGACTGAGCTATTTCTGCTGCTGGACCGCAGCTTCCGCGGCTCAGCGCGCCATGTCTGCTGTGCGCCAGCCTGCAGCCCTCTGCCCTAGTCTCGGGACTCCTTCCTCCATGTGTCGTTTTGTCTCCATGGGTGTCCTCCTCCTGTCACTTTCCCCGTTGCCTGGGTTTTACACCGTAGCTTGGCTTCTAGTGCCACTGCCAGTCGTTAAGAATGTTTCTTTCCCCCTAGAGTACCTAATGTGACCAGGGCTTAGTCTTTGAGAAGTCTGCCTTACAGATATTTCTGGTTCCTCTTAGCATTGCTCATTGCTCATGCTTTATTTATTTTCTCTTCAAGTTACTTTCAAAGATAAACCAGACTGCAAGATGGCACCCTGGTTTTCCAGAGCTTCCCTGGCTTCTAGATGACTGTCCACAGTGTGACTAAATTGTTTGCTCATAGTGAGGCACACCTTGATAGCAACTGAGGACTCTCAACCTACACCATGTTATTAATGTTCTAGGAAACTTAGATATATGAGAAATTGAAAAATGTAATGTACTTCAGAAATAACTCTCTTTTAAATGAATTCCATATTCTACAGCAAGGAAACCTCAGATTTCCCCCTGACAAAGGAATCGGGAACTATTAAAAGCATTTGTCAATGATACATTAATATTCAGCGCAGCTCACCCAACATGGCTCCGTTATTTTCAAGTTGAGACTGTGCATACGACAGCACTTGAAAGGCAACCTGTGCAGCTCAGAAGGCTGTCTCCTTCTCTCCTGGGTTGCTCATCCCTCTGGAGCCGTTGACCTGGGAGTCCTAATAGATTGTGTGCTGAAAATAGGGGAAACATAATTTTAACATCAAAAGAGGAACAAAGAAGGGGTGTTTTTCTTCTTCCCAGCTGCCCCCTGGTGGCAAAGACACAACCAACAGCAAAAGCATTTAACAAAGATTCTTGCTGTTTAGATGCTGCTGCTGGTGATTCATATAAGGGCCTCCAACTGGGGCCTTTGCTGTGCAGGTTGCCTCCGGGACGGAAGAGCAGAATGTTGGGTCCTAATTGCATTTGCCTTTCCACCGGCGTCTGCTCTTATCATAGCAGCACCAGGCTCTCCCAGCTCAGTCAATAGCTGTGTATTAACAAGAGACAATTGATAGAAAAATTAAAAAGGAAAGTCAAGGTAATTAGGCTAATGCTGCTGCTTATGAGTTTTCAATAACTGCTTTAGCTTCTTCTTGTTTCCCATCTCCAGGAAAATAGGGCCTGATTGAAGGACCCGGTCGTGTTTGACTGAGGACATGTCACAGCGACACAAAGCCAGGCAGGAAATGAAATTAAGCCGCGTTTGTTTTAGGGAAGTGCAAGGGGCTTCGCACGACAGCGTGGGGAGAATAGGCGTTGATTTAAACGTGCCCATTGGCAGCTGCGCCTTTGTCGGTACCTGTGTTGTGTCAGTGGTTTTTGCGCCACAGGCAGGAGCCCGCTGGAAAGCACTGTGACAGGTCGCGTAGAGGAGCTCTGGAGGAACATAGTTGCACTCAGAAACAAGGTCTTTTTGGAAATTAGATGCCGTCCTTGATAAAACCATGAAATAATAGAACCTCTTTGCTGCCAGAGCGGACCACACTTTGGGCGTTGTCCTCTGTGGCTGTGGACAGGGATCTTGGCCCACTTGCCGGCCTTTAATGAACATGGTCTCCGCGGCGGGCGAGTGAGGCCAATCTCTGGTGCTGAGCTACCACACACTTTGGTGCCCTGACGTTGGAAGCCCTGAGTGCATGAGAGCCACCTGGTTTCCGACTGCGGTGTGTGATGGTGGCGCGTCTGCCTCTTAGCGGAAGGGGGGAGAAGAACCAAGGAATCCCTAGTTTGGGACAGATAAATCACAGGAGAAAGGATAGGTTCGTGAGAAAGATATTTCATGTTTTATCTTCATTTGCAGTCTTTATTTGCACTATTTCTCTCAGCTCAAAAGTGCTTTATATGTAAACTTTACAACCAAATTATATACCGACATCATTTCATTCACAGGCGATACGGAGCTGTTAAACATCTGCCGGGTACATTATTTCCGAGGGGAAAGAAAAATGTAGGAGAGAATTAGATCTTGTTAAATACACAGAGAGAATTTAGATAGGAGGGAGTAGAATATGAAGAAATTCACTGAGCACCTATTAGGGACAGGGCATTATAGAAGGCTCCCTAGGCACAGGGCTAATGTGGTAACCCTTCCATCTCCCCTGCCCCCACCCCCACCCCCAACCTAGGTCTGTGAATCGGAAGTGAGTGGTGAAGCCAGACTTGAATCCACAACAGTTTGGTTTCAAAGCACAAGCTCTTAACTCTTTCATTACATTATAATTTTTACTTGTTGAGGCTTAGTTTAAAAGGACTCCCTAGGGGAAGATGAAATGTGTGAAGTACGGTCTTTACTGAATGAACTCAAATCTATTGAAGACAGAGGTGCTAGGGTGGGGGGATGGGAGAGGATTGCAGAAAACATGCACCCCAAGACATCACAACGTATGATGAGGAGGCCCAGACAGAATTAGAGCTTTGAAGAGAATTATTGTTACTTATTCTTTCTCTAAATGATTTTATTTATTTATTTTTAGAGAGGGAAAGGAAAGGAGAGAGAGGGAGAGAAACATCAATGTGTGGTCATGCATTGCCCACCCCGTACTGGGGACCTGGCCTGCAACCGAGGCATGTGCCCTGACTGGGAAAGAACCGGCAACCCTTTGGTTCTCAGGCCCACGCTCAATCCACTGAACCACACCAGCCAGGGCTATTATTATTCTTAACATTACAAACAGTTTTCTGTGATCCCACCACTGGCTGGGCCTGCGCCTGCGAGTCCCCACCGCACAGAGAGCATTTCCAGCAAGTAAACCTGTCCTGACTTGCGCTTTGGGCCTATTATTTCATCCCTTTTTATCGAATTTATTGGGGTGACTCTGGCTAACAAAATTATACAGGTCTCAGGCACACAATTCCACAACACATCATCTGTGCACTGTACTGTGTGTGCACCCCAGGTCAGGTCTCCTTCCATCACCATTTATCCCCCTTTACCCTCCTCTACCTCCTCCCACCCCTCACTGCCCCCCAGCCGGCAATTAACACACTGCTGTCTGTGTCCATGAGTTTTTTCTCTCTCTTCTTTTTTCTCAATCCCTCCACCACTGCCCCCGTCCCCAAAACCATCACCCAAGTCTGTCATTTTTCTAAGATCTTGCTGGGGCCTCAGAAGATTCTGTGCACCTTTAGACTGAGGCCGAGGAGTTGCAAATGCAGCTAAACCCGGACACATCTGATGGCTGAGCCCTTTGCCACTTGTTGCCCATGACCCCAAGTGTTGGGAGGTTGACACTTTTATGGTGGAAATAGTACATAATAAGCATTTGTTCCTCTGCCTAAAAAAAGTTATCCTGAACCCATAATCCCTTCCCTATTAGATATTTCACTCTTGACCCATTTTATTTCGACATCCCAAGGGAAGCTTTTTTATCGAGCTGTGTGCCGGGTGTTTGACGGTCCTGCCCTCCACAATGGAAGCGCAGTGATGGTGAGAAAGGTCCTGCCTGGCCCGGCCATTTCCTTGTGGCACTGCGTGTGTCTGGGGCCCGGGGCTGGCAGAGGGCATCTCGTTGCAAAGTGTTTGTTGAGTGAATATGTTAACTTCTTACTTTTCTGTGCTGTGCAATTATGTTAATAGAAAAGTTCTACCTGATACAATAGGGAGAAAAGAGCTGTTTTTAGAACATTACCTCAGCCTCCCTTAGGTGCCTGCTTGCTCTGCAGTTCATGATGAGACAGATGTTTCTGACGCTGTGTGCTCACTTGTTTTTCTTTTCAAGTGGCCCTTTCAGCTCACACCTTTTATTTATTTTAATTTTTTAATTTTATTTAGCTTTTAATCGATCTAGGAGAATCCTAGGTAAATTAATTTTTCTACTGTTTTGCTTTAAACATGCGAAAAGCCCTTCTTTTTTGGATAGGATAATTGCCAGCTCCAAGACAGGTGGAGAGCTTCAGTTATTCTGCTGGTTAAGTATTACCTTAGAGCCTTATCATAAATGGAGAAATAGTCCAGTCTTTATTCAAAAAATTGTGACCTGGCTAATTAAGCCACAGGTTCCATCAGCAGTTTACTTGGTGTGCATTTTCCCAGTGCCAGAGTCTCTACCTTGTACTGTATTTGTGATCTACCAACCACGGTGCACCTCTGCCCAAGACTGAGATCCACGCAGCTGTGCCGAGGGTCAGGGAGGGGGACACTCTCGCTTCCATGCCAGGGACTGAACGTCCCAGTGACATTTGGCCTTGGCATTCAGGGTTGAGATTCCTAAGATTCTCTGGTCTCTCTCTACTTCAGGGCTCATTTTTGAGGAGAAAACTTCAGTGAAATAGTATTGTAACGATACACACAGGTTCGTACGGAGAGAATTCAAACCGAATGCAGAAACCTTTTCATCTGTTGCTGAAATACCTCAGAATTGCAGAGATGCATTCCATCTTTCCCATGATTCCTCCTTCAGCTGGCAGCAATAAATTCTGCCGTGGTTCTTGTAAGTCAGGACTGAGTTCTCTCTTTCCCGACCACGGTCTCACTGCAACACCTAGGAGAAAGCCAAACAAAGGAGAATAGAAGGAGAGGAGAAAATAAGTGGCAGAGAGAGTCAGAGGTTCAGAAGTACCGCTCCACCAGGGGAGCGTTGGGACTCAGTACTTCAAGGCGAAAGATCTGTTCTGAGCACACTTAGAAGAGTGCCTACGTCGCCAAGTCTTGGGTGGGTGTGATGGGAATTAGAAGTGTGCAGGGAGTCTTCCAGTAGCGTTGTGTTGCTGTGGAAATCTGAGCCTTCCCTTCTCTGAGCTCAGAAGTTCAGTTAACTCACAATTGCTAATGATTCGGTTTTCTGAAATACTGTGGTTGCTGTATATTAAGACCTATTATTTTTTACTTTCATCTAATGCTGGAATGCATTGCAGGAAACACACCTAGAAGCAATTACTACTGAAAGTGCCGTAGCCCAGAATGACAGTGTCTGTTTGCTTAGTAGATGAGTAACTAGCCAACGACACGTTGCTCTTATTGACAGTAGTGGTGGTTGTCGGTGTTGCTCTTATTTTGTTTTTCTTACATGGAAGACATGTGGCATGTTTGACTTGGAATAAGTGACATCAGTTACTCAAAATCACACCAGAAATATTCACAGAAATTGGTATCCTGTGAGGGTCAGATGAAACAGTTTATGAATTGGTTTTGAAATTAACATACACTGAAACACATGTTGGTAAATAATGATGGCGTGTCTTTCTGAACCCGTATCGATTGAATTACCCAGCTCAAAAATAAGGGTGGCGTGAGCTCTTTTTGCCCCTCATGGGATCAGACTGAGCGTGCAGCCCAATTTAGCCTCTCCATTGCGCTTCCTTCTCTCACCTCAACATAACTGTTTCTGTTCTGAGGCAGTATCTGAAATCTGTATGATTCAGCAAGAAAAACCAGCCACCAAGGAGAATATTAATTCTTTTCTTGCCCATCAGCCATCACAACATAATTATCTCTTCTACACTCTGATTGAAAATTTGGTCTTTCAGATTTAGAGTGCCTTGTTAACTTTTTGCTCCTGGTTTTCACACTGAAAAAGGAGAATCTATACAGTCAAATCAGCTGGGAGACTAGTAGATATTTGTCTTCCTATAGGTGTGTTCCTTGAACTGTTCCCTTGTGCCAGGCCAGCCCTGATTGGCAGATCCAGGATCGGATGGTGTAGCAGGAGCTGCAAACCTGCATTGCTCCAAGGTACTTCTCGCAGTGCTCAGTACTGAACTCACATCTTTCCCCTGGCTTTAGATTTCTGTCACTGGAGTTAGTATGTGGGATTAGATAATGAGCCTGGGCATACTTTCCTCAGAAGGCTGCTTGTAAAAGATGATATCATTTCAAAGGAAGAACTCAGGTCCTAGAAATCTGCAGTGACTCTTCTCCATTAATACACTTGATGAATAATCTAGGATGACCTGCAAGAAAGGGCATGTGAAGCCTACAGAATGAGCCCCTGTGATGAGAGGAACCACATAGAGCCTAGATGGGGAAGTCATTTTGGGGTGCTCCTGCAGGTCCCCAAGACCACTCGTATGAGTAGAGAGTCACTAGAAGGACTCGTGGAACTTGGCATGCAGTTGTACCCCTGGTTCAGATGTGTTACAGGCGGATGTAAGGATACACCACCAGCTGGCAGGGGAAGGGCATGGGGGCGTCTGGAGGGATCCGTGAACTGGCTTCCTCTGTGCGAGCTCTCTCCCACAAGGAGGGCACGCAGGGCACCCTCTTCTCCCAGTAACAGAAATGCAGCCACACATAGGAGCGATTCAGTGCCCAAGGCCAGGATCTGGCCACCTGGTCGTGCAGGCACGCTCTGCCTGGCATGTACCAAAGTTCCTGACTCCGTGAAGGACATTCAGCATATACCACGCTTTTGGTACAGACAATCTGGGCACATGAAAGGAGCCTTGTTAGTTAGGAAAAAGTGAGAGCAATTCCAAAATCCAAATTCCCAAATGTGAGCCGAGGGCTCACTTTACAAGCAGACCCTTCTTACGATTACAGCCTTATGATTGTTAGCCCTTTTAGCACTGGGTTGCTTGTTTTCAGTGATTGCGCTAGATGTCTATAGGGGACAATGCCAGTACATGCTCAGGAGCCAGGGCAGTTGGCTTAGGGCAGATGTCTGTTCTTATAGAAACAAAAGAAACACGTCCATCCTCACATTAGTAAAGGTGGTGGTGATGTGGGGGAACTTCATTTCTTGGAAATTGAAATCAGGAGATTCTAGTGTCATGCTCTTCTTTCTTCTTCTTCTCCTTCTCTACTTCCTTCTCCTCCTTTTCTGTCTTCTCCCCCCCCCCTTTTTTTTTGGACTCCCTGCCCTAGCTGATAGACTTGTCAGTGGTGTCCAAGGGGGTGACAGAAGGGGACAGGTAACCCCCAGCTGGCCGACTTCACAGTTTTATCCATGTTTCTGTGTCCTGGTGGATGGGAGCCTATATTAAAAAGTTTCCTGTATAATCAGACCAAAGAACTCTAAAAATGTGGCTTAACTGGTTTGAGATTTGTTCAGTCTGTGTCATAAGTAATTCTAATGTGGTCAAACTTCAAGACCCAATATTGGTGTTGTGTCTCAAGTTCTCTGGTTCAAGCACTGAGGAGCATCCAGTGTGTCCAGTGTGTTAACATCAGTCAGTGAACAGTGCCTGGAGATTCAGTGAGAGGCAAAGCCTGGCCGCCGGTGTGCCATGTTTTTGCCCTTCCTGATGGTTGTTGGCTTTTTCTTTGCCAGAGGATTTTGGTGCTGTACATACCAACCAGATAAACCTCTGAAACCAAAATGAGATCGCTGGGAATGTATCTGAAGTGAAGCAAAGCTACAAGGCCCAATATCTGGGGCTTCAGACTACGTGGGCCTCTGCTTCTCTACCACCTCTGCCTCCCGTTGTCTCCTTGCCCCCACGGTTCTGGGTTCTGCACGCCCGAACGGTGAGCTGTTGTCAGGAATGGTTGACAGAAACGTGTTTTATATTGCAAGCGCATTTAGACCCAAACGTGTTCAAGGCCATTGGCCTAAAGCACTTTTTCCAATGTGTCCAATGAACTCCAGTATCTCAGGAGTCTCAGGCTATTTGGGTTTTACAGGCTCCTCTGTGGATGGAGACTTGGAACCGTTGGTAGGCCACTGGCTTCTTCTGGAATGAATAACCGTACAGAGCAGAAATGTCTGCAGTGCCTCATTCTAGTTTTAAAATAAGGATGGGGCATGAGAGATGAGTAGATGATGTGCAAGAGGATTCTAGTCTTGCTTGGAACTTTGCAGTGGGAAAACTTCAGAAAACCAGTTTTTGGAGAATGCAGATATTCCTGAAAGGCAAGAGTCCGGCCACTTGGAGAGAAGTCATTTGCCTGTCACACCCGAACGTGTGTGGGTGTGGAGGAGGACCGTCCCCCAGAAAGGACTCTTCTCCAGCACTGCTCTCCTGAGTCCTCCGAGTTTTTCGTCACATTGAAACCGTCTCCGTGCCGGGAGGGCCAGCGCCCTTCCTGGTCACAGGGGCATCTGTAATTGCTCACAGGAAGGTGGAGCGTGTCTTTCTCCTTTCCCAGCAAAGTGACATTTATTAGCATTTTTCTGGTAGTTATTTGTAATTGCACTAGTGTTCACCATGTCCGAATGTTACAATTAAATCATTTGAGATTCTAGTCACATTTCTAAGCAGATGTAGCAAATTATAACTCAAGACTTCTGCTTGAAACCTAGAGTTCCAATTAGTCAAATATCTGGGGTGGGAAGGGCAAGCCGGCGAAAGGCCTGAACACGCTCACAGCCCAAAATAGTTTGACATTTTTTTTCCTGCTTTGCCTCCATCCAAGTTGAGGTTTCAGCATGAAACAGGGCGTTACATCTTCTAAGAAACTGCTTGGTTTTCGTTTCATTCCAGTGTGATTGGTTTTCATGGACTGAATTAAAGTGGAAAAGCCAAAGTTGGGTGGGTGACGGAAGTGAGCAGATGGCTCCATATAGAACCGTACCTTGGTGGGAGTGTTAGTTTTTGGGCTTCGTTTTCAGCAAAACCACAGTTTTATATATAGCTCTTTTTCTCACACTGGTCTGTACATGTTGTCTTAAAACCCAACTGCACAATATTTACATCTACTTTTCAACTTCCACTTGTTGCAAGAGCCTGTGAACTTGACCTCGTCCACACACCTTCTCCCACCCTGAATGGCTATTTTATTCTGTCTTGAATTTTCTAATTTATTTCCTTCGAGACCAGCATCTGAATCTCTTCCTCCAGTGAGTCTCCCTTTCCTGGGCACTCACTGTGTCTCTGCAGAAGTTAAGAACTTGGCTTCCCAAGGGCTGTCTCTGGCTGTCCCGCTAACTGTTCAGAGCGATGATATTTTCACCGTAGAATATGGGACTAACAGCACCCACCTTTCTGGGATGGGTTTTTGTTTTTATTTGTTTGTTCTTTGGTCCCTACATCCCTTCATTCATTTGTTTAGCACATCCTCTGTGTTGGGTGCTGTGCCAGCACAGAGGATGTCAAGGTGGCCTGGTCTCCGCTCTCTGGTGCCTACAGCCCAGCGGGGAAAGTGGACATTAAACAAGTGGTTACAAGGGCGGTCACTGTTTGAAAGGAAGAAAAGGGTGAGTTCAGAATGCCATCGGAGCATTACAGGAGAAGCAATGAGAAGCTGTCTTAGTCCTTTGGAATTCTAAAACAAAACACCATAGACTGAGTGTCGCAAACAACAGAGATGTATTTCTCAGAGTTCTGGAGACCACGGTCAAGGTACTGGCAGGCTCGCTGTCTGGAGAGAAATCATCTTCTGGTTCTTACCTGGCTGTCTTTGGGCTGTGTCTTCAAAATTTTAAATAGCTTACCTGACACAGCAATAAGTGGCGAGGCAGGCTGCCTGACTCCAGACCCTGCTTGCTCATCCAGGGAGGATGATGAAGGATGGCGTCGATGGTCGCTTTTATCTTCTCTTCCATCAGGGAAATTTGGAACTGCTGGACTGTGTGGGAGCATCTTTAATGGTACCACTTAGGACTGTGACCCAGGCAGAGAGTCAGGAAGCTAGTATAACATACAGAAATCAATGCAGCATAGTTTATCCACTGAAGAGCCTGGGTATTCATTGAATGCCTATGGCTTTGCAGGCACTGTGCCAGGCACCAGGGCTCCAAAGATGAACAGGAAGGCCGGGATCCTGTCTCTGAGGGACAGACCCACCGTCTGCGGAGGCAGACGTGCAGATGTGGGACAGGCATGCTTAGGAGAGGAGACCGTCTGTAGCGCAGTGTGTTACAGGGGCAGTGAGGGCTTTGGGGAGGAATGCATGCTCTTTCTTTTTCACCTCTATTTTATGTATGCATGTACGTGTTTAATAACGAAAACAATGACAGGGACACAATTCGAATGTTGTAGAATGTTACACAGCTACATGCTGAGAACTGTGTATATAAAGTTGCATTGCTTTTCTTGCCCAGATACTCAAAGGATTCTTTAATAACTTCTGAAGTTTAATAACCTAAGATACGTAGTATTTTTTCAAGGATACATTGTGACTTTTTCAAACTTTTAAATCATAAAGCATCTTCAAAGACCATGTTCCTCATAAGAGAAAATGGAGAGTTAATGTTCTTTGTCAGTTTCATGTGGTTGAGGAACAAAAGGTTGAAGTTTTGATGGTTTCTCAAGGGTGGGGAAGAATAAGGAGAAGGACCAGTAGCATATTGATAGACTAGGTATTTTAACTATGAAATTTGGTGAGATTCAGGGATTGTTCCACATGCCCCACATCCCATACCTCCAGCAAGGTATGCCGTTAAAACTGTCTGGGGTAAGGCACTTTCCCTTAAATTTTGTTGTATAGAATACTCTTTTGTAAGATGTTGAAGATGTTTTAGGTGGGCACAGAGTTCTATAAGCAAATAAGAATAAGATTGGAAAATGCCATAACTAATCTCATTCTTGGCATTTCATTATTCCTTAGAATAATAAAAAATCTAAGAAGTCCCATAGTGAGAAAAACAATCCATTTAGTTTTATTTAAACAGCACTTCTCATATTCATATGACCACAGATTTCTTATTTGTTTCCTTTAATATTGGATTAAGATACTCTTTTTCTAAGCAATATTCTCTTACTATCCTAATAGATCTGGGAGAGGCTGATAAATGATGACAATACAATGATCACATATTACTGCTGTAATAAATTAATATCCAGGCTTCACTGGGTGTTCACTATATTCCAAGTACAGGTCTAAAGTGGTTTTACATGTATTATCTCATTGAAACACAGCAGCACTTTGTGCTTTCTCATTTTACAGATGACGAAATACAGACTTGGCAGGATTGCACACTTTTTCACGCTCACACACTAGTGAACGGCAGAGCCAGGATCAGACCCTGCTAGTCTGGCTCCAGAGCCACTCAGCTCGGTCTTTCCCACCGCCGTGTGATGCTGCTCACAAAGTTGTCATCAGTTACAACCTTGAAACGCTCCGTTATGGACCCATCTTCCCCATGGCAGCAAGCTGGGAAAAGGGCCCTGCTGAGTTGCAGTTCTGACGGAGGATGAGGCATAGGAGTCAGATAGCATAGGACATCAGCTCTTGAATGTTGGTCTAGAAATAGCCTCTAGCATGAGGAAAGAAGACACAGTGGATATAGAAAAGAGAGAGCGAAGAAGCAGTATGCAGGTTAGAATTCATCATCTCCTTGACAAGTCAGTCCCTTCCAGGAGAAATCACAGGGAGAGCATCTCTGTCTTCCCGTGGCCTTTTGTGGGGCTCGCTTCTGTATGGCGAGGCTCTGCAGAGCCCAAGGACAAAGCAGGTGCACCGAGTGGCCCGTCCTTTGCTGTTTCGCCTTTTCTAGCAAAGAGTAGCACTTTGGTGTAGCATTTTTGAACAGTAACTACATTTGACTATGCGTAATACTCTCAATTAACACAGGAACTTGTTCAAACTACTGTTTCAGTGATGGGATGGCATCGGTGTGAAGGGTGTACATACACCATTATCATTTTCCCCTAATGGAACATCAGTTCTTGGAGTAATGGGGAAAAAGGACAGAGAGCTGTAAAATCGTTGGAAACCTGCCCTCTGAATCTCAGAACCTAAGGTCAGAAGTCTTTTTTTCAAGACAACAGAAAGTTCTGTGTGACAAAAATATTTGCAAGGCCTAGGAAATGGCCTCCATATTGCAAACAATATTTGATACAACAGAATTATAACAAAATAAGCAGATATTTACCATCTCCCAGGTTTTCTGGTATCATTGTCAGGCCTGTGATACCCCGCAACGCATCCTGACTTCACAGAGAAGCCTGCAAATTCACAGCCCTGCACCGGAACTAGCGTGCAGCAGCCTGTCCGCAGTTG
Organism: Anoura caudifer; assembly: GCA_004027475.1. Lineage (NCBI taxonomy): Eukaryota > Metazoa > Chordata > Mammalia > Chiroptera > Phyllostomidae > Anoura > Anoura caudifer. The sequence goes on from PVKU01002725.1 coordinate 101,083, forward strand.
GTGCGGGAGCGTACAAACCGATGAATGGAGAATTCACTGTTAACAGTAAATCTACTGGGGCTTCAACTCCCCTAATTAAGAAGTCTTAAAAGAAGATTATCTTTTTCTGTAATTTTGAATAAAACAGTGTAAACAGAAGATGCCCTAAGGAACATTTTTGGAAAAATCCCAACTATTGCATAGAGCCACACAGATGAAATAATTTAATTAGCTTGGATAACGCTCTTTCTTCTAAAGCATCTGAAACAGATTCACGAAACTCATAAAAAGCCTTGTATTTCCTGGCATATGTGGGAGTTTAAGAGTGCTGAAGAGGCTGCTCTGAAAGATTTTCTGCGTCTCCCCTGGTAAAACGTACTGTTGCCAGAGCTGTAAGGGAAAGAGGCTGCTTGGGGTGGTACCCAGTTGTCCACATCTTCATAGCATTTACAAGTGGAAAGAGACCTTAGAACTCTCCAATCTGTGTCTTTTTACATGCAACCTGATGCACAGAAGGGCTGTCAACTCAGTGCAGGTCCCATAGCTAGTTTGGTGACAGAGCCAGTGCCAGACCCGCCTGCAAGGTAAAGAGAAGTCCTCTGCTCTTCCCACCGCCGTATTGCGTGGCCGGCGTCCGAGATGGTAGCTGACGAGTGAGTTCTCTGTGTGACTTGGTTCAGCTCTAACTACCTCCCTGTACAACTTACCAGCAGTTCTAATCAGAAAGCAAACCCTTTCACCTGGGCCCAGTGATTTTTATGTGTACTTAGCAAAGGCACAGTTTCCATTGCCTTTTACTAGGAAAGCGCTGCTTTATCCTCACGTGAATCCTCACGTGAAACCTCACGGAAGTGGCTTGCCAAGAAGGAGTTAGGGAAGGGCACGTGGCCAGATACGTGATGCTCTTCACTGCCTCCTTGAGTTTGGCATTCTCTTGCCTGGATCTTTTGTTTACATCTTTGGAGCAGGAGAGAGAAAGCACAGGGGTGGGTGGTGTTCGGTGGAAAAGCGTGCGGAGGGAAGACTGTCCAGGAGGACACCGGATTCTGAAATTCGAAGGGTTGGATTTCCAGTGGTTTTATAACTGTCCCTCCCCTCTTCCTCCTTACTCTCGGAACGGACATTCTATTTAGGGAAATACTGAGGTGGGATTAGAAATTTGATAACGCCACTGGGGCTTGGTCCTTGGAGGAGGGAGAGCGCGCTGCGTGGGACCCATGATGCCACTGAAAGCGGTGACAAGAATATCTTTCCTTCTTTTCATGCACATGTGTTTTGTGCGCCAAATAAACTGAAAATGCTGTCACTGCGTGAGTGATGCCGTTTCAAATCCTAAAAGTTAGGCTGCTGGGTTTGAGGTCCTGGTTCATTTGATTAAAGTTGTAAAAATCAACAAATGAGGACACACGTGCGCAAGAAACATCATAAACGTTTATTGAATATACAGGGTCCAGCACAAATAACACCCCTTTCTTATTACAAAATTTTAAGCATATAATTCTGTAACATAGTATCACACTCAAGCACACCATATGACATTTTAGATGAAATGCTCAAATTAAAACTGTAAGTTATTATATCCATGTTGTTACCTTACCAACTACACTCAAGCAGGCCTTACTTCTGCTGGATCCTGTATAAGAACTTCGGTATTACTAGAAACCAAAAAATGAATATTAAAATAAGGAACTGTTTCCTTACCTTTGTCAGATGTTAAGTCTACAGGTAGTCTTATACTCTGCCAGTTGGATCACTCATAAATACAACTGCTAAGTATGAAAATACTTAAAACTTTGTATGTTTTACTTATAGATGTTTATATGAAGGTAGTACACAAATATGTAAGTAAATATTTTTGTGCAAATATGTTCATCTCAGCTTGTTTATAACATTAGAAAATTGAAAACATACTAAATATCTAGTAATAGGGGAATTGTAAGTTAATCATGCTGCATCCATATGATGTTGTGTTATATAGTAATTAAAGTGATATTTATCAGCTGTTTATAATGATCCTGAAAACTGTCTGGAATATAAGAAGTGAATACAGTAGTATCAGAACCATATATGCAATATGATTTTAGCTATGCAAGAAGGTATTTGTAAATGCAGAACTGAGACAGGAAGAAAATATATTAAAACATTGAAAATGGTTAGCTTTTTTCTGCACTTTTAAATTTTGTTATGCAGTTAACATGTATTTTTTAATAGCGTAGTAGGGCCTTTAAAATAATTGTTTGTTGGACACCTCTTGGTGAAGGCAGGATGTCGCCCAGGCCAGGTGTTGGCAGGTCCACACAGAACATGGACACCCACGTGTTTCCAACAGGTTTCCGAGCGGCGGTGCTGCTGCGGGTCTGGCTCCCATGCAGAAGCCGCTGTGGGTGGTGCGTAGGTTTGTTCAAAACAGCACTGAGCACCAGGCGTAAAATGCGCATGTCTCTGTGAGTAGCCAGGCTGTGACAGATGAAAGCTTGGAGTGCAGTTTCCTCGCTGTCATAGTGTGTGTCTGCCCCGAGGGCACGATACCCTGGCTTTTTTTCCTGTGTCCTCTTTACCTGGCACAGCCCTTGGCATAGACAAGTGCAGAGCGGGGCAAAATAGGTGTTCATATAGGAAATGATGCAGTGATTAATAAATAGTAAGACAAGAATAAACTGCGTTTCACAGGTGCTGTCAACCTTGTTTTGCCCCATCCGTCTGTCGTCATGTTGGTTGGCTTATTGAATGAATTAAATGGTAAAGAGCACAGTTTTGAAATTGTAAAAAGTGAAGTGGACGCTGGGCTCCCCTGGGACTTGCTGGTGATGTGTGTTGGACAGAATACGGACCTCTCGGTGCCCCAGTTTGCTCATCTGTAAAACAACTTCATGGGAGGATTGAATGAGTTAATATACAAGTTTGGGAATAGCACTTCCTGAGTGTTGGCAGCTGTTGTTACTTTCATAAAGAACCGCCTGCATCTTAATGTTTTTCAAAGAAGGAAAGTTATCTGAGTAGTCAGCAAAATAGATATACTTTTTCAAAATAAACTTTCTATCTCAGATACACCACTTCATTGACTTCTGAGTCATGTTCGAAGTGACCGGAAAGCTAGTAGCTTCAAGCCTGTTGAGTAACTTTTTTTTAAAGATTTATATTTATTTATTTAGAGAAGGGGGGAGGGAAGAAGAAAGAGAGGGAGAGAAACATCAATGTGTAGTTGCCCCTCATATGTTCCCATCTGGGGACCTAGCCTGCAACCCAGGCATGTGCCCTGACTGGGAATCAAACCAGCGACCCTTTGGTTTGCAGGCCCGCACAGAATCCACTGAGCTACAGCAGCCAGGACCCTGTGGAGTAATTTGATCAGATGTTTCTCCATTTGCTCATTCACCTGGGAGTTGCTTCATACTGACCAAACTTTCGCTAATCTGCAGAGTGTTGAGATGTGTTACACGGGCAGACCCTTCTTCCCTGGGTGACATCTGCAAGGTGATTGATGGGACAGCAAAGTCAAACCAAAGACCCGGTTTTGGTCCCAGCTATGTCATTTACCAGGAAGTTTCCGTTTCCGCCTCACTGAGCAGAGATACTCACTAACTGTAGTTGATGTGGCCAGCGGGTGAAGTAACATGGGTGACAATTTCTATGAGTGTCTCGTAAAGGTGGGTGGAACTCGTTAGGCTGCTGACTGTCATCTTTAATGTTACAGTATTTGTGAACAGAAGTTTGTTTTCCTGGAAAATGAGCACACCCTGTTTCTTAGGGTGAGTTTCCGTTTTCACTTAACTGGATGTTGTATCTAATCAGGATCACTATTCACCACCCCCTTGATTTCAGGACTTAATGTTTCAATGGAAGTGACCGCTAACAGATACAGTTGTAACCTACCTGCCTTTTGATTGGATTTGCCACTGGGTTCCATGTACACGGTGCTAGGTGGAATTTAAAGGCTGAATAGCTGAATAGTTTTGTATGCAGAGTGGGTAGGATTTAAAATACCTTGTTCTCATTTTGGAAACCCAAGGCTAATGGAATACTTCCAACTATGGTAGGCTTGGGCATTGAAGTTGTATTATGTCTCGAGATGTGCTTTTACCATGGCCAGATCATTGGTTTTTTAATCACCAAAAACATCACCTTTTTTACATATAGGATAAAAATAAAAAGGAATTTTTTGAAGATCTTCGTGTAGCATAGCATGTGATGTTAGTTTATACTTGAAGTTACTCTAGAAACGAGCTAATTAAAATTTTCTCTTTTCTGCATTGATTACCTTCCTCTGCATTATAGTCTTTTCCATAAGGAAATGTCAGATTAGCCCGTCCTTTCACTTTCCTCAGTGTTTAATACGCATGCGCATTTTAAACCTCACCTGGGAACTGTTTTCTTCTCCCTTTTGTGATTTATTTCCCTATTTGGGACTCAGAGTGGCACAAGATTTCTGGGTGAGTTGCTTTCTCTTTGAAGGACAGAGTCCTTAGTCTAGATTATGTCAAATCACTTGAGTTTTGTGAGGTTGTAATCAGGTAAAGTTCACATGGAGCTAAAGAATCAAAACCCATTAAACTTGGGCCAGGAGGGCTGAGTTACATAAACCATTGCATTCGCCAGTGCTCCCCCTTCTGTAAGCTTTCGCTCACTGCTGTTTTAAACTTCCACTTGAATACGGCTTTCGGGAGGCTCGCATTTAGAACTCCTGCGCTTATGTTTAAAAAGGAGAGAGATGGCTTTATAATTATTATGCAAGAACTCCGAAATAGGAAAGAATACATTGGCTAGGCATATTACAATTACGTTGTCTTGCATCTGGCTATGTTGGCATATTTATTTAATTAAATTCCCTGCTAATTATAGCTGTATGTACTTGTGTTAATTATTATTTGCTCAACGCAGGAAACAGTGTAATTCTTTAAAGGGAAGCAACTTGCTTTCTCTTTAAGTTAAATTTCAATTTAATGTGCTTCTTAAAATAATAGCAGTGACATTTCATTAGGATGGTAGTTGAAAAATATTTATCTACGTCAATGGAATTTGGACTGGCTAAAATGTAACAGAGTTGTTTCAATATCAAATTGTACTTAGGAATCATAAAGCTTTAGAATATTATGGTCATCACTGCCAAATCTTTTAAGGGAAACTGTCCTTCCCTCCACACCTCCCAGTCACCAACTCTAGAACAGAGAGGGAGAGAATTAGTACTTGGCAACGACTGTCAAAGACCCAACAAGTTTACCTTCTAATATATTCTCTGAAACGTTTGTTTAATGTGAGATTGCCCAGTTCACTCTGGTTGTGATCACTCACAAGACTTAGTATATTTATAGGCGTCCTGAGCTTACAGATCTTTCATTAGGAGTTCAAATAAGATTCCCAGTGGAGTTGGGTCTTTTCCATTTTACTTTGTCTTCTCTCAGTTTCAAAATTCGTCTACCTCTATAGCTTTCCCCTTCCTCTCAGTCTTTGTCAAACATAGGTATTAAAAAACATACCTCTTTTGTGTAACGGTTCTCTTGCATTTGTATCCACTCTTCTTTTTTTATTAATTTTTTTAGAGAGAGAGAGGAAGGGAGAGAGAAACATTGATTTTTTTGTTCCACTTACTTATGCACTCATTGGTTGATTCCTGTATGTGCCCTGACAGGGTGTCAAACACGCAACCTTGGTGCATAGGGACGACACTCTAACCAACTGAGCTACCCAGCGAGAGACTCATTTGCATGCATTCTTGCATCAGTTCAGAGGGCTTGATTTTAGTCTGTTCTTATCATTTAATTTCTGGACTGGAAGAGATTAGCCAAAGAATTTATATGCATGCATGAGGTCTGTCCGGAAAAAGTCCAGCCATTGTTAATCTAATGAGAACAGTTTGTGCAACATCTCTGTAACCTGGCAGGCAAGGAGAGTGGACTGGAATGCACATGTGTAAACAGTGACGACCTCACTGTACTAGACAGTGGGGGCGGTAGACACCATTGAGTGAGCACGTACGTGTACTGTGCGGCTGTCACATTCAAAATAGCTGAGTGAGTAGAGCAATGAATCTGAATCAGATTTTGCGTTGAGCTTGAACATCCCTCCGCAGAAACTATTGGGATGATTCAGAAGGCCACAGCTATGGGCAACTGGTGATTGGCAGCTTCATCACAACAACTCACCTGTTGACACATTGTGTGCAGAGTTTTCTGGCAAAGCATCAAATCACTCAGGTGCCTTAGCCCGCTACAGCCTAGAAATGGCACCCTGCAACTTTTGGCTTTTCCCAAAACTAAAATCATTTTTGAAAGGGAAGAGATTTCAGACCATTGATGAGATTCAGGAAAATACAACACGGCAGCTGAAGGGGATTGGGAGAACTGTGTGAGGTCCAAGGTGCCTACTTTGAGGGGGACTGAGGTATGTCATTGTCCTGTGTATAATGTTTCTCATATCTTGTGTCTTCTTCAATAAATGTGTCTGTTTTTCATAGTACATGGCTGGATACCTTCTGGACAGACCTCATAGGCATAGCCCATAGACACAGGCAACAATGTGGTGAAGGTCAGGGGGTGGGAAGGCAGGGGCTGGGTGGAGGAGGGTAAAGCTGAGGATGGCGGAATAAGGGATCTCTATAATGTATCAACAATAAAAAAAGTAAGTAAACTCTGTCTCTGAAATACCAATGTAAAAATTTTTTTGCAATTTAGTTTTCCTGTTTACTCTCCCTAATTTACATCAAAAAAACTTTCTTTTCTCTCTCAAGAGCTTTAGCTTTGGCTACAGACAGAAATGGGATTAAAACATTCCTCTTCAAGTAAACTGCCAAATTTCTGAGCCTCAGGGTCTTTATGTATACAGTGGGACTATCCATGGTGTCTGCCTTTTAGGGCAAGAGAGAAAGTCAAATGACATAACATAGGTAAAGCATCTAGCTTAGACTGTCACCAAAGTTAGGTGATGAACCCTAATTACGCAAATGGAAATACCGCAGTGTTTTTTCAGAGGGATTCCTAGTTGTCATCTAAAGTTTGTATTTGGCTTGCAGGAAGGTATTAGCCATTAGCTACATGGTAACACTAATGGAGTCCCTGAAATCTGATGCCGTGTTTGGGACAGATACTCAGCTGACCACAACCAGCACTTTCGGATTGACTACTGTATACCAGGCACTGAACTGTGTACAAGATGGAAAAGACAAGGCCCCTCTTCTCCAAAAGCCCTGGTCGAATGAAGAAGTGAGATCGGTAAAGGGTGTTTTCAAAATACTGTAATAAGGTCTGTGGAAGAAAGGTAAAGAGCAGATTATGGGAACCTAAAAAGGAGGGTGTTATATCAGAGACCGTGACATTTCAACTCAGTCAGGAATTGGCAGATGAGGACTAGGGGCCACAGGTGGGGGCACCTCCAGGGTGCTTTCTGTTAGAATGGACAGCACAGAGGCTTTGGCACCTGCTCTGTGGGAGCCTGGGCTGGCCTTGTGCAAGGCTGCGATCATAGGCAGCCCGCTCTTTAACCTCCGAACATCGCTTCCCACATCTCCGCTTCACGCTCCCTGCCAAACATGGGGGACTGAAATGTGAACCGCATGTAATGAGGCTAACTGAGGCCTCACGCATAGTTTTACAATAAGTCCATTTACAGTGAACACTGAGAATTTCACTTTTGTTACCGAGAAAGCCACGTTTGTTGTTTGATAGCAGCGAAACTCGCCCACCACTCACACAGTTGCTGGGCTTCCAAAGTAGGAAGTTTCATTCCCAATTAATGCACCATTTTTCTCAGAGACTCATCAGACGTGGTTTTGATCCATGGCATCTTTCTGTCCTGGGGTTGTGTCTGGTTCGCATTCCAATTTTAAAGTCTGTGCACACATCGCACCTGGAGCCATGTAGCTCATAGAAGGACAGGGGTTTCTTTTTACTGTTCTGTTTATTAACAACTAAGGGAAGCAGTTAGCGTTTATTTGTTTAAAGACTTGCTTAAGAGAAACTTGTGGTTTTTTACTAATGGGAAGAAATATCTTTAAATGCAATATATCAATCCTGTTTCCTAGATAGCAAAGCAAATCTGAGACGGTTTTGGACTTTTCCTTCTTCCTTTCACCGTGAATGTTCGATATCCAAAGGAGCTGATTTTTGTGCAGAATTAGCTTCCAGGTTTGAAGGGCTATTAGCAGTCACCGTGGGGGGGACTCACACTTCGATTATGTCTTCTGCTGCTTGCTTTCCCCAGGACAGAATCTCTCTCCATCCAGTGAGAGCAGGTGCCTTTGTGTCACGGCCTCATCAGCTGTATGTTAAATATGTCCCCCTGCACCAAGATGAGACATCGAGAAAGTGTCTAATTTTGTTTGGGGAAGGAGTAGAGACTAGTAATTAGTAAGCTTGGCAAAATCAACATGTATAACGTATCATACATGTGGAATGCCACGTTGATCCCCCACATAGGCATGTCAGTAAAAATGTCATAATGTTCTTTAATCATTTTATAATCAAAATATTAGTTAGCTTGTATTTAGTCACTGAGCTCATACTAAGCATATAGCGTGTGTTTATCTTTACATTAGAGCCATCACGTAAATGCTACTATGATACCCAGTTTATCTGTGAAGAAACTAAGGCTTCAAGGAGTCAGCAAATCACCATTGCCCTGCAGCAGGCAGGGCTAGCATAGGCCCCCAAGCCTGCCCGATTCCAGAGCCTGCGCTGTTAAAAACGAGGCCGTACTGCATCTTTTTAATTCATCCATGAGCTGCTAAAGTAGACTTCCCACATGACAGTCCTTAATGTAAACCATGATTTACTTGCTCTTTTATGATAGTGCTCATTAGCTTATTAATAGTTTTGTTTGTAAACACTAAGAGCAAGCTGGTGTCAATGTAGACTTACTCAGATATTTATTCAGCAAGGTTAGTTTACTAATAATAAGCCAAACCTTATACCAGGCACTGGAATTTAAAAAATAAAAAATGATACCTCTTGACCTTGAGGAGTTGACAACAAAAATTCCCAATTCCAAAAAGCTCCGGGAAGTGAAGGTTTTGTTTCGTTTCCTGTGAGGCTCATGTAGTGTTCATATTGGGTTGGCCAAAAAGTCTGTTCAGTTTTTTCCCATAAAATAAAAGATACACTGTTCATTTTCACCAATAACTTTATTGATTTGGATATTTGGAGTGTGTCGGCTCTCTCCCACTATTGGCTTCTAGTGGGAGGAGGCCAGGGGTGCTGCTGAACATCTTCCAGTGCGTGAGACAGCCCCACAGCAAAGAATTATTTGGCCAAAATGTCAACAGTACCAAGAAACTTCACAAACCACTTCTGACAGTTCAGTCGGTCACAGCACCTTCTCCATACAATGCATGAATCTTTTTTTGCATTTCACTTGCATTTTTACCTTTCTTGAAATATTACACCAAAAATGTTGCATACTTTCTTCCATCTTTAGTATTACAATGGCTGCACAGAAATTCAGCAACTTTGATACATTTTTAAAAAATGAATGCTGATCTGACAGCTGTCACAATGCAATCTAACAAAATTGTTTCGAGTGAAGTTAAAGACAGCTAAGCATTATTAGAGACGTTATATGGAAAAAACTAAATGAACGTCCTGGCCAACCCAATATATGACCTGAGTTGATATGAGGCTGTATGTGCCCTTGATTTGTGCTGCTTAGTATAATTTTTATACATGTGCTTGATTATGGGGTATTGCTCCAGATTCTGCTGCAGTTGTTACATAATGAGTAATAAATGCCCGTACCAGTCTTGTAGGTTCTGAACTCTCTCATTTCTGAAATACAGCTCGCTGGTCCCGAGGCTTCAGCACAAGGAACTCTGGATCCACACAGTGGATGGGGGTGGGGGAACCCAGAGAAAGGAATGATCACTTGATCTGATTGAGTCAGGAGAGCCACAGAAGAGAGGCTTCAAGCACTGAAAATCGAATTTGACAAAAGGTAGAAGGCAATTCAGGCAAAGATGAGGTCAAGGGCAAAGACAGTGAGTCATTGAAAATCTGGCTAGGGTATCTGTGGGAGACAGGACTAGAAAGGCAAGTTGGCACAGATTTTGGAGGGCCTGGCATGCCCCAGGGGTTGTGCACAGCTTTTCTCTGTGCCTTGACCCTGGGCAGGCCTGGAGAGGCCTTGAGCACAGAGTCATCTCATTGAATGTCTGCATTAAAGAATTCCTCCAGGAGGCAGTTTAGCTGTCATATCTCACGGTGACTCTCCATCTAATGGGCAACGTGGGTTGCCGCTCCCAAGAAATCCATGAACTTACATCAAATGATTGACTCCTCACACTGCATAATTCCCACTGTAGTGCCATCCTTCCTTAAGGCCATAAGACCGTCACCTGCATGTTTTGATATGAGGGTCCCAGGGACAGGTCTGCATCCAAAGGTCTTTCTCCCACGAATCTATTACTGCAGTGGAACTCCCCTACTGGAGATTTATTAAATTCATATATTGTTTTTATTTATTTATCATTTGTTTTTTATCCATTCAGCTATCAAGCATTTACTGCACATCTTTAGCGTGTGTTGCTTCCTCCCTCGGCAGCGTAAGAGACAGAGAGGTGATCCCAGCCCCTTGGCCAGGGGCGGGGAGAGGAAGCAGCGGTTTCCCAGCCTAAGCTGTGTACTGAGCGCTGTTCTAGAAACTTTACTGACCTTCCAAACCACCCAGAAAGATGGCTGGTAGCCACAGCTGTTCTACAGACAAGGAATTTGAGGCTCAGAGAAGTTACTTACCCAAGCTCACATAGCTACCAAGGGCAGAACTAAGGTTCCTACTCAGGTTTGTCTTCCTCAAAATTCTGTTCACGCACAGAACCCCATAGGAGAGACACAGCGTGGGAGGTGGAGAGTGCCTCGTGCTTTAAGAAGCTTCACTCACGTGCTGTGGCAGCTCAGAGAGGGGTAGAATGCATCTAGCCAAGAGCTTAGGGCGCACTGCCTGCGAGCGATGACTGTTGGGGAGGCGTCCGGGATGGGAAATACCACCCATGCACCAAATTCAAGTTTTCCTTCATCTGGAAAGCAGCGTGGTATTTATAGATCTCTTATACAGTGTTTTGGTTACATAGAAGTGTGGTGAATGTTCAAATGATATTCTTTGATCAAATTTTCCCCAGCACAAAAAAGTAGATGAGGAGAAATCTCAAGGCATACTTTTTTCTTAAAGGTGGTCTTTAGGTAAGGTAGTTTGGTGATAAAGTCGGGAAAGGAAGTAGCACGAGGGTAGAGCTGAGGGGAAAAGACTGCACAATTTTGAGGAGATAAGCCCTGAACGAGAGGTTCATACTCAGCGGCCTCTCAGCGAGCTTCTCGGCTCTAGCCTTTCTCCCAGAGCGATCTTCCCGCAACGCCTAGCCAATCGCTCTGCTGCCTCGCCTCCAGCCCTTGGCCACTTCCCGGGTGCAGTCCGACTCTTCAGTGAAGCGTGCAGATCCGGCCCTGCGTGTGCAGGGTCTTCTTTGCTTTGCTCGGTTGACCTCTGTGCCGCACTCTGAAAACTCACATTTTAGGTTCTCTCTTCTTTCGACGGTTGGCCAGCATGAGCATCGAGAGCTCTCCTCTGGGTAGTCTTTCTGGAGAGCGAGGGTCTCCGTCCCTTCCTCTGCACCGCACACTGTCTGTACTTGTGTGACAGAATCCCTAATAGTTAGCGTACTCGTTTGTTTACTGGTCGGTATCCTTACTGGATAGTAAGATAGTTTTCGAGAACAAAAAAAGCACATATCTTTATCTCCATATCCACAGCACCTGGCATTGTGCCCGACACATAGTTTTCACTCAGTAAATGCTCATTGGGTGGATGGTAGGTGGATGTAGGGACAAATGAGCGATTTTGTCCTGAGCTGACCCTTTATGTTGCAACCCCGTTCACAAAGTGTGTTAGCCTTGTCAAACCTCTGGGCCAGCTTTGCCCCTCCAAGACCTGGGCCACGTAAGACTCTGGACGAGGTTTGGCAACAGAGCTAATGCAAGAAAACCCAGGTTTTGATTTTTTTTATATGGTAATTCATTATCAGTACTCTCGTGGGCAGATGTAAATAAATATCTGATGTATAAGTAGGCTACTGGATTTTATCGGCTCTCGCACATGCCACAGTGAAGGGGTTGCTTCTTCCCCTGTAGTCAAGATCCCAGCACTTAAAAAATAGAGCACAATTATCTGCGGTGATCACCAAGGTAAAATATTATGGCTTACTTTACATGTTAATAATTCATGTCATGGAGCTTGTTCAGCATTTACCAGCATCCTAGATTTTCAGCTGATTCTTCAAGAGAAGTTGGAACCGACTTTACCAGGAGTGCTGGGCCAGTCTTTAGACGTGTGGGAGCAGGGCCGTTGCTACGCTGTGCAGTTACTCCTTCTGGGAGCAGGATGGGAACAGATAGGGCTAATGAGTCGGGTCTCAAGTTAAAGGAAGCAGTTGGCAAGCATTGTGCCAATTCAATTTGCTTTGGAGTCACCTAAGGATTTAATGAATATTTGATGATTAATTTCTTTGTCTTAGTCCAAGGATTTTCCAAATATTTGGCCATAACCAAGAGTGTACAGGCATAAATTCATATATACATGCGATGGACATGCTCATATGTAAGCATATAGCACTACACGCAATGCACTCTGACGTTTTGGTTCTTTTTTGTCCTGCTCCTTTGTGTACCGGTTCATCTCATGCTGGCTGTGGTGAGCAATTTGAAAAACACCGCTTTGTCATCGTCAGTAACGCAGATTCAGCAGGTACAGAATTTCAACTCCACTTCCAGAAGGTCCTGCGCTGTGGTGGGTGTACGTTGTCACAGCCCTGGAGGGGGAACCGGGGCTCACGTGGAGGGTCGTCTGTGCAGGGTCTCGCACGTTGCTGCCAGCTGGCGGTCTTCCTCGTGTCCTTTGCCTCGCTTGCTAACACTCCTTGCTTAATCGCAGGTTGTCCTGGAGGAGCTGCTGAGTGGTCTTTTGAATGGAAAGAGGAACTGAGGGAAATTACTGACCTTCTGTGTTGATCCAGGCCCCATCCATTTGCCCCCACATTACAGCACATCAGTGATGGTCCTGTCTCTGCAGCTCAGTCCAAAAAAATTAATCGGAAACTAGATAGCTCCCTAATAGCCATTCTTGTTTTTGCATAATAGAAGGAGAAAAGGATTAAGTTCTTTGTTCTAATTAATAGGAATGAAAATAGAATCTCAATCTGTGGTGTGGCAAAATGAGGGAAAATAAGGCTTGTAAGTAATTTTCATGGTTGTTTAAGAATAATTGTTTCATTATCGAGTTAATAGTTTTTACAAACAGCTTCCATTTCCATATCATATTTCTGCAGCAGCTCTTTATCGAGATTGCTCTGGTAGAAGATGACAAGGAGTTGTTTTAACTCCATCACTTGTCTAAAATGCAGGTTGCGAAGTCGCTAGGGGAGGGAGTGCAGCAGGGAAGAATAGGTAGGGGAGGGAAGTAGGGGGTCAGATAGAAATCAGTTGATTAATAAGACAACAAAATTCATTCACCAGCTTGTTTCAAAGGAGGCTCTTATTATTCTGGAGAGAAATTAGACATCAGATTCCTCATAGGCCCGAGGCTCTGACATGTGTTTTATAATGACAGTTAATTAGATACTGTCTGCAGCAATCATAGGCTGTCATTTCTAATACATTTCTGGGAAGTTGAAGGACAGGAGAAGTCACCCCCGCCCCATCTTCCCCCTTCCCGTAACTGAAATCGGTTGCCAAAATTAACTGTGAATATATGAGGCGCAAGTTCAACAATTACACAGCCCTTCTGCACATTTGTTTCCTACTTAGTATGTGCTCTGCGTCCCAGGCTGTGCCAGGCATGCATTTTGCAGACGGAGTTGCTGCTGCAGTCCCGATAATACTCAGGAACGCCTCGCACAGCAGTCTCTGCCACCTGGTCTCACGGAAGATGCCACTTACGGCGGCACCTTGTGTTAGAACACAGAGCATCTTCCACACTGTTGGGTCCAAACCGCTGGGCACCTGCCCCCTTCCAGCTTTACTGAAGCAGAACTGACAGTGCGTTAATTAGGATTATTTATTCTCGCATGCGTGAACCTCAGATTTGGGTGACTCCCACAGCAGTACCTAACCTTGGTGTTTGATGCACCCTTTGGCTGAACATCATGGTAACGTGGCGATACAGTATAACAGAAAAGAAAGTCAGCCATGAGGCAGAAGCCCTGCTCGTGACAGCAGAAAATCATAGATCATTAAAATTGTAAGGGACCGTAGAGATGACCTAGTTCAATCTTTTTATTCCCAAAACAAGGACATGTGAGGCCCAGAGTGCTGAAGTAATGTCATGGCAGGCCTGAGCAGAAATGCTTTCTCCTGCCTTCTGACTGTTGCGCCTTCCCCTTTGGAGCGCCACCTCCTGCCTCCCCAGGGTAACTGCAGATCATGAGGCTGTCCTGACCTTAAGTTCCCCCCTCTGCGGGATGGGCATAAGAATAACACCTACCCCATGGGTGGGTGGGCAGTGAGCAGGATGGGGGATCTGCTCCACACTCGTCTGTAGGGCTCCAAGCCATCTTGTGCTGCCCTCCGATTGCTTCGATCATGTCCTCCTCCCCTGTCTATGCCGACACCATGTAGACACCTGCTAAGGGGCATAAGAAGGCTCTCAGGACCTTTGTGGTTGAAATCCACACTCAGGTACAAGTTACCCACTAAGTGTCTGTTTTCTGTTTTAGAGACAGGGCCACTCAAGTCATGTGCAGAAACCCAGCCTTTTTCAACCCAAGTGATCATACAGATGTCTCCAGGGCGGTGGTTTTTAAACACAACAGAGGAAGAATTCCCTAGAACATTGCTTAAAAGTACAGATTCTGGCTCCCTACCCTCCCTCTGCTTTCCCGTCAACACCCGCCTTGAGAGAAAACCTGATACAGTGGGTTTGGAGCGGACCTGATCTGAGTGTGTGCTAGGTTCGGTTCTGCTTGTTTTCACTTTCCGGGCTCCCTGGATGACCACTGGGCAATGCTGCTTGCTAGAGGAGATGCCGTCCTCAAATGGGCTCTAATGAATTCGTGCGTTTTGGCGGTTGAAATGTCGGCAGTGAGCTGAGAGTCTAAATTCTTGGAGGTACTGATGCCGTTTCCCCTTGCTCTTCTGTAGTCATAGTCATACCCAAAGCTGCTGTCCCCACTCTCCCCACCCCCGCAGCCCTGCCAACTCCACCAACACCCCGTCCACAGCCCTTCTCGCTGAAACGGACTGCAGAGTCAGTGTCTGTAAGGACAGGTCTGCTGTCCACTAGGAGCAGTAGAAACGGCATGTGAGACCTGGTTTGTTTTTGGGTGGTAGGTGGTTTTCAATTGCCCCACACCCACCCTCCTAATAATAGGGCTGTGTTTATATTAAGTGCCTTTTTCTTACATCTGTCCCCCTCATTGTCAGAGACATTTTCAGAACACCTAGCTGGGATTAAGGGTATGGCGCATGATACTGAGTGATTATTCGCCTTACAGAATAACCTGGTGCCTCGTTGTATGATTCTCCACCGAGTGCACTAACCAGCCAGGGCCGAGTTGGGAAGGCTGCAGGAGCACAGCGGGCCACATCCCTGGAGACCCAGACAGATGTGTTGAATTATTCTCAGGCATGAGCAGAAAGTGTACGATTGGCCAATTCCATGTGTGTTCCCATAATGATGCCCTTGCTTTCTAAATGAATGCAGCCTCCTTCTCAGCTGTGGACTCTTAATGTTTGTGAAGTTTTAAAGATGTTCCAGTGGGAAATAGAATGACATTGAATAAAGATGTTGAAAAAAAGAAGGCAGTCAAAGATAATGAGATTTTATATGTATGTAAAGTTAGCTTAGACAGGGCCCCGCACACAGTAAGCGTTTAATAAGTGTCAGCTCCAGTTGAGGTTGTTGAGGTTATTCTTCTGCCGTCGCTGTTTCACTCAAGCTGTTGCCGATAATGAGTGACACATTGACCGTGAATGTTAAGCATAGAGACTTGAAGGCATTTAACTTGATTTTTTTTTTTTTTTTTTTTTTTAGGAAAAGCAGTTTTTAAAAAACCACTTAGTTCAGGCCTATTTGTGCTTATTATGGTACATGGTGCTTAACTTATGGTCATTAGTTCTGAGTTCATATTTCTACTGGGTTTAATGAATTAGAAGTTTTTAGGTGAATTAAATGGGCTGTGTGAAGACCTTCCATGGACCAATGTCAGGAATCACTAAGGCTTACGGATAATTTACAATGTCAATTCAAAGTCTGTGATGATTTTTCTCTGAGGATACTAATCCTTCACTCAGCTTGCTCCCCCCTCCTCATTAGTTGAATAAATAAAGATGGAAATCTGGTCAACCCCAGTCTGTTACCCCAGCAGTGGCTCCGGTACGTGGCGGTGAGACAGAGCGCCGCCTTTACCCCGGGCTTCAAGTCTAGATTTTAAAGAGGCTTTTAACTCCGTGTGGAGTCACGAGTGTGGCAGTTTTTCAAAAAGGTAAACAATACATTGCAATTTTTTCTTCTCTCTCTTTGTGTTGTCAGAAGCAAGGAATTCCGTTTCCCTCCTAAACTCTTCCCTACGTAGTGCCCCATGTCTATGAAGAGATTCTTCATCTCTTTAGTCTGCAGCAGCCCTGTCCTTCGGGGGAAAGGAGTAGCCGTGG
Source organism: Anoura caudifer (assembly GCA_004027475.1). Taxonomy (NCBI): domain Eukaryota; kingdom Metazoa; phylum Chordata; class Mammalia; order Chiroptera; family Phyllostomidae; genus Anoura; species Anoura caudifer. The sequence goes on from PVKU01002725.1 coordinate 117,681, forward strand.
ACGTGGGTGAAATGCACGGCCTCCATGTGTTAGGCGTTTATATGAACTAGAAGCGCACGCATTGGTCATCTTAGCCTGCGTCACGGGGCAATGACTCCAGGCCACTCGTTAGACCGATTAATAGAGCAGTCAATTTGGCAGTCCCACAGTGAGCTGCAGACAAATGACTTTCAGATCGGAGTACACAGTGGGGTACTGTCCTGGCGCTCGTCTTTTAGTTGATCATGCTTAATAAAGTTAGACAGGAAGACAGATTAATTTTATCTGCCAAACATGTAGCAGGTACCACTGGCAGATTATATGTGTAGCTACACTAATGTTATCTAGGATATAGTCTCCCCATGGGTGGGCCATGGGTTTAGTATGATAGAGAGGACTGTGGAAGAGTTAAGGCATCCACATATCCAAGACATGAGATCTTTTTCCCTGTCCATGTCTCCCGTGAGGTGTCCACGATCCCACCAGCTTGTCCACTCACTTTTCTGTTGAGTGTGCTCTGTCCCTCAATACGTAGGAGATAGGAGGGTCAGTTTGGGGCCCTGCCTGCAGCTGAGTCATGGCTGTCGGCATTTTGGGATGTTCCAGTGTCTACAATGGAACTGCAATTTGACATTCTTGAAACTTAAGAAATGGATTCCTATGAAGTATAGAATTGGGCTCAGAGCTAAAAGAAATCAATATCATAAGTTCTCGTGAAGGAAATACATCTGTCTTCTTATTGCTTATAACCTTAGTGCACTTGAAGTTCTTTGGACATTTATGGGTAGTCTGTGGATGAAAAGCACTATTAAATCAAAGAAACAAGGCAGAAGAAGGAGATCCGATTCTAGCTGGGCTGAGAGCGAAAGGAAGTGGGAAGAACTTCAAGTAGCAAGCACGATTCTAAGGCATGGGTTGGCTGCTTGAGGAAACTGAGTTTTGGTTTCTTGTTTCACTGTCCCTTTGTTGATTGCCCATCACCGTCTGCTTTCTAGTTCCACCCTGGGATGCTAGGGGGCCAACGGCGGTGTCTTTTATGTTGCCACTCAATGAAGCATCAGTAAGGAGCGGCACCCTCCGTACTGGCCTCTCGTCCACCTCTCCCTTTCTGACACTGCCTGCACCGGCAAGGTTTGTCCATTGCTTTCGGTTCTGCATTAGTGTGGCCATCTTTCAGGAGTTCATTGAGCATCTTGTCTCTGGTTCACTGGGGCACGTGTTGCCCTGAGCCCAACCTCTTTCTGTGCGTAAAGGGACAGCCGAAGAAGGCTCACCGACCTCTGTGGAGGAGGGACTATGGAGCTCACTTGCTGAGCAGGGTCCATTGTAAATGTGGGCAGGAGTTAGTCTCACTTCTCTCCAGGTTTTAAGATTGTGTGTGATTTATGAAAAACTCAATTCATATTTGACTTGTATTCTCTTAAATCATCAATGTTCAATACTATCCAATGTTCGAGAGCTGACACTTGGCTCAGAGGAAGCCTGTTCATGTGCCAGATAATCTGGATTAAGTTCAGAAACCCGTTGCTTTGGGTCTTCACATAAGTGTTCTTAAAAAAATGATTTTCTGTGTTTCTGTGTTGCAAATTATGGGGCACAAATTTGTCCCTTGCTTTACTTATGTCCTCATAATTTCTTTGCATCTAAGAATAGTTGTGTGTAGCTCACCGCCACGTTAAAAATGTGAAACGCAGCCGTCCTGTAACAAGAAGGCCCTTCACGACCAAAGGGAAGACAGAAAAGAGCTTGTGCTTTCGTTTCGTCCGAAATGCGAGACCACCTGAGGGCTGACAAAAGTACCCTGTTTAGATGTTCAGGTGTTATTTCATAGTTTGCTTTTGATATTGGTGTTTTTACATTTATTCTGCTAAGATTATTGATTTAAAATGATTTACCAGGGTCTTTAATGATTCTTGTTCCTTATGAAGGAGAATTATTTGAACACAGTATTTATCAGAATTTCTGTTGAGATTAAATACCACATACGCTTTGTTCTTTCTCCTAGGCCTGTGCTTGTTCTGTTCAGTGTGGGGGGGTATATATACTAACTTTGCTTTCATAGACATAGCTTCCGAGGAAATCATCAGGAAACCTTAATATTGATATAACAGAGATCGAGATAGAGATATCTGATTTTGGCAACCTGAGGATCTCCTTTTGGAACACTATTTATAATAAAAATGCTTCCTACATAGGGTCACGTGAGAAGGTGCTACTCCGGAGCTGACAGGGTTTTCACATTCTAGCGAATGTCGTCGTAAAGGACAAGACAGCAAGTATTACAGGTTTTGGTGGAATTCCAAAATCAGGGGCAGTCTGATTTGGAATTGTTGTAGGAAGCAGACAAGTAGTATAGATGAGAGACACCGGCATATGGTTGAGAATACAGACTTAAAAACCATCCTGTTTAGGTTTAAATCCTAGCCTAGTCATTTGTTAGCTGTGTGACCTTGAGGAAGTTTCTAAATCTCTCTGTTTTCCAGTGTCCTCACTTTGTACATGGGGATGAAAACAATAGTACCTACCTTATGGGGTTGATGTGAAGATTAAGCTTGTTCATATACGTGAAGTCCTTAGACCAGCCTCTGGCCTACAGCCGGTGCTCATATGCGGCATTTTCTCCTGTCCCGAGTCATCATAAAGACCATCTTGGTGCCTTCCCTTACCTGGGTGATGCTCCCTGGAACTGCACTTTCCCGCACCTCTGCGCAGCCCGGATGTTTAGCAGCATTCATTTTTTATCCCCTATTTTGCCCCGAAAGACTTATAAAAGTATACTTAATTGATGAGAACCACAGAGACTCTTCCTAGGACTGTGCTGTGATTAAGACAAAGGTAAGGTCCAAAGTGTGTAGAGTAAGAGTTTCAGCCAAAGGTACCATTCTTCTTTCTCTCGATTCTGATCTCACTGGGCAATTAATGAGAAAAAATATATATAAACCAGGTTCCTCATAATTCCCTTCTTAACTTCAAACAGGACCCGATCTGTGATTTTATTTCATTTACGACATCTCCGCTGTGTCTCGGGTGTGGAGAGAGTCAGAGGTAGCCACCTGTGACCGTCTCTCCACCGTTGCGCCTTCGGAAAGGTGTCGTGGTCTAACCAAGTGTTGGAGCCGGCTTTCCCTTAGTTCTGTCACAGAGCAGAAACAATACCCAGCAGTGATGGCTTTATGTAAACTCCTGTTAGTCTCTCATGCAGCCTCTGCCATGTCAGGGGTTTTCTTTTAATTTAATTCTTCTAAAATGCTAACAGTGTTTCCCTTCTGATTTGGCCTCACGTGGCTGCACCACGGAATTTTAAATAAATTGTTACAGTGTTAATTAAGATTTCATGGTCAGGCTCTATTCTGTAATAGGTAAAGTAGGAGTTGGCCTCCTCTGTATCTTCAAATAAGCAATCCTCAAACATCCTTATGATCTTAGAAGATTTGATATAATAGAGGATGAGGAAGCAATCAAACAAATTCTATTTGATTTGTCTCTGTGGGTATAATTCATATATCAGTGAGTGCCTTGGATGCAAAATTACCTTTGGAATTTAACTTTTCATTGCAAAATTGCACTAGAAAGGTAATTTTTTGTTTTGGCAGGCCACAGGGTTTTGCCTTTAGATTCTGTAAAATTTATACCTACTTGTCATCTTCATTGTTTAAGTGAGAGGTTTAAATACTATGCATTTAACGTCCCTGTCTAGAAGAATGGGGTGGTTTTTAATGGCTTTCTCAATACTACTAACTCTTGTTTTTGCCATAGACCTAGGTGAGAATTGTGAATTTATGGTACTATAAAAAGCAAGGCGTGAGGGAAAAGAGAGGAAGAACAAATATATTAGAATCTCTGTTTCTTGACACTTTTCAGAACTCGCCAGACCGTTGGCTACTTGGGGACCTTTCAGTTAGTGATATGCAGGTCAGGGGTCATCCTGATGTTCGCTGCGGAGCAGGGCATGTGCTCTGGCCGGTCGCAAGAGCCCAGGCAGTCGCTAGAGGGGATAGGTCTCGTTTCACAAGTGATGGTTGCTAATAGTTCCTTACGGTTGCCTGTGGTTTCAGTTTTGCTCATCAAGCAATGCCCAAAATACCTTAACATTCATACCTAACGTGCTTTCCAAAAATATCCGCACTTTTTTCACATTTGAAATAATTTCTTATTCCTATAATTGCTTTTTTTAAGAATCTAAAAAGGCCACACTTCTGGCAAGTTATTTAACAACTTATTTTACAAAGTCAATAAGAGATTTTGTTTTGTTTTTGTAATGGTATTAGCCTCAGCGATGTTTTATTGGGAGCTCAAAACCTACTTTTATAAGTTTGCATTAAACAGGGTTCTTCCCATACGCGTGTTTTTGAAATGACCCCTTTCTATTAGTAGAGACAGCCCTCTTGCCTGGACTTAGCAGCTCTCCCAGATTCACCAGGAGTCGACCTGAATTCTTGTTACTAATTCCCAAGAGCAGTGTCTCTTTTCATTTTGGTCACAAACTGTGTCACATGGAATCCCACAGTGCATTGCAATGGCCCCATTCAAGTGCATCCGCTGTGCTTAGCCACTGGCTGGGAGCAATTCCCGGAGAGGTGGCCTTCTGTGGACACCTGGGGACCCAAAGGTGTGCGCCTGCAGGTGGACGGTCAGTTGCGCCCCCCACTGCACACTCCCTTACAGGGAGATGCAAGGGGAGCAGCTCCGTGGCCGCCACAACCCGCCAGCATGTTGGTGTTTTCAAAACCAAGGCTTGTTCAGTTTTGCCTCCTGGAGCACTGTGTGGCCGGTTGTTCCTCCAGGGACTGCTCCAATTGCATCTGCCTCGCTTCACGGTGGCTTCACGTGTGATATCACAAAACCAGATCCTTTATTCCTCTTTGGAAGTGTGAGACCCTGGCCGCTGTGTCAGCAACACTGACGACAGTGGAACACGCTGCCTGCGTTCCCTCCAACTTCGGTTCTCAAGGAAAATGGCGACTCTTAGAATAGCATGTCTTTCTTTATTGGGGAACTAGAAGGTATCAAGCAGCAGAAACACTGAATTCTGTGTTCTCTAAATGCGGAATTCAAAACAGTCTGTGAAGAAGGCTGTTGGAAGCTGAAAGCTTTTGAAGGGTGTTTTAGGTTATCTGATTCATTTTTTGGTGGTCCTGGGTAGGGGGGTGGTGGTAGGGGAGGTCATTAAACTCTAATTACCATATTTTTCAGACTATAAGATGCACCTTTTTACCACATTTTTTGCTTCAGAAATGTTTTCCCTATTTTTCTCCTCCAAAACCTAGATGCATCTTATCCAAAAAAATAGATGCACCTAGGTTTTAGAAGGGAAAAATAGGGGGGAAATTTTTGAAGCAAAAAATGTGGTTTAAAAAAATAAATAATGCGTCTTATAGTCTGAAAAATACGGTAGCTTAGACAGGGTTCCTGGGTTCGCTGTAAGACTACACAGAAAATAGAGAGGGGGAGGGCAAGAATAGTGTGGGAAATGTAGAAGCTAAAGAACTTACGACACATGGACATGAACTAAAGGGGGGAATGTGGGTGGGAGGGGGTGTGCAGGGTGGAGGGGAATGATGGGGAGAAATGGGGTAACTGTAATAGCATAATCAATAGTATATATATATATATATATTTTAAAAAAAGACTAGACGGGCTTTCTGTGGGTTCTGAGATCTGAAGGTGGCTCGTCCACACTGTGTGTTAGAAGGCCTGCGGGCTAGGTGCGGGTAGACCTGAGTTTGCGATCTGGCTCTGCCGCTGCTTCCTAGTTGTGTTTCCTTCAGTGCGTCCCTTAGGCTTCCTGGGTTAGTTTCTTTTTCTGCAAAATGCAAGAATGGGAATGTCAGCCAATACAGAGCCCCTTTCCAGTGCTAACATTCCGCTGGGGCCTGGGGTTTTTCCAGACAGTTGACACACAGCCGCCCCCATTCCTGGGAGAGCATGTTCTGCCTCCTGAGAGAGTTTATCTAGCATGGGGCCTCCCTCACCTGTGTGCGTCTCCCAGAGGGGCTCAGCATTGTCTTGCTGTCAGTGGGGAGGTAGGGATTTGGAACCTCAACTCCCAGTTGTATTCTTGGTTTACTCTCAGCTCTTAGGCCTTTGGGCAACTTGTCTAACCTGTTGGTTTCAACAGCCACAAAGCAAGTAGTACCTCTTTACAGGCATGTCACTTAGTGCATGCAGCAAACAAAAGCTTTTGCTGTGTCAGAATCAACCTCTCCTAATTTTAATCAGAGAGAGAAGGAGTGCGGGGCAGAGATCCTTTGTAATCCTAGCCTGTGTGAGTCTTTCTATCTAATTTATCTCTGGGGGTGAATACCACCAAGGTGGGCTAATATCTAAGGGCTGCCCACGGTTGCAGCATTTTCCGTGTCCCCGGTAGCTTTTACTGAGAACATGTTATAGCTTCCTAGGCTCAGAGGAAGTCATCAATCCAGACATTGGTAGTCATTTGTCAAAATGCTGCATTAGGAATGGTCATATTTATGCGTATCTAGGTTTTCTAAAATAAATGTAACTTCTGGGGGCATGCAATCAAACTAGTTAGATACCTGGGCCTTCAGGCTTACAAATAAGCAAATACCCTCCCTGGTTTTGTAAAATTGTTCAATTATTTCAAATTACACAAACGCACCCATTCTTGGGGCCTTGAGGGCATTGGCATTAATCAAAGTGATGCAAGATTGAATTAGAAATTATTGGATGCTCCCTGCATGCAGATCTCACTAGGCAAGGACTTCCTTTGGCCATAATCTCCCTGAGCGGATGAGACACGATCAGGTGGGCTGGAAACTGTCAAAGGGCATGTTGCAAATCGGCAGAAAAATGGTCCCAACACAGGGCCTGCTTTGCAACCTCGTTAGTGGCAGAAGTGGAGCCTGGGGCAAATCACACTTTAACGGGTCCCCTGAGACACATTCTTTTGTAGGTAAAATCTGGTTAAGTGAATGCCAGGAATTATTGTCCTTAGGTTCAATGTCCCCAGGACCTGGCCACATAAAGCACTTGTACTGTGCATGTGGGTTGAGGGGCGTGATACCAAAGGTCCAGAGCATTGTGAGGAGTCTACAGACAGGAGAAGTCTCCACAGACCTGCCCTGTGGCTGCAAGGATGCCCAGTGGTGGATTCTGCTGTGGTCAGATGCTAGGCCACTGGAAAGGAGGGTGAGAGAGTGGGAAGACCCAAGTGTTCATGAGGATGTTTATCTCATGGGAGTTCTATGAAGATTAGTAATGAAATGTATGTAGCAATTTGTATAGTTTATAGTATTCAATAAGTGATTTTTTTAGAACCTCTGCAACTCATATCCTCGACCATGGACGTGAGCTATTATATTCCTTGGAAACTTTACTTCCTTGCCCCTGCTGTGTGCAGCTCAGGATGCTGTGAATGCAGCCTTACACAAAATTGAAATTTACTTAGAACATTATGAGATTTTTGTGTGTGCGTGATTACGTGTCATAGGGTTTAAAGTGTGGCCCAAGACAACTCTTCTTCCAGTGTAGCCCGGAGTCGCCAAAAGGTTGGACACCCCTGCAGGACATAACTGCTTTTATGAGCAGTGAATCCTGTATGATTCCTTGTGAAGGCCAGAGCATTCATCTCGTTCACCATGCCAATTACCCATCCGTTTGTGCTCTTGAACTCTGGCAGTTAAGTGGTATAATAAAGTGTGCATTCTGTGAACTGTGTGGGGAGTTGGTGTATGGCATTATTGCTTGTAGGTGGTTTTAAACATTCTAAATTATTCAGAAGAGAGGAAGGTTCAGATTTTGACAAACTAACAAAAATAGTTTCTTCTTCCTTTGCTGCGAAATAGTAGTGATACATGTTCTCAATAACAGGAGATAATTTAGCAGAATTGTGATACTTTCGTGTTTTGCTAAAATCTTCTATGCAGTCTACTTGTTCAGACTCTTAGCCGATCTGATGGCAGCAAGTACCAAGGGAAAGTTTTATACAGTAGATGAAACCCATATTTATTTTTGCCTTGTTTCTATTTGCTGTCTTTCGGTAATTTACAATTATGATGCATTCTTCATACCCCCATCCTTATGTTAAACAAATTAAAAAAGACCCTTTAGACAGAGACAGATACTTTTTCCAAAAGAAAGGGTTTATTGAGCCATAAATAAACCCTTTCTAGCCAGAGAAAGGAGCAGGTCCTGAGGCATGTAATCTGAACCACCACCTTCCAGGCTACACGAAAAGACAGCACATCTACCTTCCGGGGGTTGTACAATGAGTTTTGGGAGGAAGGATATAAGCTTTTTGAAAGAATTTGCATTAGATGGTGAGTCCAGGGGAGTAGAGGTGAAGCAGGAAAAGTTCTGAGATAGGGAAATAGCCCAGAAGGAAGATGTACTTGCTGCTTCTGGAGCAGCTGTGGACAGCAGTTCAGAAAGTTTGTGCACAAGCAGGATGCACTGGCTTCTAAGAGTTGGCTGTTCTTTCCAGAAAACTGTTGAGTAGCTGTTTGCAAGTTGATTCAAAATTGCTGTGTACATGGAGGAGCATGGGCAGCGTTTTGTCGTTCTGGCCCAGGGCTGCTGAGTAACTGATTTCTGCCCCTCCCCCGCTCCGCCCTCCGCCCTGCTGTAATCTAATGTAGGACGTCTCAGGGAGTTTCTTGTTACCTTTGTTCTTAAAGGATAGTGATCATTAGTTTAAATTAACATCCATTTTAACTGTCCTTTTATTTTCAGTGATAACATTTATGCATAATTATTATGTTAATTCAAATCAATAAAATTTTTTATTTTGCCACTTAATTTTTTTTTTTAAAGCACTTTCTTACTTGGTTAACAATAAGCAAAGAAAGCTTGTTTTTTATCCCTTAACCTTCATTATCTCTTACTAGGCCAAGGGTCAAGTGCAAGTACATAGTAGTTACTGAACTGTTAATGGTTAAGACTTTAAGAGACCATTAGGAAGACAGCAAATGTCCCTTCATTAATGTACCTTAATTTGATCCTCCAATTGAGAAAACACACCTTAATAAGTATTTAGTAGGTGTGTTGACCTGATGATCATCTGCCTTCTGACCTGGACCCTCCAGTTAAATGGGGATAGAGTTTCATCCCCATTTAACTGGGTGATAGGTGGAAAATCTCGGGCACCCACATCCAGTTGATAAAGCGCAGGCCTTGACCTGCGCCCGTGTCTCTTCTTTCTTCTTCCCTGAAGTCATCCCTTCGTGTCCACAGCATCACGCGTGGGCTCCACCAGGGAGCTGACAGCGTGGGCTGGTTACAACGATGCTTTCAGATTTCTTCAGAGTCTGTAATTAAATGACATCACCAAGTCTTAAATGCATCTTCTGCGAAAGTCAGAAGGCGAAATTACCCATTAAAGAGAGAAGAGTGATGCTTGGTGTTAAAGAATCCCGAGTTTAGTATGCTGAAGAGCTGCTCCAGGCAAGCTGTGGAAAGCTGGCGGTGCACGGAACGGGGTGGATGACGGGGGCTGGCCGGCCGTGCAGTTCAGAACAAGCTGTGTGAGAATCACAGCTGCACTCGGGCTAACTGTTAAAAAAGGAAGGCATTTAGAAAAAGTTTTTCTCTGCCAAATGCAGTTAACTGCTTGGCTGCTGGTTTTTACTCGGAACAGCTGTGCTACCTCAGGCAGCTAGCAGCAGCTACAGGAGCTCAGAACAGCGTATTACGGTCTTGGGGGTGCAGTGCGGTGAGCCCAGCGCGGTGGGTTCCGTTCCCCTGGGACCAGCTACCTCCACCAACTGAGTCTGCCAGTCGCCCTGTCTCCAGCCCCAGCCCGTCGCCTCCCACATCACCGCTCTATGGCAAGCAGAGGGGATCCGGAGGAGAGCCTCTGTCCATCGGCGCCGTTGCAGTGATACTTTATATCTGTGTCCGCTTTGCCTGTTTGGCTTAGTACCTAATTTGTAGAATGAGAGTATTATTACTTATGCTACAGTAAGAACGATTTATGTGCTCTTTGTTCCTGTCACGCGGCTCCTAAAACCCCTGGCGTCTCTGGAGTGAGGCAGCACCTTCTGTGTGCTCCCGAGATGACTGGTACCTGTGGGCGGGCAGCTCCAGCATGGGGGCTGGCTGCCAGAAGGGCCAAGGCATAGGTAGGGGTTGGAGCTCTCCCCCAACCCTCCTCTAGCCCCCTGGGAGGAGACAGAGGCTGGAGATGGAGTTGGTCACCCACGGCCAATGGTCTGATCAGCTGTGCCTATGCAAGAAGCCCACATCTAACCCCCTGAACAGCAGGACTCAGAGAGCCTCCAGGTGGGGACATGCATCCACGTGTCAGGAGGGCAGTATCCCCAACCCCACTGGATCAAGAAACCCTGCGCTCAGGCCCTTCCACACCCACCCTTCATACCTCTTCATCTGCGGTTGCTTTGTCCCTTTATAATAAACTGGTAGCAATAGTGAGTTCACTGTTTTCACCCAGTTCTGTGAGCTGGTCTGCCAAGTTATCAAACCTGAGGAGGCGAATGTTGGAACCCGGCTTATAGTTGGCCACTCAGAAGTATGAGAGGCCTGGGACTGGCGATTGGTGTCTGAAGTGGGGACGGTTTTGTGGAACTGAGTCCTTAACTTGTGGAGTCTAACACTAATTCTAGTTAGTGGCAGAATTGAGCCAAATCATTGGACACCCAACTGGCGTCCAGAGAGTTGGAGAATTAGCTGTAGGCATGGAAAAATCCACACATTGGACTCAGAAGTGTTGCGAGTAAAGCTCACTTGTACTTGTGCGTGAAGCTTTCTCCAGCTGTCAGCTGTGCTCCCTTTCACAGACAATCATACAAGCACTCGATCAAGTCTTAGCTTTTTCAGTAACTCCTTTCTCTGGTACTTCCATAGAATCGAGAAATGTTTTCAGCAGATGCTTTTTCTTCATATGTTTCTGTAGCATAATTTGAGACTTTCATCCTTTGTCTACTGAGTAATTTGGGACACAACGCTGAGAGATGGAGGAACTGGGATGCCTTGACAGAATCCTTTCTTCTTCACCTACTTTCTGGAAACCGCCCGGCCCCTTTCATCCTCAGCCCTGAGAATGCCATTATCTCCAGGCACCGATCCAGGAGGTCAAAGGAGGAGATGAAGGAAGGAAGCAGCACATGTTGCATATTCCTGATTTTACTTTAGAAACACCGAGAAGTGTTTCTGCTTCACATCTCAGCCTCTTTCCAATATACCAGTTGTATCAATGAATGGTTTTTTTACTGTAAGAAAAAGAAACCAATTTTTTAAAAAAAGGGAATCTCTTTGGAAGGACAATAGAGTGTCTCAAGAATCCAAGCTTTGGAGGGATGGAACCCAGGACCTGTCTGGGGTCCTCAGGAGGACGAGTCCGTGAATCTCCCCTCTTTGGTGCACCCATTGCATGACCCAGGCTCCCCAGTTTGGCCAGACATCTCTTGACCCTGTGCAAATCATTAGTGCGCAGGCAGGGCTGCGTAGCGGGAAACACAGCTTCAGGGTGTCTGCCCTTCCGGGGTTATGGATCCTTCTCTGAGTAGGGGACTGGTTAGGCCACCCCAAAAGTGTCCATGTTGTTACTCAAGGTCCCAGAACCTTCATTTTAGTTCACCAAAAAGCAAATGTCACCCTGACCAGTGTGGGTCAGTTGGTTGGGTGTTATCCCACAAAGCAAAAAGTCGCCAGTTTGATTCCTGGTCAGGGCACATGCCTGGGTTTCAGATTTGGTCCCTAGTCAGGGCACGTAACACAGGCAGCCGATCGGTGTTTCTCTCTCACATCAATGTTTCTCCCCCTCTCTCCCTTCCTTCTCCTTTCTCTAAAGAATAAATAAATAAAATTATTTTTTAATGAAGTAATTGTCAGATAGTTTTCTAGACCAGCATCTGTTCCAGAAATGTAATGAAAGCTCTCAAAGCACATTCAGGTACCTGAGAAGTTTGGAATGGTAGGCCCACAAAGCATTTCTGTCCAGGCTTAAGGTCACATAGAGGGGCTACACTCTGTCACTGTGTGTTTTGCTGACCTTTATTCAGTTGTTTGCCACTCCCTCCCCTATCCAACAGTGACGTAAGATCCAGCAGTGAGGCCTTCATCATCCCGGCTGTTAGAAGACTTACTTACGGCTCACCTGTAAGGAACATACAGTGTGATGCATATTCAATTTCCTTTGTGAGCATTCAGGCAAAGAGGGAGGAAAACCCCAAAGACCCATATACTTTCTGCCCCGTCAAAAACGTATAGTAATAAAATTAGTTCACCAATATATCTAGCCAGCCTCTGCTGTGTTCAGAGTATTGTGCTAGAATTACAGAGAATCTAAGAAAGTTGGGCCAATTTCTGAATTCAAATAGCTTGCACTTTAGTTGACAACATAAGACGTGAACTACTTCACGGGTGTGAATAAATCCCAAGTGATTAGGATTTAGATGGGAAGTGCTTTAGACATAAAAGAAGAAAGATCCACAACTAACAACAATGGTAAGTAACGTTTATTGAGCACTTTCTGTCAGTGTTGTACTGAGCATTTTCTGGGCCATGCCATTTCCTCCCTCCACATACAGGTGGCGCTGCAGATAAAGCAGCGGGCTCCTAGAGGTTAAGTACTTGCTCAGGGTCCCCTGGGCAGGGTAGTAGACGTGACCTAGGTCCTCCTTCCCAGTTCTCGTATTCTTAATCGGGACTGTCTATTCTCTTCGAATATGCCATCTTTTTAGGAATTTCCTATAAGAAAGGGGAATAAAGTCTATACATGCTGAAAACACTTGTTTTTAATATAATACAGAAATGGTTAGGTTTTTGGTTGGTCCTCCCCCTCCCTCGCTGCTGCTGCTGCTGCTCCTTCTCCTCTGCTGCATCTGCCTCGTCTCCTCCGCCTCTAACTTAGGGTGTCTCAGATGAACTTCCTGTGTTTTCTAAATTTTTATCTGCACTGCCCACTTGATCTCTCCACTTAAATGTCATCTTAGATTTGTCCAAAACAAAACTCTTCATTCCTCCCCAAGCCTGTTTCTCCTACTGTCTTGCTCATCTCAGTAAATGCCGCCTCCACCCTCCCATCTGCTCAGACCAGAACTCCACATGCCGTGTTCGCCGCCTCTCTTTTTTCATACCCTTGGTAGGTTATGGACACATCTCGGGTGTTCCACCTTCGGACTGCACTGACCCTGAACGATGCAGGATTTAGGGGTGCCACCTCCTCACACAGTCAGAAACCTGTGTATAACTTTGACTCCCCCAGAACTTGACTACTAATCGCGTACTGTTGCCCAGAACCCTTCCCGGTAACGTAAACAGCCCATTGACACGTGTTTTGTATGTTACACGTACTGTGTCCAGGAGGTTTGTGTTGCAGCTGTAAACCTGCTGTTGCCCACTCCTGTGCTGTATTCTCACAGTTAAGTAAGCGGGAGAAGAGAAAATGTCAGTAAGAAATTATAAGGAAGAAAAAACACATTAATAGTGTTGTACATATTTATGGAAAAATCCACGTATAAGTGGATCTATGCATCTCAAACCTGCGTTGTTCAAGGCTCAGCCATCAATAGAGAATCTGCCATTTCGCCCCACCCGCCTCCACTGCTGCCGCTCTGCCCCGGCCACCGCTGTGTTCCATCGCCTGCTGTCGAAGCTCTGGCTTCTTTTCTTGCCCACTGTACTCTGTTGTGCACACGCCAGTCGGAGTGATCCCGCCGAAACACAAGGTGAATCACGGCCCTCCATCCAGAGTCTTCACCGTGGCCTGGGGAGCCTCCGTGACCTGGCCCTTCCTGAGCACTCGGGTGTCATCTCTCGCCACACTCCTCACCCTCTGCCTGCACCTGCACAGGCCACGGGGCTGCTCTGCAAGTGCAGAGGGTCCGTTCTTCCGCAGGACCTTCGCACGTGCCGTCCCCCCATCCCGGAATGCTGGAGTTCTGGGACCCTGTTTCCCTCTGACATTACCGTGGTCTCTGTTCGGATGTCACCCTCTCCAGGGGCTCCCCCTGATGCTGTGTGTAGAAGAGCAACGGCTCGTCACTTTTCACGCCCCCGTCCCCTTTATTTCCCTTCATGGCATCTGCCGCCCCTGGCTGCAGGTCTGCCTCAACTCTGGCTCCCCTGACGAGAATGCGAGTTGTGCTAGGTGTCAGCTCTGTCTTTTGGGTCCCAGGTATCTAGGGCACAGCTGGCAAACACAAGGCCCACAGGCTGAATCCAGCCCTCCACCTTATTTTATCCAGCCCGGCACCTTGTTTCTACCTGGCAGCGGTGCCAAGCTTGCACTTAACTGTTCAGGAGTAGTTACATTGATGCGGTCCTAAAATTACCTTCGGCCCTTTGAAGGCAACCACGAGACTGATGTGGCCCCCAGTGAAAATGAGTTTGACACCCCTGATCTAGGGTGGTGCCTGCCCTGCAGCAGATGCTCAGCAAGCACCTGTGAACTGATTAGCAGTTGGGTTTAGATGTTATTCAACACTAAGCAATTCAGTCATTTTAAGTACAATTCCAAGAATCAAATATAGTCATCCTCAGCAGTGACCCAAAAGAGCTTGTCCCTTAGAAAGTTCACCATGCGAGCCCAGGGCACAGGCAAATTCTGGAGCTTTCACAGGGAGCCCCGAAGCTGAATTATGTGATCCCTTAATAAATATTTACTAACTCAAGATCAGCCAGGCACTGTTGTAGCCTTGGGGGGAGGCTCCAAGAGGTAGGGGGCCAGAAGGCGAGCAGCTCCAGCAGTGACATTGACTTTTGCTCATGAAGTGTGGAGAAATCAAAAGGAAGGCCCTGTGCATCCCACCTGTGTTCAGCCGCTGTTCCCTGGTGATGCCTTGTCCCTGCATTCTAGCACCTCTCTGTGCAATGTGTCACCTAGTCCCTAAGAGCCAAAAGATCCAAAGATTCTTTTGGTATTCTTTTAATGGTTTATGGTTAATTTGATTATTTTTTATGCCAACCCATGGCCTTTGATCTATTATGTTCAGTCTGGCTTTCAGTCTTATTTGGATTGCCTCTGTTTCTTCAGCATAAAAAAAAACTTCATTAGTGATTATGAATGAAAGTAAAAATAGTGAGAGCAGGGGACCATGAGCTAATGAAGAGCTTAGAGGAGGCATTTTACAATCCAAAAGCAAGTGGCATCCATCAGCTGATAAGTGGGTAAAGAGAAATAGGAATGTCCATACAGTGGAATACTATTCTGCAATAAAAAGCAGTGAAGTACAGGTACATGTGAAAGCATGGGTGAACCTTGGAAATGCAATGCCAAGTGAAAGAGGCCAGTCTCAGAGCCACCTCTTGTATGATCCGCTTATATGAAAAGTTCAGCACTGAGAAATGCATAGAAACAGGAAGTAGATTCGTGATGGCCAAGGGCGAGAGGTGGGGCGGAGTTGTGGGGGAATGAAGAGCCACTGCGAGTGGACACGGGGCTTCTTCCAGGGGCGATGGACTTGTCCTAAAGTTGATTATGGTGATGGCCACACAGCTCTGTTGAATGTGCTGAAAGCCACTGAATTACAAACCTTAAATGGGTGAATTATATGATGTGTGAATTTTATCAATAAAGATGGAAAGAAGGAAGGAGAGAGATTCTTTATCTGAGAAAGGGAAAGGAAAAAAGGGAGAAATTCCTTCCCTGAAAGTTCTGGAACATGGGGTTGAGAAAATCATCATCATTTTCCTTCGGCCTCGCGCTGCGCATGTGCTCTCCACTTAGTGCCACTCTGCCTTTCACTGGCCTTTATTCAGTTCTCTGTCACTTCTCCTGCCCGACCCCCTCACCACAAAATGGCACATATTTTCCTCTTGCCTCTCTTAATTTGTTCCATTGTTAATTTCCAGCAAGCTTCCTGATACAATTTTATAGTCTGCCACACTAACGATAAAGGATTACCATTTGAGGGGAAAACAAAACTGTAATGTATTGGAAAGAAGACTGGAAGAGGATTTAAAAGATGTGGGTTCTAGGCCTACAGTTGACCTACGGACATACTTGGTCCGATTATAAAACTCTAACCTCAGTTACTTAGTCTGGTTATGAGATTGTGTTTCCATTACAATAATGGCAGGTTTATTGATCAGTCTGAGCCTCCCTATATCAGGGAAAATGCCAGTGAGGTGTTGGCTGTGGAGGCAGATGGGGAAAACTCTCTCTCTTCTCCATTTCAGTTTCTAAGGACACACTGTTGTTGAAAGTAGTGAAAGACTTCCTGTGCAAGTCCCGCACTTCAGTCATCACAGCCAGATTACACTGATTTGATTTCCACCTCTTCATCTTAGACACAGTCAACATATCGATCATCTAGTTAAAGTGCCCGAGAACTTGCCACTTTTTCTGGATAGCGAGCTCTTCAGCCCACTGACCACGTAATTAGAAGAAATACATATTCTCATGTAACAAACCTGACACCATTAGTGTTAGGCGTCTCCTAAGGGAGTCAAGCTGCCTCCAGCCTGGTAAATAATGAGCACAGAACTACCACCACCTGACCTTCCCAGCAGAAGCTAGAGGCAGCTACGTTACAGTCCGCAATGCAATCAGTGAATCCGTGATTGCTGAGTGAGCTGCAGTTGCCCCAGCTGGAGGAGAGACAGGCTTTTTTAGGAGCAACAGAGCATGCAGTTGTGAGCATGCAGACGGAAAAGGAATCTGATGAATTGATTTTCACTTTAAAAGTCTGAGAGATGTCTTCACCTGAGATTGCCTGGCCGTCAGCTGGAGTCTCTGCCCATCCCACTGGGCACGCTTACATGTTGCTAAGTACCGAGTAGGGTGAAACAAATGATGCAAAAGCATGGGGGTGATTACAGTAACACCTCAAATTGCACCGGAGTGAGAGAACTTTCACACTTGATAGAAAAGTCGAGGAGGCAGTTTGCCTTTATCACAAGTTCACGTGTCAGCCCTGTTCCTCCAAGTCTCAGTTTGTGTGTGGTCACATGCATTCCATTTGAAATAAATAATTAGGCAGATTGTTCATATAGTTCGTCCCCTCTTACTAGAGCTGGGTTATTCTCCTGTTTAAGATTTACGAGCAGCCCATAACTGAAGGGAAGAAACCATGACTGAAATATTCTTCAGCTTCACAAAACAAGCCTTTCCAGATGGAGGTCTGCAGGGGGAGGGTCGCACTGCCTGCAACAGGGGGTCCTGTGGAACCTGCCTGTCAGAGAAACAACGTTCCTTCTCGGGCAGGCGGTCCCATAGCGCTCACACGCATTACACTCACTTAGAAGATGGGAATCAGAAAAGGCATTTAAACTCAGCCCTCTGAAGCGTGGACGGAGATGTACATTACCTCAATTGAGTTATCCATGTAAATATCTACTTCAGCTGTCGACATAATTAGGTTTCAGTGAAAGGAGATGTTCATGTAGATCAGAGAAGATGTGGGAATATTTTAATCATTGAAGTATAGTTCTTTAGGGCTGGATATCAGGAACTGGTTTTGAACTATGGATCCTTTCTTCTCTGCTTGGAATGGTGAGATATTCATGTCTTAGAACTAGAAGGAGTCTGACAGCTGGTCTCATTCAGTCCAGGAGTCCCAGCTCTTAGAAGCCTGGGAAGTTGGTGATAAGCTAGCTTCCCAAGTTATTTTCAGGATATTCATGAGTATGGACGCACGCGTGATATGGCTGCAAAATTACACACAGGTCTATTTGTACTTTAGTTGGAGTTATATCAGCTCACGGCGTGGCTCCAAAGAAGTAGAGGATTGGTCGACCTGGCTCACTTATGTGTCCTCAGCTCCCTGAATATGGCCACCTACCTGCTAGGAACTTAAATGTTTGTTGGCTGGGTGGCTGGACAAAGAGTAGAAGAACTGATCAGAAATTGTTTTGTCATAAATTTGAATTAATTTTTTAAAGGAGAAATCAATTATTGTTTAATGAACGCAACTTGATGAGTAAAAATATTTCCAGACATAGATCTCAGTGAGAGCGAATTAGTAAAACCAGTTCTTGACATATAAGCTGCTGTCAGCAGTTCTGAACTAGGGTCCAGAAAAGTTAATCAGCTTACTTCACACTGAGCAGCCGGTGGCAGCAGAATCAGAATCAGAATCTGGAACTATTGGTTCAGTATTCTCACCACAAACTGGATCATATGAAACATACCAGGTTTCTTCATATGTTTGATTTTTATGAAATCAAAGTGTTGTCTAAGATTTAGAAATCAAATATCTGTGGCTCTAGGTGAAGCTTACCTCTGTAGTTGCCTCCTCACTTTTATTCTTATGGATGGCATGTGAAAACTGAGTAGAACTTTTTTTCACATGCAGATGAGACTCTTCTTAGGGGAATTTTGTGGTTTAGGGAATTGGGGGAGGGGTGGGCTACAGCTTCCTCTGAGACTCTGTGGACAGATGTGGAGAAAGGCGTGCAAGCCCGGACCCCTGCAGTGTCAAACACAGCATCAGGCGGTGGCTTCACAGACCCCGAGCTGAGGACCCTGGTCTGGGGACCCAGCCGCCATCCCTTCTGTCCCGGCCATGGTTTGGGAAGCCCTCTTCAGGGCTCTCACGTTTGCTTCCACTCAGATCGGAATTAAACAGCCCGCAATGTTTTAGCTTGTAGAACACCCCAAAAAGTACTTCTAGTGTCCACAGAAAGTGATTGTTTCATTAACAACTAAGGTAATTTCATTTTTTCAGAATATGAAAAATGGGAAAAAAACCCTGCTATAGAGGAAAATTGTTCAGAGGAAGAAAAATCTAAATTACTATGCTATGATGAAGCCATAAATGGAGCTCTTGTAGAGTATGCATTTTTATCCTAAAATGGATCTGTAAGAACTGAGACAGTTTTGATGCTCTGGAAAAATGTATAAAATAAAACGTGTTTATAGTTCTCGAGAGGAGGTATCAAAAGCAGCCAGCATGAGGTTGTCTGAGTGGATTTGCAGGCTCCTTGGTGTAGAGAGAGCCAACCAGGGAGCTCTCTTCCCAGGGCAGCCAGCCTGCCTTGGGAGCACCAGCAGGCCTGGTGCAGGAGGGAAGGGCAGGTGGACGTTCGCTGGTCTTTTCCCAGGCAGGCTGTCCCGCCCCAGCCCACCCTTTTTCCCCCTTACCTGTGGGAACGGGTCGGCTGCTGGGAAGGCAGGCGCAGTGTGTTTCGTTGGCAAATAAGGACGTTGAAGAGCAGTGGGGCTACAGAACCCTCGGAGGAGCCTGAGCAAGGGAGCCTTCCCAGGTCATTTCATCGTCTTTTGACGATGATTTTGTTACTGGTGATTTGAGGAGATGCCCCTGTAGGTACCAGGTACCTCACGTAACTGCTAACAGCAGGTCACAAGTATACAACTCTGAAACCACTTCAGGCTTTCCATTTCTCTTCTAACACTGATAAAAATATTTCCCTTGCCTCTTTTCTTCCTTAGTCTCTCTTCCTTTTCTGAGTCTTCCTTAGTCTCTCCCAATACAGAGGGAGACTGAATGAAGAGTTACATTCAAGGAAACTTGGGTAAAGGACACCATTTTCTTCATGTACCTTGTCCATTATGTTGCTGCTGACTGGGATTTTCCCCTGCTTTCCACTCTATAGTCAACATCAAATCCTTCACAAGGCTTCTAGTGTTCCTGACTCCTAGTTGAAAAAATAACTCCTCCAAGACACCATATCGCATACATTCAAGTGACTTGAGTAATTAGGGTGGTATTTTCATCTTTGTTGTCCAGATGAGTTGTAGACTAAGTGTCTCTCTCCCATTTTACTTTTTATTTAATTTATTAGGGTGATGTTAGTTAATAAAATTATATTGGTTCCAGGGGTACAATTCTATAATACATCACCTGTATATTGTACTGCGTGTTCACCAGCCCGAGTCAAGTCTCCTTCCCCCAATTTGTCCCTGTTTTGCCCTCTCTTGTTCTCTCCCACTTTAAATGGTGCATTACATCAGAAAGCCACGGCCAGCCAACCAACCCCTTGTCAGCTATACCGGCGACATTGGTGCCCCCTGGCCTCCTGAGTGACCCTGGAAGCACAGCCTGTCTTTTCTGCTATGTAATTCTTACTTAATTTTCAGGGTCTGTAAAATCTCGGAATTAAATCACCTCTTTCCTGATTTTGAACTTTAGTTACTAGGCTCTCCCATTTCTTCTCTTAGCATCTGAGAGGCACTGTCTTCAACTCAGCTCATTCGGGTTTGAGTTCTTTCAGCCCAAGTGTTCCTTCCGTCATTTTATTAGTTTCCTCGGAAGCTGTCCCAGCTGCTGATAACAGCCTGAATGTGTCATGGGCGACTGCCACCTCGCTGTCCCTTCCTCAGCGGTGGCACCCTGGCCCCACTGACTGAGCATCCTGCCGTCTAACCACTGTTTTTCAAGGCCGCTGCTCACTGTGAGTGCTTTCTTAAACGTCCAGAGAACTTAAAAAAAAAGTCAGGTATTACACAAGCAAGTTCATATATAACTGTTGTTGAATGTAACTATTGCCCACAATAAATAAGGAATGAGGACACTGAGAAAAGGGAAAACAATGGTTTAATGGGCCTGCTTTTCCTTTAACCACAACCATGACAAAATATAATCCTCATTAAAGGGCTAT
This sequence comes from Anoura caudifer, assembly GCA_004027475.1. NCBI lineage: Eukaryota > Metazoa > Chordata > Mammalia > Chiroptera > Phyllostomidae > Anoura > Anoura caudifer. Next base: position 138,141 of record PVKU01002725.1, read on the forward strand.
AAAGTTGTCTGCGTGAGTAGTTCAATACACTAATGTCTCCTGGCTTTTAGTGCCGTTTTAGTACGTTGACCCTCTGTTCCCTGCAGCTGGGAGTTTATTAGTCTTAGTGGCCTTTGGAAATGAATATGCATTTCCTTTCGGGGCCCTGAGAGGATTACTCTTAGCAATAAGGAAAGCTGAGAAAAGGCCAGATGGGGCCGCCTCCCACACTGATCCTGGAAGACCGGGGCTGTGCCTGCTCTGAGGGTCTGTGAGGTCACCCAGTGAGGAGACGGAAGCCCGGGCTGCACAGCGGCAAATAGGGCAGCCGGGCTGGGACCCGGGTCTCTCGATGCCAAGCCATAGTCTTTCTGTGACACCATGCTGCCTCCATATTACTTTGCCTTTTTCAGTCCTCAGGTTCTAAACCACTGGAAGCACGAAATGCCCAATATCTCATTTGAATTGGACCATGGTTTGAGGCGTTTGTAACAAAGCTACTCAGGGAGAGCAGAGGAGTGGAAATGGGTCTCTGTCAACCTCAGAGGTTCTTAGAAGTAAGCTCTCGTGTCTTGAGACATTCATTTCACCAACTAGACCACAATTTTTCCTTTTCAAAAATCATCATTATGATTATTAACAACTTCTTAAAAATATCTGTAAGTTGATTTATAGAGAATTTATAGAACAGCTGTGAAATGCTGAGCATTACGGCAGAGGGGAGAGCATGGATATGATGGTGCTTCCATTTAAATTCTTTTTTCTGAATTATTAGTAAGCATCCTGTGGTGATATGTAAGATACCTTTAATAAAACTACTATGATTGGCCTGGCTGGGTGGCTCGGTTGGGTGGAGTGTCATCCCACCCACCAAAAGGTTGCAGATCCCAGGTCAGGGCACATGCCCAGGTTGCAGGTTCGATCCCTGGTTGGGCATGATGTTTCTCCCTCAAATCCATGTGTGTCTCTCTGTCTCTCCCTTCCTGTCTCTCTAAAATCAACTTAAGAAACATGTCCTTGGGTGAGGATTTTTTTTTAAAAATTCCTATGATTACATATTTAGTTTACTATAGGCATCTAGTCCTCTAGCCTAAAAATTTAAGGTTAAATTCTACTTTCTCCATAGGCAGTTTATTTCAGTGGGGGGTTGTACTCCTTTAATCTGTTCATGAGAAGAGACCAGGTCAGATGAAAGAACAGTTCTGCTTTCCCAAGGCGACATCATTCGGATCCCAGACCGAGGCCGTGGTTTTCCTGAGTGGATGCCCATCAGACTTACAGGGGGCAGGGAGGCTCTAGTGGAAATGTGGCCAGAGGGCCTCCCTTTTGAGGAAGGCTGCCCCAAAAGGCTCCAGAGTTGATAGCAGGCTAAAGTGGATGGCCGTGCCTGTTACAGGCGCGGCGTAGACCTAACACGAAGCTAACGCGATTGTTTTTAGTGATCTCCATCTTTGGTTTTCTGTGGAAGACACCTGACTGCAGAGATGGGTGCCTTCCCCATCGTGTGCCCAGGAAGCTAGTTATTCAGTCGGAGGGTAATGAAAGCCCCTGCCATCTGTCTGCCGGTTTAATGGAGTGTCAGCACATCCCAAATAGGAAGTAATTGGATTGACAGACACAAAGCCAGTTATTAGACTGTTATTATCTGATTGGAAAAAGCAGGCAGAGAGCAGACAACTGTAGCAAAGCTAATCTGATGATGTCTGTTGTTCCCGGGAAGCACGCAGCCCACCGCACCAAATTCACGGGCTTTGCCACCCCTGACTGGCTGAGGAGTGTTTGGAGTTCCTTCTCTCAGAATTCATCTCTGTGTTCTTATTACAAATCATTATAATGCAGTCTAATAAAACACAGTTTGCATAAAGATGGGGCCCATTTATAAAACTGTCACCACAGCCACTCTATTAATAGAGTCATTTTAAAGATTTATTGTGAGCATATGTTACTTTTTGCAGGGGGCCAGATTGAGAGCTGCAGGATTTGAACATGCAAGAATGTGCTACTGGCGATAAGTTTTTTAAAAAATTTAAGCTATTTTGCCCAAGTAATATCATTAGACTCTAGTATTCTTTTGTGACTTTCAGCTACGATCATCAAACAATGGGCATGAAAGAAAGTGACAAGGTCTCACTGAGTTACCTAAGCACCTTTGTCCTTTCCCAGATTTCAGTTTAACTGCCTGGCACCGCTGGAAGGCAGGGGGCACGTGGGAGGGAGGGGCTGGATCTGAGAACCGGGCCGGAGCTTTATTCTTCTCCAAGCAGCTGGTTGGGATGGGGCTGATGGGGAGAACTCACAAAGGCGTTGCTCCAGTGAGAATCACAGCCTCCCAGAGTTTCTGGGCCTTGATGTTCTTGGAAAGCACTAGCGGGCCTCCAGCAAGGTTCTCTGGAGCACTCGCAGCGTGTTACATACTTTTCTAAGTTCTAAGTATTCAGCTGCCATCCAGCCTGAGTCCCTGCCCTCATGGGCCAAAGGGAAAACAAGCACATGACAAGTAAATGTATATGGTATCAGATTCCGATAAAATCTACAAAGAAAAGAGGCAATTAATGGAGATAGAGAGTAGCTGGGGAACTGTCCTTAGACTACATGCCTTCCAGAGCACCTTCAGAAGGTGAGTGCGGAGGCTGGCTGCAGTGACAGAGTGAGTCACGTGGCTGTCTGGAGGAAAAGCAGCCCAGACAGATGGATGGACGGATGGACGGATGGACAGACGGATAGAGGGAGCAGCACTTTTACAAGCCTGGAGTACGTTTTGAGTATTTCGTCAGTGTTGCCACCAACACACCTGTGACTGCCAGGTTCCGTGCCCAATAAAGGTCCTCGTCATTTTTTGTTTGCTGGTTGGGAAGGACTGATAGTATGTACGAAAGGCTGTTTCAACTCTAAACAATACACAGACACAAGATGTTGTCAGAAAGTTCCAAGTGGGCTCCAGAGATCCACATTGTTGTAAACTCAGTCACTGAAAGTTTCGAAGGCATTCCTACTTAAAGAGACTCAGCGGGGACAGAACTGTTATGAAACAAATACTCCCTCATTTATTTGGTGGGCACATTTACAAATGAACGACTGAATTAAGTCCTGGGAGTATTCCCTACCATATAATGAGAGTTTCTGAATGTCAGGCACTTTGCTTGGGTCCATTAGGTGACTACAGGGCATTAGTGCAATATATCCATCTCTGCCAACCCTCCAGGGGAGGCACTGTTCACCCGTTGAGTAGGTTAGGGGCCTGGGGTCAGCAGAGTCCTGCAGTAAGTATCTGTGAGAGCCAAGGCCCCAGCCCAGGCCTGTCTGACCCCAAGCCCCGGGCTGTCCTCCGCACACCCTGTTGTCCAGAAGAACGTACCAGGAGTTCTTAATCAGAGTAGCACGTCATGTTAGGAGCCATGGGAACTACAGAAAATATGAAAGCAGAGTCTCTGTACTCAGAGAAATGAAAATACAGCCAGCAAGAGGTGGTTACATGAGGCATGACGGAGGACCATGATAGGTGAGGTGTAAACGCGTAATTGCGTTCCTCAGGCTGTGAAAGCTAGGGAGGAAAGGGAGAGACAGCGGGCCTGAAGCTGAGCTTTTAAAAGACAGGTGAAACTGAGGCAGGCTGTAGCAGAAAGTTCCAGTCACAACGGGGGTTAGAATCGACGCCTGTGCTGATGGTGAAGATCGAATGGCATCATGATTACCTAGGAAAATCACTTAGCTAGTTAGATGGATATGAACTATTCTCTCTACATGGTAAATACAATGGGGCTAGATTTTCCTACAGACTTTTCCTCCATCATCGGTTAAACTACAAAAGAAATATTCACCGAGTGACTAACAGGCATTACATTGTTTTAAAGATGCGTATTTTAAAATACTAGAGTACATAGTCGTACTCAGGGAGCTAGGGGCTGATGCCGTGAGAGGCAGCCAGGAGCCGAGTCTGACTGTGGGGCCTGGATTTGTCTCCCTGTCCTGCCCGCCTGGGGCACATTCCCGTCATGCAGGATGGCAAGTGGAATGCCTGCCGCTCTCAGCCCCTGTTTCATCATCATCTGTATGAAATGTGGGTTTTCTGAATTAGGCTGTGAATTGAGTGAGTGGGAAAACATAAGTGAAAGGTCCAGGGCAGGAATACTCTTGGGTTCTTGCAAAATGACAAGCAAAGGAGCATCCTGCGGAGATGTCAGAAAGTAACGGGGCCGGATTCTATAGGAGGGCCATGAGACCCGGAGAGAGGACTTTAGAGTTATGTGCTAGAAGGAGAAGCCACGGAAGGTTTTTGAAAAACAGCCTGTGGCTGTGAAAGACCTCTGTAACGTGGATGGATCGGGTGGTGGAACGCAGGCGGGATGGCGACGTGGGAAGGGGACGGCCCGGTGCAGAGGCAGTTCCAGTAATCCAGGATGAAGGGATGGAGCAGAACCCTAGACCAGTCATCAAGAAGAGACTTGTTTGGAGATGATTTTGTTGCCTTTTTACCTTCCTTGGTCTCGTTGAAGCAAGTTCAAGGGAGTAATGCACATTCAAAAGAGCAGGTTAAATACCAAGAAATTAGTAAGCCAGCTGGCTGTAGCTTTTTGAAATGCAATTTATCATCCATTCCTCCATCCATTCAATCATCCTGTATTTTTCCTTCCTCTCCACATTTGTACTTGCAGTCAAACACAGTACTTCCCCAGATGACAGTGCCAACACAGCGCCCTAACAGGTTGGTGGCACTAAATTAGGTAGTGAACATGGACGAGCCTCCAAAATGCTGAAGCCATATTTGAAACACTATTATTATTTAGTTTCATCCCTATTGGATTTTCTAAAATCATATTTAGATAGGTAGATTGGTATATAGCCTGTGCATTTGGAAATAAATGTATCCTTCAATGATTCAGTTTCTGATTATTTCGACTCCTTTGGCCTTTTTATGTCAATGCCTTCCCCTAGAGAATTAATTAACCAAATAAGGAGTCTCCTTTCTCCCTATCAAGACCTAAAATAATCACTTTGGTTCTCTTTATGGTGCTCCATGTGACAGATCACAGCTACAAGGATGCAAGTTTTGCTATTTCATTTTAATAACAACATCCCTTTTGTTTTCCACATAAGACAATATTAAGTAATAGTCATATCATTAAATGACATCCCTGCATTAAATTTTTAGCCCTCGGGTGATACGGTCTTCTTTCTTTTATTGCCAAAATTCAAAAAGTCTTCAGGACAGTAGAGAAAAAGAAGTTCATTTATGGGAGGATATCATGGACATGCCCTGGTCATTGATCTTAAGATTTAGGTGACCTAGGTAACCGACAGTGTTAACCTTTCAGTAAAGCTTTAATTTTCTCAGTGTGGAGACCCAAAAGGCAGGCATCTTCTCTTCTCTAGTAACAATACCACAGAATGTCAAGCACGCATGACATCTCAAGTCAGAGAGCAAGAGAGAAAGGTTCAAAGATCATCTCATGCTTTGTCCTGTCTGGTGTTGTCATTTACGTAAATTACCCTGGGGGGTAGAATGGTTCAGCCTGTGGTCAAAGTTGATTAAGCTCATCTCTTTTCAAAAAAAAAAAAAAAAAGAATTTTTCTGGCCCTGGCCAAGTTGCTGAATTGGTTGGAGTGTCGTCCCAAAGCATCAGGGTTGCAGGTTCAATCCCCAGTCAAGGCACATACAAGAATTAACCAATGAATACATAAATAAGAGGAACAACAAATCGATGCCCCTCCCTAAACAATAAATATAAATTTAAAAATATATATTAAACGACAACTGGCCAAGAGCCACAGCGTGCATGGCAGACACCCACCAGGTACTTGACTGCAGTGAGGGCCGGTGATTGGAGAGCATGACGGTGGTTCTCTCTCTTTGACTGTACTCATTGCTCTCTTAGCAATGCTGTGTATTCCTACACTTATTTCCAAGGGAGCAATGAGATGAGAGGCATGGACTGTATTTGGGAATGATTTTCTTCTTATTGGCTGTGAGCTAGGTGTTATTTCCTAGCTTCCCTTCCTGCTTATGTCCTCCTGTTGGTTATGTTATACTTGCCCTCATGAATAATCAATAGGCCGTTTCCCTCCCCTGCACCACCGCAGACCCAGCTAATAAGAGGCACCATTTGTCTTGGAAGCAATATGGCTTGTAATTTCTGAATACTTTCTCAAGGTAGAGGCTCAAGGCTGTGAATTGATTAGAGCTTGCAGAAATGAAGCCAGCTCTAATTGTCATGAGTAGAGAAGGCACAACATAAAATGACCAGTAACATTGGCCAACAGCAAACGAGAGTACGTTTTCTGTACATTCGCTCAGCTAAGCACAGCCCGAGGGTGTCTGGTTTACATCATGGCTGTTTTCAGAGTCGACTTCACTTACTCCCTCGTGCAGGAAGTTTGCACTGACCCTCTGCTAACACGCCGTGGCAGGTGCTGAGGGGAATGCAGTGAAGAGGCTCACAGGGGCCCTGCCCCCAGAGAGCCTGCAGTCAGGCAGGGGATGGGTGTGCAAGCAAACTACAAAGTGGTCTGCACCTTTAGCCTGTTAGGCTGTCCAGAGTATAATTCCTAAGTACTTTTCCCTTGGATTAGTGGTTTTCATACTTTTTTCCAGAGTAAAAATTATATTTTCACCAAGATCCAGTATACATACCTACCTGTATGTAAACTCCCCTCCAAGTAAGTATGTATGCATGCACACAGACCACATGCATATTCATATATGTAAAGTAAAGATGACCAAAATCAGTATTTACCATTAATATATGCTATTTTCCACCCTGCTCAGTCCTCCCCACCCCACTGTCTTTCTCAACGCCAATGGCAACCGTCTTACTTCATAATCACCAATAGGGCGTAAATTACCTTTTGGACTCAGCGTTGCTTTAGCCTGAGCTTTTTTAAGAGCAAGTTCTATGTTTCGTCCATTTTTCAAACTTATGATCGAGTGGGTCCTATCATATAGTAAGCACACAAAACATTGAGTCAGTGAGTGAATAAATGGATGTGCAGATCTGCTGAGAACTGATTTTTGGTTCAACCTGACGACCAGCACAGATACAGTCCCTGTACTCCTGACCAACAGAAGTAAAAAATTATCAGTGTCTCTTCCTGTCACCTCCACTGAGGTGACTATATCCCAGGATAATGAATTATTTATTTTTGAGAAATAATCCATGTAGTTCAAGGGTATGCAAAACATCTACCACCATCAACATTTAATGCATTTTACTTCACTAATGATCTCTTTTTTTTTATCCAGCATGCTATTGAGGATTTTTTTTTAAACCATGACTTAAGGAATGAAATCTACCTTCAATTATTTATGGTTCAAATGAATGCAAATAAGACTTCCTGGCTTGCTGTGCTGATACTCATTAATAAATATTTCATTAAGTATCAGGAAGATTCTGGTTGACTAAATGGAGCTCTTTTTCAATATAAACAAAAGCCCCTGTGACTGTCACAACTGTGCAGGCCCAAGTCTGATGTCTGCCTTTCACTAAGGCAAATGCTGAATGTTGGGTGCATCTACAGAAGGATGGGTCCTGTGGGAGCAGGGCTCAGTGGGGGCTGTGCTGTGAAGTAATCCCCTAGTTAAACCAAGTTTAATACCATTAGCAGGGTAATTGTGCTATTAAGGAACTGGCCAACTGGTTTAAAGAGAAGTCCATGGAGTGTAATTGCTCTTCCATTTTTGCCATTGAAGAGCAGAACACCGAACCACAGGGCAGAAGGCGGAGATTTTCTGCTTGGCCTCACGTTGGGACTGAGTCTCAGAAAGCTCCAGTCTCTCCCAGCTCCTGGCCTGCGTGGGGCGTCGGGCTCAGGCCGGGGTCCTTCGCTATGGAAGGGAACACGGGAACACACCAACGGTGGCGGCTCCTGTCCTGCTGCTCCTTTTCACACAGACATTCCGCCCACTCTTTTTCCTAACACAGCTGTATGCATCTGACTTGGCCAGTGTTTCCAAAACTAACAAAATATCTAAACCTTAGTTGTAAAAAGTGCTCCTTTCCATCTTTGGAAATGAGCACATTGATAAATGCTCTCGAATTATGGAATTGGTGGCCATTTACTCTACTTTATTGCGAGTCCCAGTGCAGCTGGTCTTTGCTCTTTTCAGAATTTGGCATAGAAGAAAGAATGGCAAACTAATAAGGAACTGGATTGAGGTTCAAGATACAGGCTTAAAACTTTATAGCCATCTGACCTTCATTCAGGTGCTTATCTTGTCCCAACTGCAGTTTCTTCATTTGTAAAAAGCAAATCTGTCAAGCAGCCCCCAAAGCAGAGAGTGAAGTTCAAAAACATGGAAGTCCTTTATGAAGGCTAACATGCACTATAGTTATGAGAGATCATCATTTATCCACCTGACTCATTGGACTTGGCATCTCTACTTGGCTTAATTAATTAAGTTAGATGCTTGGGAGGTTTACTGTCATGTTTCAGACTATTGCTGGGTGGGATCTGGGGTGAATGATTGTTTTAAAAGAAGAGGAAATATAGTGAAAACCTCCTATCCAAAACGAGCTAGTTATGCTATAGCTGCCACACAAAGTATGCATTTGGGAAAAGATGTAAAAGCACGTAAAGGTATTAATGAAAATGAACACACTGTAACCATCCGAATACATAAATGCTGAATGCAGAACTAACTCTTGGCCTGTGGCTGTCATGCCCATGTGCCATTAGGTTCCAGGGTTGACCTCATAGAAAAGGACACCTTTATGTCTGCTGTCATGCTGAAAATAAACTGTCGGAGGAACTGGCTGCCAGTCTGATGGGCTACAACGTTTTCACAAGTTTCCTGTGAGACAGGGTTTCCTGGAATAATTTGTCCATTAAGATGTACTTCACATTGATGCTGTGAAAAAGCACATACTCCTTGCATTTTTTTCCCATTGCTTTGAAAACAGGAGACATTCCCCAGATGAAACCAGGGCTCACACTGAACATTTTTTCCATGTTTGAATACCTTCTGCAGGCTTTTTCTGTCTTGCCTATTCTACTGCAGTTAGTAGGAACCATCAGCCCAAGTGTGCAGTTCACTGAGCAGAGCGACCTGAGTGCAGACGCTGGCCGCGGGGCAGCCACTCTCCGAGTGTCTCCGGTGTTCGTCCGCAGCGTAATGCAGAGGAATGTCCGTTCTGTGGGAACTGACTGCACTGCAATTGAAATTTCTGTATGGAATCTAGTTTATGTTTGAAAATATTATATATTCCATCAATGCAATTGACAGATTGCCTATCCAGTTGACACTCACCTACAAGTAATCAGTTAGATAGGAGGCTTTATTTTCTGTATTATTTCATATACAGATATAATTATATTTTTCCATCGTTCGGATTAGTTCGCATGGTTTTTTCACTATGCAAGATTATTATGACATTGTTCACTGCGTTCCCTATGCTGTACATTACATCCCTGTGATTTATTATTTTCAATTAAATGTATTGGGGTGACATGGGTTAATAAGATTATATAGGTTGCAAATGCACATTTTTATGGTACATGGTCTGTATGTTGCACTGCGTGCCCGCCTCCTGAAGTCACGTCTCCTTCCGTCACCATGTACTGTATCGATGGAAGTTCGTACCTGTTCTCCGCTCCATCGTTTTGCCCTTTCCCCTCTCTTCCCCTCGGGCAGCCATCATCTTGTTTCACCGTGAGTCCGTCAGCAGAACTTTTAGCACTTATTTAGCATCACAGAGGATATGAAAACATGAATAAAATAGAATGGTAAGAATGATAAAGTCTCCCTGTGTGGTAAGTAGACCTGTTTATGAAACTAACTGTAAAGTAGGAAGTGACTGTGAGGCCTCTGGAAGGAAAGCAGGACAATAATAGGCGAATCCAGCTGTGATGGGTTAAAACGGTTTCACTTTGTTCGCTTTCCGAATGAAGCTGATGTCTGGGTCCCTCGGAAACCCTGAGGGAGCGGTGCGACAGCAGGCGGCCAAGCACGCCACTCTAGAAAGCCTGTAATCTCCATCCAATAGGAAAGAGCTCTGTGGGAGGTAAATTCGAGGAGAACTTTGAGCCATTATGGAAATAACTTTGTGAATATTGTTGCAAGATAATTATAGATATTGGTCTGGGAAAGTATGGATATGGGAGGAGAGAATGGAACCAATGGTGATATGAGAAGATTATCATGGCTTCATTGAAGTAATCAAGTATGTGAATCAAGGAGATCAAAGAAAAGTTCAGGACACAAGAAATGTCTGTGACTCGTACATGTCATAATTGTGGACGAGGATGTGTCTTGCTGTCTTCTGGGTACTTTTCCTTAGAGTGCTGTGTGTTCAGCGGGTAGTTAACCAAGTGACAATAAACATAAGCCTGGGGTAAGACACAATCATAAGCCAAGTTCAGAAACAAGGTTAGCTGCCAAATAGGCTCATTAGAGGTAATTCAAACGGTTTTCCAAGGCATTCATTTATAAAGCGTAATGAAATCTAAGCTGTTGAGGAACAGTGAAGGAGAGAACCCACTGGCCAGCCTGTCTCCTCCAGCAAAAATATTGTCATTTGTTCCCAGCAGGCTCACAATTCTTGTTTTTGACGTACGAACTACCCCCAGTCTGTGACTCCCGTCACTGATGCCCAGGAAATATTCAGCTTGGGCCACATTCACTAAATTTCACATTACCAGGGAGGTGATTGGGTTTTGATTTGCTAACGGGTTGCCTAAAAATGCCTTGATACATTTAACACAACGCTTGCATCATTTTACTCTCAATCTTTTCTTTCATTCTTTCATTCTCTCTTCGTTTTTCACTTTGTTTAGCCAACCATGTTTATTCTCTAAAACATAGCTCTAAAACAATTATGCAGTGTAACCCTTTTAAAAAGCACTGGCCCTTCAAGACAAGCCTAAATAATTTGTGATAGGAACATATTTTCACTTATTAGAGCACTCATTAACTGTGTCCGCTGTACTTGACACAGTGCTAAGTGCTCCCTGTGTGATGCAGGGCACGGTAGCTGGCCAAGGGGCGGGGGAGCGTGGCTAGTGCCCCGCAAGGAAGTCAAGCGGTTCAAACTTGTAAAGGCTCAAACGTGTGAAGGCGTTTACAGAGGCCAGGGAGAACCTGATGAGGGAGTGAGCTTTGAGTGGGCCCTTGAAGGAAGGTTCCAGTGAAAATGACAGTTTGCAAGCCTCCACTCTAGCTTTTATTACCACAGTTTAGGAAACATCTGGGTTAGAAGGAGACCACAGAGCTATGAGAAAATACATGGGGTTTTTTATTTTAATGTAGGGAGTACGTAGAAAGCAAAGTTTGCTGATTGGCTAAATGGAAATATATTGGACTTATTTCTTGATACCTCCTATGTACCACTGTCTACGAGGAACAAGACACATTCCCTCTCCTCAAAATGTTTACAGATGAGCAGGAAATGCACCATGTCAGGAACCTTCTGTGGCCGGGGGAGCGGCAGGGGCAGAGTGAAAGGGGATTTGGCCTAGACTCCGGGGAAGACCTCCTGAAGGAAGCGACTGTGGGGAAGCCATGTTTGGAGAGAATGTTCTAGGAAAATGAGCCAGCATGGGCAGAGGCCTGGAGACAAGAAGAGTAGGGCAAGTAATTATATATTCTGTGCCTTAGTGGGCTTAATATATTCAGTAATGGCTATTTGTTAGGTAAATGGAAGGAGGAAGGGACTGAAGGTGGAGCAACCAGTTAGGTTATTCTGGGGAAGCCTAGGAATTACCTTAAATTACGCTCTGCCCCTGCATCCATATCATCTCATTCAATAAAAGCTTGCACTGTGGTGCTGGATGTTTCCAATGGAGCCCCAGAGATGCCTGCTGCCCAGGCTCCAGCGTGAGTTAATGGAGGTGGCACCTCATGGCGTATGCTGTGTGAATGGTATTCCCTGGGGTGTGAGCCTTTTCCTGTGGGTGCTTGAGACCAAAACAGCACACGGCAGAAGGTAGGCACTCCACAAATACGGCTTACATAAATGAAGGGATGGACGGTGAGTGAATGCATGTACATAGAAAATACAGTGGGAATGCCCCTAGCTTCCTACATGAATAGCAAGGCTGAGTATAAGAAGAGATGAAAGATTTTCAAGGTTAAGCCTGGGTAAGTGCAATGAGGACAGCACAAAAATGGGGATCATTGGAGAGGACAGAAATGACAGTGGGAAGGCGGCCGGGAAGAGTTCCATGTAGGCACAGTTTGAATCATCAAGAGTTAGATGCCTTCCAGTTGAAATTGTCCAACAAGCGATTACAAATGCAGGACAGGAGCTTGGGGAAAGAAGTCAGGGTGTTAGATAAGACTTACTAGATTTCAAGAGAAATAATTCAGTCTTTTGTATATTCACGTATTTTGTATTTAGCAATATGATGGCCCTCTCAGTCCACATAAGGTTCTACTGCACCAGGACTTTCCACATAGACTACGTTGATTGTCCCACCCCTTACCAGCCCCCCTCAAGGGTCCTAACCCAAAGAGTGAACATTTGGCAGGCAGCAGTGTTAGAACCGTACATCGCAGCGTGACTTCTGCAGCTGAGCTGCCCAAGCTCAAATTTTGGCCCCGTCGCTTAGTAGCTGTATGACCTTGGGAAAGAACTTAACCTTTGTGTGACTTCACGTCTTCTTCAAATGATTAGAAAAGTACTTCTACTCACTCTGGGTTTTGTTGTTCTTTTTCAAGTTCCTTTAAGTGTAAAGTTAGATTATTTATGTGATTTTTCTTGTTTCTTGAGAAAGGCCTGTAATGCTATGCATGTCCCCTTAGGACTGCGTTCCCATGTTCCACAGATTTTGGGTGGTTGTGTTCTCATTTTCATTTGTTTCATGGCATCTTTTGATGTCTTCCTTGATCTCATTGTTAACCCACTCATTGTTCAGTAACATGTTATTTAGCCTCGGTGTCTTTGTGTGTGTTTCAGTTTTTTTTCTTGTGATTGATTTCAAGGTTCATACCATTGTGGTCAGAGAAGATGTTGATATAATTGCAGCCTTCAATTTATTGAGACTTGTTATGTGTCCTATCATGTGGTCTATCCTAGAAAAGGTTCCATGTGCACTTGAAAAGAATGTATATTCCATTACTTTGGGATATACTCTATATTTTGGAAAATACTCTGAAGCTATCAATTAAATCTATCTGATCTAGCGTGTCATATAAGGCCACCATTTTCTTGTGGATTTTCTGTCTGGAAGGTCCATGTCGATAGAGTGTTAAAGTCCCCAACTATGACTGTGTTTCTATCAGTCTCTCCCTTTGTGTCCATCAAGATTTGCCTGACATGTTTAGGTGCCTATATGTTAGGTGCATAAATGTTTACAAGGGTTATATCCTCTTGTTGGATTCCTCTGTGGAAGCAGCCCAAGTGTGCATCAGTAGATGAATGGATAAAAAAAACTGTGGTACATTTACCCAATGGAATACTACTTGGCTACAAAGAAGAAGGAAAACTTACCATTTGCAACAGCATGGATGGACCTGGGGAGCATTATGTTGCATGAAATAAGCCAGTCAGAGAAAGACAAATACCTTATGATCTCAGTCACATGTGGAATCTGATGAACAAACTGAACTAACAAGCAAAACAGAGACAGACCCATAGAGAGCGAATAGGCTGACAGCTGTCAGTGGGGGTAGAGGGAGGGGCTGGGGGATGAAGGGGTTGAGCAAAAAAGAAAAGAGAGAGAAAACTCATGGACATGCAATAGTGTGGTGATTGCTGAGGGGAGGAGGTGGAGGAGGGTACAGGGGGATGAATGGTGGTGGGCAGAGACCTGACCCGGGGTGAACACACAATACAGTGTACATGCAGATGATGCATTATGGAATTGTGCACCTGAAACATATATAATTTTGTTAACCAGCATCACCCAAATAAATTCAACAAAAAGTGGGGGGAAGAGTCCTTTACTTCAGAGTGTTGTGAAAGAATAAGTGAAGCAAAGCATGGTGATTACTTAAAATAGTGCTGGTGTATTGTAAGTAGTGTAACTGGCAGCTATTAATGTTATTTTTTCACTTGCTCAGTTTCAGCATACGTAAAATGCAGATAGTAATTGCACAGGCCTCACAGAGTTATTGTGAGAATTGCATAAAATAATCCATATAAAGCTCTTCAATCGGGACATGGTAAGAGCTCATAAATGTGAGCAGTTATGAGCACAGCCCCTACTGACATAGTAACAGGCAGGAGATCTGCCAGGTTGTCCTGTGTCTTGCATTAGAATATCTCAAGGCCAAACAAATGTGGAACACCTAAAATAAAGTCTATTTGATGCATTGCATGTAAGTTTCAGGCAATATGGTAGACATTTTATGAGTTGCAATTTTTCTTGAAAGTTTTCCTGACAGCCTTATTTTTTAGAACAAAAATATAGAGAAGTTTAAATAAGATGAATACAGAGAATGAAAACAGAATCCCAGGCCTGTCAGAAAAGGAGGGTTGTCAAAATGTCTGAGTTTCAGATCCATAATCCTTATTTACTTATTTGTATGCATTTTTGGTTCATAAAGATTGCTTGATATTAAGGATTAGATCTTGAATTATGTCAATTTCCAACTCATGTGATTAAAAAAATTAAACAGCTGTCATTTTCAAGAGGCTTAGTTTATTTTACCTAAAATGCTTTTCAGTCTGGAGGGCACACTTACATGTAGTCAAAACCACTTGCAATATACTCATCAAAAGATTTTTTCCTAGTTAAATTTGTTCACAAACTGCAGAATTCAAATTTTGTGATAATATTCTTTCCTCCCTTTACTTAATGACTCTTACCTCTTTTCTCCTGTAGTCCTAGGCCTGGATCTCACTCATGACAAACAGGAGCGCCCAAACCTTTTTTTATTTTGTTAGTTCAGTAAGTTGTCTCCTAGGGTTATGGGTTGAGGACATGATTGGGCTCTGCCACGATGAGCTTATTTTGCACTTTTTTACCCAGAAAATCTTTATATACAAAAGGCACAGATAGCAGTTAACCTTCAGTGTGAACAATTACAGACCGTCGGGGGAGCCTCCTCCGGATGTGCCAATGACTTACTCCCAGGCATTAAGAGGCAAATGCACTTCAAATGTGCATTAACCTTTATGGATTTTTCTTTAATTTTCATGTTTCGCTGATTAATGGACCTAAATATGCCTGTTGCTGCTGCTTCTGAATGAGTCTAAATGATCTTTTTCAAGTCAGATAATCCAAGCAGGTTGACTGTATCTCCAGTCAGCTCCTCTGTAGCTGCTTTCCTTGTTTGCCCAAGTTGCTTTAGTTTGCTCTGTGCCTTCAACGTTGTATCTGAGGTACCTGGGTAAGAAATTTGTCTTAAAGGAGCCGTGCTTGCTGGGCAGCCTCTGTCTGCGCCCTGGGTTGTTTCCAGCCTTTGGTGTGACATCGCTTGGGTTTGATTCCAAAGACCCATTTCCCTGAGTACAACCAACAATTCTTTGTGTAAGGATGGGCTCATGTCTGGCAGAGGCTTTTATTATGCATTACAGGTTGGTTTTTTCCATCTAAGTCAGGCGTGGCAGGGATTTTGAGTGTGCTCATAAAAGTGTGCTCTTCCCCGCAGAGCGAGGTGCAGAGCGTGTCGTCAGCAGGTCTAGCATTCTGATAACACTGCCTGGAGTCTGCACACAGGCCCACGTGTCCCAGGGAAACTCTGCCTTTGGCACTCAGTGTTTCGTTCTTTCTGTGTCCAAAGACTATTTCTATTCACTGGATACAAAGGGAAATGGAATTTTACTTTGTCTTTCTAATTCACGGGTCATTCATGCTAGAGGGTTGTGGTTATTGCTGCTCTTTGCACCGTCTCCATAAAACTAGAACACAAAATCAAAGGTGCAAATTTCAGAAAATTCAACTTCTGATTTCTCCCTTTTGTAGCACAAGAATTCATGTGTCTCCCTCATGAACAGTGCATTGGCGTTTATTGCTAATTACATTTTTGATGTATGCATTTGTGAGTGTCTGTGTCATGTGACATTAGTGAATGTGCCTGTTTTAAAGGTGGTAGGAGAGAGCTGCACAATACCATGGGCGTGGGGCCTTAACCTGGAATATGCTTGACTAGGTCAGCAGAGCTTCTGCAGGCCTGGAAGTATCGTGCAGCTCTTCACATAGGAACCTGGGGCTCAAATGAAGGGACCAGGACAGTTCAGATTTCCCAAAATGTTTTTAAAACTATTGTGCAGTAGGAGAGACTCGGAGCTTCTCCGTGGAAGTCAGCCTGGCCCATCTCTGCAGACTCAATGCTGGATCAGAGATGAGTGGAACTGATACGTGGAGAGATCTACGGCACGGAGAAGGTCAGAGGTGTGAATCTCACATTCCTGCTGGTTTTAATGCAGGCGACCAGGAGAAAGCTCCCCATGCCTTTCAGGTAAATGTTTTCTGTGCATTATTCAGCCGACACCACCAAAGCATGTATGATAATATATGACAAATTCAGCAAGTATCAAAGTGAGAGGAATTAAAATATTGTATGTTGTCTGCTATAGATTACATATAAATGTATACATTAAAAACATAATTTAGCAGTAAACACTGACATGCTGTTCATGGGAGAGATGTGAATGAATTTGTTCTGCTCCAAGAGCCAGAATTGTGCATTTGATTTTCCTGAAATTTGCACTATTTATTTTGTATTTGGATTTTATGGAAAAATGGTGTATCCCCATGATTGTATTCAAATTATGTGTTTTGGGCAAGAATACCAGAGAAGCAGTGCTGTGTTCTCCTCTGTGGTATTAGGAAGGCACATGATACCAGTTTGTCCCATGAACAAAGTGTTGGCCATAGAACTAAAAAATTTCATTAGGGTGTGGCCATAAGAAGTACATGTTTACTACGAGCAACTGTTTTCATTCAGATGAGTAAATATCATTGCAGCTTCTAAACTGCAATGAAAGCCCTGTGTGTTCAAGGCGATTTCCAGCTGGTAGCAGCTCTAATTCCTGGCCGAGATGAAATAGAAGAGATGGAGCTTTGCCGTGAAAGAGAAGTTGCGATGGAGAGGCTGGGTTAAGCAAGAGCTGGGGAAGCTTCTGTGAAATTTTAATTAGTTTACAACATCTCTGGATAGAAATCAAATCAAGATAAAAACTTTGAAAATCCTGGGTAAACATGGAATGTGTTCCTGTATGCATTTCCAAAGGACACATAAGAAAGAGTAGCCCTAGCCGGGTGGTTCAGTGGGTTGGAGTGTCATCCTTGTATACCAAAAGGTTTCAGGTTCTGTCTGGTCAGGGCACGTACCTGGGCTGCAGATTCAATCCCCAACTAAGGCGTGTCCAAGAGGCAACCAATTGATGTTTCTGTCTCACATCAACACATCTCTCTCTGTCTCTCTGTCTTTCCCTCTCTCTCTAAAATCAATAAACATATCCTCCAATGAGGATTAAAAAGAAAAGAGTAAATTGAAAACATTAGTATTCCTTGTGTGTGTATTTTAGGAGGCCCCCTGGTTGATGATATTCTGAAAAGAAAACCTTGGGTTAAATATTTACAAATAGCGATGTTAGAATGTCAGAAGCAACATCCCTGCTTTAGACGTCCAAGTGCAGTGAGAACCCGTGGCCCACTCTCATTCATTTCTTGGTTTATCCTGATTCACGGCCTTGGGCTTAGGAGGCTGACCTGAATAAGATTCCTCCAAACCCCGTAATTGGATGCCGCGTGTATGGCATTATGTAGATCCTTTCCTTTGAGCCTCCCTGGCTCCCTCTCCACATACGTGTACCTGGGCTTTGTGCTTGCCTCCGCACCACTTACAGAGAGAGGAGCCCCTCGTGTGAGAGCACTTCAGGAGATGAGATAATACCCTTTTGACAGGGTTCCATCTGTGCTCATCTTCACTTTGAAGGTGAAGCGTTTTCTTTCCTAATGAGATTCTTTTCACTGTTAAAAATGCAGCGCTTTCTTACTTCTCTAGAGCAGACTGGGAGCCCTGGTGGGAAAGCTGGGCTTTTTGATGCGTCTCCTCCCCACCCTGACTCTCTCCGGCCTCCCATTCAACAGACCATGTATAAAGTACTTGGTAAGTGAGAGGAGCCGTGCAGTAGGCTGGGGGAATCTCAGGGAAATAAAATACAGATTCGTCCGTGAAAAATGATGAGGAATGAACTACTCCCAGTAACTTGTGGGAAATAATTCAACAGAAACAAAATGAAGATGTTCACTGTAGGATTATCTATAATGAAACCAGGAGGCAGCATCAGTGCTTCCTAATTGACGTTTTGGCTTAATCATGTCGCACTCATTAGCATGAGGGAATGAATGCCTCTGGAACACGCTGCGAAAGGGCAGAATGTAAAGTGGTGTGAAATAGCCGAACTGTGCAAAGCAAAAACAATGCGGAGTGTTGGCGGGGACTGCTGGATGCCTTTTCAGTGCGAGGCAACTGCTAACATTGGGGTGGTGGAGGTAAGGGATGAGTTTTCTTTCATTCTTGAAAAGAAATTTTTTTTTATTTGGACCTCTAGTCCAAATCCTTGGGAAAAGGACATCATTTGTCAGCAAGGACATGCCCTAGTTTCAGGAACTATGGATTGAAGTGAAAGGATCTGTTAATTTTTTTTTTTTACAACTTTCTACACCAAATACTTCCTGAGAGCCTACTATGTGCTGGCCGGTACCACCCACTGAGGATACAGCCTGGGCAGTTTATACCTGGCCCCTACCACATGGGGCTTTGGTCAGCTACACAAATAGCATTAGCTGCCATTTCCTTAGCAGTTACTGTGTGCCCTCCGCTCCGCTGAGTGCTTAACTTTTCCTTCTTCATTTAGTCATCAGAACAGTCCTGTGTGTTATCGTGTCCACTTTACAGAATACAAAAGTAAGGTGAAGAGAGGCTGAATAACCTGCCCAAGAATATACAGTCAAGATTCGGGCTCAGAAATAGCGACTCTCAATTCTGCACCTGCCCACTCAGCCTCCCTAAAGTATTCCTCCTCCCAGTGACCAGGCATCTGGTTTACCTCCTCCTGGCTGCCTAGGAAAGGACATATTCTGTGTCCTTCCTGCCCAAAAAGAGCAGTTTGCCTCTTTAATGTAATTGCTACCCATTTTTGACTGGGGTGAAAAGGCAAGGCTGATAAGACAGCTCTAATTTTTCTCTTCCACTCTCTCTCCCATGTTTCACACTTTCTGCACAGCAAGGGCCCTCACGGCTCTGAAAGCAGATTTGGAAACATGTTGAATGGGTCCCCTCGAGTTAGAGAAGACAGCGTCAACCTGGGCATGTCATTTGAGACTGATGTGTATGCTTTAGGGAATGAATGGTCTGTGCTTGAAAGAAATCCTTCAGCGTCAGTGTGGCTCCCAGCAATTACATATTTCAGGGACACCAAAGGCAAATAAGGGGCTAGGTCAAAAGCAAAGAGAAAATGAGGATAATTTAGAGCCTTTTGTCACTGCTTAGGAGTAGGTTAACTACTAAAAATTTTGTTCTAAGGTTAAAGAATTTGAAAATGGAGTAAGTACTTCTCAGAAAATTCTCTTAAGTTCCATTGAAAATAATAAAGAGGCAATCTGATGATTGATTCCTATAATATTAAAAATAATAAAATGTATTTACTCGTTAGCAAATAAATAACTGGTTCCCTTCCAAAGGCCGACCAAGGACCCCAGTGTGCACCTGGGTGGGTGATTTCTCTAGAGTGTTCCATGAGATGAGGAGGGGTCAGCACAGCAGGATGTAGAATTTGGAGGTCTTACAATTATGGCCATGAAAACTGTCTGCTTTTATTTCTCCATCACCCCTACCCACCTTCTTTCATTCACTCTCTTCTTAAAGATCTGTTGCATTTTGCTTTAGTCTTTTATTCTCTCTCCATGGTGATAACATCAATTAAGAAGACTCAAGTCCTGGCTGGTGTGGCTCAGTGGATTGAGTGTGGGCCTTCGAACCACAGGGTTGCCAGTTCAGTTCCTAGTCAGGGCACATGCCTGGGTTCTGGGCCAGGTCCCTGTTGGGGGTGTGTGAGAAACAACCACACATTGATGTTTCTTTCCCTCTCTTTCTCCCTCCTATCTGCTCTGTCTAAAAGTAAATAAATAAAATCTTAAAAACAAAAAAGGAGCCTCACTGTATTTCTCATCACTTCCAAAATTCTAATTTTCCCCTGCATTTTTCGGGTGACTTTTTCATTGTGATTATCCTATATGTACTTGCTCCCACCTGCCCATCACACACACCCCCCAGAGGCTAATGGAGTGTTTAACTGGTGATGTACAAGATTAACCATGATTAGTTAATTAATTAATTTATTTATTCAGTGAAGGAAACTCTTTATAAGGCTAAACAGCTAAACTGAAGGAGCATTTGCACACCATGCTTTAAATGGGGCCCTATCAGAAAGCAATTTACAAAATATAGTCTCTGACATATGTAGGTAATTTTTCTCTTTTCTAATTTAATTTTATTTGAGTAGCTAATATGCTCGGGTTTTTTTTCAATCAAGTGATTGATTGAAAAAAAAAAAGGAATAACTGAAAACACTTCTTCCCACTCCTCTTCCAGACCCCACCCCGTCCTGACTTCTTACAGGTACCTGGTTTTTGTTTTTTGTGAGTCTTCCCTGGGTGTCTTTATAATAAAATAAACTGATGAGGATCTATAGTTCTTACACAAAAGTCAGTGCAGCGAATACAAGTTGATTTCCACCTTGCTTTCCCCCCCTCACTTAACAATATGGCCTGGAGGTCCTTCCGTGGTGGCGCCACCGAAGCTTCCCTGTTTGGAGGGTCAGGGCTGCTCCGTGGTGTTCCCGTGTGGAGATGCGCCGCAGCTTCGCTGACGAATCCCTAATTGGTGGATTTTTTTAGTTGTTTCCAGTCTTTTGCCATTAAAATAATTCCATACCGACCTATGTAATCATGTTCAGATGTGGCCCTCAGAAAACTTTCCCGGAAGTAGGGTTTGTGGGTCAGAGGGAGATGCATCTGCAATTGTGAGTGGCAGGGCCACCTTGCCTTTGCGGAGGTGCGCACTTTGTCCCACTCCCATCGACAGTACAGGGGAGGCCTCTTTGCTCACCCACACTTAGGCCAAAACAGTGTGTTTCACACTTTTGGAATTTGGACAATGCGTGGATGTAAAAAGTGGCATCTTGCTATAATTAACTTTCCATTTCCCTCATTATGAATGAAGTTAAGAATATTTTCTGATGTTGAATGGCCATTGTATTTCTTTACTGTAAACTTTTTGTACCCTTTGGTCATTTTTCTACAGGGTTCTTTTTCCCTAGCTGTCATCTGTGATATAAGTTGCAAATAAATCTTCCCAGATTGCCATTCATTTTGTTGCCTTTATTTCACTTGATTTTATTTCATTTTCCTTCGACCTTTTTGGAGAAAATTTTAAAGCACCAGACAGCCCTGGCTTTGCATAACATTGTGGAACTGTGAACAATTACCAGGCAACGCCGTCTTAATTGGCGGGGAAAATCACAGTTGTTTCATGACTTCAAAACTTTTGTCAACACATTAAAAACTCTCTTACTGTTACAAATGTATAGCGACGTGAACAATAAAACTAGTGATATACCTGGTCCACTGTGGCATTAGAAACACTGAGGACTGAAGTGCTTTACTTCTTTGTTAAGAGCTTACCGAGCAGTTTGAACAATGCCTGCACCTTCTTTGTGTCGGATGCTTTGCCACACACTTTGAGCATCTTTTCTGTGCCTTCGCTGAAATGTCATGCCTTCTTCAAAGTTTGGAGCAACTGCCAGTATTTTATTCTTTGATTTTCAATGTCATGAAATATGTCAAAGAGTTCCTATAATGTGAAAATTTTCCTTTCTCTGGGCTGTCTTCATCCCTTTTGCCATAACACCTTCCTCTTTATTGAGGTCAGGTTCACCTTCACTCTGGCCGCATCTGCCTCGCAAATGGGGGTGACGTGAACAGTCTCGTGGTCATCTGTTTCTTCTGTAAATCCATTTACACTGGATTCAAACTTCACTCCCACTGTTCCCACTTTTAGTTTTTTTTCTGTATTTTTATCTCTTTATATTTTGCCAATTCCCTCGTTTAATTATCCTCTCTAAAATATCACACAAGCTTATCACTGGGAGCAAAGGAATATACCACACACTCTTCTGTCTGTACATGCCCTGAATAACAGATGTGCCATGATCAGTCACTGATACACTTGAAAAGCAGTGACGTGATTGATCATTGATCACAATGAATAGCAATTACTCCTGTAGAGATTTCTGAACTGAAGAGCCAGTGTCAAAGTTTATACTTTATGCCATTACTCACCGTTCACATACTGTGGTAACTGGAATTTGAGTGTGGGTTTTGGAGGGCAAGTGTTATTAGCTAAACTGTAAGTATCTTCAATTTGTATATATCATCAGAAACATGCAAAGGAGGAACTGCCAGTACAGAAACATACAATAACATGACACCTCCGAGCTTTGACGGTCATTACCGTTCCTCTATATACACTTGAAGTGTTTTTAATAAAGGAAACAGGTCATGGCAAATAAGGCTGCATTCCTTCTCTGCCCCTACCTCCCATTCTTTTCTCTTTTTACAACCTCCCAAGTCACAAATCATCTGGGATTAAAAGCATAACCTGTATTCATTCTCTCTCTCTCTCTCCCCCCCACCTCCATTTCCCTGTACACATGTAAAGATCTCAGTGAGAAATATGTAGTGTTTGGGGGTGTGCTTCTAGTTGCATCATAATTGTTTTACTTTTGTCATGCTTTCCTTTGCTTCTTACATTCTTATTTACTTCCTGCATTATAAAAATATTTTGTGCATCTCCTTTTTTGACCCTGGTTTAGAAGTTGTCTTCTATTTCATCCTATTTCCACTCAATGAGTAAAATAATTTGTATTTAAAAAAATATTTATACAGAGAGCTGACTATGACAGATAGGTGTGTTAGCAGATGAATGTTGTAGAGGAAGGATCTGCTCTCGTTGAGAATTCTGGGAATTTCCCTCTGTCTCCACAGAAATAGCCAGCATCTAGAGAACCCTGTGTGAGTTCTGCCATATCACTCAAACTGTTTTTCTGATACAGTTTAGGACCATGTTCCCATCTGTCTTCCAGATTCATTCAGGAAATCGAGCATGCCTTGGGGCTTGGCCCAGCCAAACAGTGTCCTCTTCGGGAGTTTCTCACCGTGTACATCAAAAACATCTTCCTCAATCAAGTTTTGGCGGAGATCAACAAGGAGATTGAAGGAGTCACGAAGACGTCGGACCCCTTGAAGATCCTAGCTAACGCTGACACCATGAAGGTGCTGGGGGTGCAGCGCCCTCTTCTACAGGTAAGGATCAACCTTGAACTTACTCTTTGTCAGCAGTTTCTATGACCTTGGCAAGAGTCACAGATTGAAAAAGAAGAACTACCATCTGTTTTTATATTCATCGGGGACAAAACAAGATTAAATAAGCATTAGGGACACTTAGGACGAATGTAGAAATCATGAAAATTCCTTAGGACACTTAAGAAAGAAGTGGCTAGCTTTGAACACAGGAGACAGTGAGTCCCATTGACATGCGGGCAGCTCTCTTTCTCTTCCTGGAATCCGCCCTTCAAAGGACTTAGGGGTAGGAAGTCTCTCTCTGCCTCAGCTCAGCTGCCAACAGGAACCCCTGACCCCACCCAGGGCCCGCCGACTGTGAAGAACCTAGCTAGCTCACAGCGAATTGGAACCTGCCAGCACGCTGGCTTTTAGAAGTCAGATCATTTAACTCAAGGGATGACCTTGCTAATATGGAGAATTTTACTTTAACTATATAAAGAATTTGTTTCTGAGCAACAGAAATAAAATAATTTCTCAGTAGATATGTGGAGTAATAGGCTTGAGATATTTATTTCATATCCATTTTATCCAGTGGCTTGAGGGCAAATATAAAACTAGAAGAAAATAGTAGGAGTTTAAATTATGGGTATACATTAACTACTATTACCCTGTAATTGAATCTTTATGGCGCTTCTTCATTTAGGAGAAAAATGTTTCTTTATCTTTTACATAAGTTGTATGATAGGAGGCTGTCTCAAAATGTGGAATTCTTGAGCTCTTCCACGAAACACTGTATCAATGGCAGAGAGTTTCAGCTGCGTCCTTGCACGTCCTTGCCTGCCTCCATGTATGTCTTTCTTGGGTTTTCCTTCTGTGTTTGTTAGAATGAATGCCAATGCCGAACCTTTCATAGACAAGTGTCCTAGAGAGGAGCACTACTGTTCTATGAGCAGACCCCCCTATGTAATAGAGAAATTCCGGGAATGCAGACATCTGCCTCCCCTAGAACGTGAATCGTAGCATCACCCCGAGGAATGAGGAATGGGTTCGTTCAGGCCACCTCCGTGCCCACTTTTCCTGACTGTCCTACCCACATATGTCCCCTTCCCTGGTTATTCTCCATTCTCCCCTCTCCTGCTTGTCTCCCCAACCCATTCTCCACACCAGAACCAAACTCTATGCACGATGTCACCAAAGCTGCCTTCCCAGGTGACTCGTGACCAGGCTCTTCCCATCGGAAGCACTGGGGGGCGGGGGGAGGGGCAGCGTTGTTCTTCTCTCCTTCCTCCCCACTTTGGATCACGGTTCTGGCCAGGGGTGCACCCCTTCCAGAACAGTCCCGCCGGGGACACTGCTCTGTGGCTGTGGCTCTCGCTGGACTCTGGCCACACGTTTCCCCATGTTGCTCCGTTTGGTGCTGCCCATGCACCTCTAAGCATCTCCTCTGTGATGTTGCCTTTGAACCATCTGAACGGAATTCTCTTTTTTGTCAGGATCCCAAGTAGAGCTCCCAGGTCAGTCGCTGTTTTAACACTTTGATTTTTTTTTCCTTCTTAACACAACTGTAATTATTAGTTAATTTATTTTCTAACTTGCTTATATTTTGTCTTTTCCAACTGGAATGTAAGTTTCAAAAGTGCCAGGCAGCAGGAAGGTACTCAATAAATAATTTGTTGAACAAATGTACACGAGCATGGATAGTTGGAGGGGGCCTGGGTAGAGACAGTGATTAGGTTTTGAGAGTCGTCGTTACCCGCGGAGTCAGGGGGGTGGGGAGATGAGAAATGGAGAATGAGACAAACTTGTCTGCATTTTGCTTTTGTGCGACCGAGGGTTACCGTCCTCTCAATCAGGACACCTCCCAGCACGCGTGACCTCGGAGCGCCACGCTGCAGCGTTGTGCAGAATTTAAGACGACAAAGTGAATGTCAGAGCTGAAGCTGCTGGCTTGTTAAACGTGGTCATTTTCAGCTTGAGCAGCAAAGACACGTTAAAACGCGTAACTGATTGACTACACTCAGACCGCACATGAAGTCATCGTCCATCCCCAGGCCATCTACCCACATGTTTGTCACATCGCTCCAACCTCGTCACCAGCCAGTTGCGACGTAGTACATGTCACTGTGCCTTTGGTTTTTTTGTTTTTCCCTCTTGTTCTTTAAATCAGTAACTCCATGTTGAGGCTAGAGAAGAACTCCAGCTCCACCTGTTCTCGTTGACCTTGTCAAGATACTATAATTCCATGTGAGTGAGTGAATCTTGCAACTAGGGCCATTCAAGTTATTAATTTCCAAATGTGTTTTCAGAACCAAAACACCTGCTTTCTTATTTGGTTATTTTGTTGCCCTATCTGTCTTCATAAAGTTTTTATTTTATGAGAATGCAAAATAGTTAGACTTTATCAATAAATTTGTTTAATAGCCACAGACTTAATTAATGAGGTTTAACAGCAAATGAAGTGAAGATTATTTTCCTCTCCAATCTTGAGCATTTCTCTTGCTTTATTATGATCATAAACTGTTTTCTAACATAATTTCCCATGCTCAAGTTTCAGCATTTCTTATATGCGTTTCTCTGTTACCTTGAGGTTGTTATCCCCAGCTAATTGTAGGTGACTAATCCAAAGAAAAAGAAACAATTCTGAAAAATTTAAGCTGAGTTTCCAAAACAACTGTTAAGAAGGGAGCTTGAGAAATCTACGTACTTGCGAAAGATGCCATACTCAATGACATGAAGTATAAAAATTCCTTTAAGTCATTCCCTCTGCTAAACTGTCACTTGGTGGCAGAGTAGAAGAGGGTGGTGCCCTCCCCTGAGGTGGCCCAGCTGCATTCTCCAGGGAAGTGGAAGGACAGCTGTGTCGCTGCTGCCGTCATTCGAGTGACGATGCGCAGATTAAGGGGTCCCCAGGACACTTTCCCTGCTCTCTGAAATGGCATCTGGGCAGCACAGAGTCGGTCAGAAGGGGCTGTGACCGTGGGTGGTAATGTACTTGCGCATCGGTAATTTCACTTCCTCGGCACAGAATTCACAGAAGGGAAGGAAGTGAATAGAAGGGAAGAGATTACACAAGCACCATTTTATAGGTGAAACAGCTGTTCAGGTGTTGGCCCTGAATGACACAGCAGCGCAGCAGCACTTGCAGTACAGCAGCCCAGCACAGCACAGCAGCACTTGCAGTACAGCAGCCCAGCACAGCACAGCAGCACAGCAGTACTTGCAGCACAGCAGTACTTGCAGCACAGCAGCCCAGCACAGCAGCACAGCAGTACTTGCAGCACAGCAGCCCAGCCCAGCACAGCAGCACAGCAGTACTTGCAGCACAGCAGCACAGCAGTACTTGCAGCACAGCAGCACAGCACAGCACAGCAGTGCAGCAGCACTTGTGGCAGCGGAAGGAGCAGTGACAGTACTAACAGCATTCGTGGTAGTAGAGAGCAATAACGACTGCAGCTAACGTGCTGATAGCATTTGCCAGGAGCCAGGCACTATTCTGAATGTTTTACGTGTTTTGACTTGTGTTTTACATGTGGCAACAGCTTTGTGGGGGTGGAAACTGGGGAGGAAATGGAGAAGCAGTGAAATGAAATAATGTAACTTGCCTTTGGGCATGTAGGCAGCAGGTACCAGTGCAAACGCAGGCGCCCACCCTGGAGTCTGGCTCTGAATGAGCTCTTCTCGAAGCCTTGCCTTGGGAGCAGCAGGCTTGTCTGTGAGCCGTTTGGGCCCAGTCTGCTAGGAGAGGCGCAGTTTGTAAGTGAGCATTTAGGGACCCCCCTCCCTTTAAAGCTATTGGACATTGTCTGTTGAACCTAATAATAAAAAGTTGGGATTTGTATTTTATAGATCTCTGTGGTTTAAAATGTTTTTTTCTAGTAAGTCATTTCTGTTGTATTTCATGAAAGTATCAATGGACAGAAGCTTGGGGCTGGGTTATCTGGCCCTCACCATAGTTGGGGACAACTGTATCCCTGATTTCCTGTATTGTCTCACAGAGACACGAAAGCACAGAACCACGTGTCCCTGGCCTCAGTGCCCAGAGCATTTTCCAGCAGATGGAATAGTTTGGATATTTGCTGCAGGTGGTTCTCCCCAAATTCCCCAGCTCCTAGAGCAGCGTGTGCTATAGATTTACACGCTGTTGAATAAGTGGGTGAGTGAATGAAAATCAGTGAATGGCTTCCTTAGTGCAAGGACGCGTGTGTGCATGTTTTCTCCTCATGGTGTAAGATTCACAGGCTTGGGTTTAAGATTCTTGACAGTGCTTAATTCAGATGTCATCACTCTTACGCCACTAATGCTATCAGTATGAATATACCTCATGCTCTCACCATCTGAGATCCCCACCTTTTTTTTTAAATGGCTTCCACGTGTTGCAAGACAAAGCATGCCAATTCAAAATCAGGAAATCCCTTAAGAGAAATTCCTCATTTCTCCTGAGCCGGGTCTTCTGGCGTTCGGATGTGGAACTGTAGAAACCACCAACCAGTGGGTGCCCTCTCGTGCCTTGCGCGTCTGCTGGAGTCTATAGATCGCTCACTCCCCAGACACAGGAAGTGTCCACTTCCTGTTAAGTTCCTTACTTAACCTGGATTTGGGGGTATCATTTAATTTATTCCTTTTTTTAGTGTCTCCATCCAAGAAAAAAAATGGCAAGGTGCTAATGCTTAAGATTTGTGTCTTTCACCTGTCAAACTGCTGCCAAGGACAGCTACATGCTTGAACGAAGGTACAAGTGGAGATTTTTCCTGCCCCCTGATGGAATATGCTTTACCCTTGCCGCTTAGAAAGTGGTCTGTGGACAAGAACATCAGGCCTCCGGGTCAGAATCCGCATTTGTGTGGTATCGCCAGCTGGTTCGCAAGCACATTAGAGTTCAAGCAGCTCTGCCCTGTACCAGCGCAGCACAGGGTGCGGTCCAGGGCCTGCGGGCACCAGCAGCTCCTGAGCTCCGGGGAAATGCAGCTCCTGAGCCTCACCCCACTCTGGGCGGGGCCCAGGAACCTTTGCTCTAACCCACCCTCCAGGGCATGTTGATGGAGGGGACAGTTGCGGGAGCACCGCCTTGCAGGCTGCCACCACGCCCAGCTGGCGGTCAGGGAATGGGCTCTCACGCTGAGCGCTCGCATTGCGTGTGGTGGAGAACGGTAGTCACTTAAAGGATGCAGCTTTGTTTCAGACAGGCCCAGGAATTGTAAAAACAATATTTACAGTGGCAGCAGAAGCTGCTTCCCAGTCTAGCACATTGCTGAATTGTGCAAAGTTCTTTCCAAACGCAGGAGTGTACGTTTCCTGGCACACACACAGGCAGCTTGCCTAATGCTGAGGCTCAGATTCCCACATCATTGGAGGAAAACACAGAGGTTGTGCAGTTAAAACTCGAAGACAGTCTCTGAAAACATTTAAAGTGTATTTCTGTTTCCCCATTTCCCTCTCTGCCCCAGTGTCGGCCGATTATCTGTGAGGAGGGAGGCGGTGGCAGAGCCAGCCCACAGTCAGGCACCCAGGCCGGCTGCACTTCCCGCTGTGCCTGTGCGTGTAGAGCAGTGGCTGTCAACGACAGTCCCCACTGGAGTCACCCAGGAGCTTTCCACCAAAGCTGCTGCTCTCCTCCCAGCCCAGAGATGCGGCTCAGCGGACCAGGAGTGGGGCCTCGGTACCAGCATTTTGGGAGATGTCACGTGATCCGAGAAAGCAGCCAGAATGAGTGCCCCTGGCCTGGGTCTTCCTACACCGTAGAATCGGTCACTGTCCCCAGAGGATGCCAACTAAAGTCATAGCTGAGGCCTGCGTTACTCAGTCAGGGTTGTGAGAGTGGGCTCTCTTTGATCCTTGAACCAAGCTGCGTACCTGAGCCTTGGAAGCAGATGCAAATGGATTTAAATCCCAGCATTTCCGTCAAAAACTTTGTGGCCAGGACCACATTGCTCACCTCTCTGCACCCTCTGTAAAACAAGACGTGTGCCACAGGAACACAGGAGTCACTTCTAGTGATCAGGTGGAATAATGATTGTAAAACAGACCTCCCCTCTCCCCATGTCACACGTGTGCTGATTTCAGAGTTGCCTGCTCCTTAACTCTTGGCTGTGCAGACTCCAGACCCCACGTTTCAGCGTGCGTGTCCTCTCACCTCTAACATGTGGTTTGCCCACTCCTGTTCTTTGTGCTGTAGCACCCACCTAGTAACTGCTGTCTTGTGCCTCCTACTACCCTAGTGTGACAGCAACAGATGGCATTGTCTCACCTGCTTTCTCCTTTCCTGGAGTTTACCCGCCGACCATTTGTTCTCAGCAGAAGCGGTGTGTCCTGTTCATCACCAGTAAAGCCGTGTTTGTTTCCTAGGGCCACCACAATGAGTTACCACCCACTAGGTGGCTTAACACGGTGGGGTTGTCTTCTCTCCCAGTTCTGGGGTGCAGGGGCCCCATCCCCCAGTGGCTCCAGAGGAGGCTCCTTCCCTGCCTTGCCCACCTCCTGGCGGTCCTGGTGCTTATTAGCTTCCGGCAACGTCACTTCGATCGCTGCCTCCGTCTTAACCTGTCTCCTTTTCTGTGCCTCTATTTGTCCTTTTCTGGCTCTTACAAGGACACTGCCATTGGATTTGGAGCCCCGCCCCCAAGCCAGCATTATCACACTCAGTCTGGACTCACATCCTCAAAGACCCTGTTTCCCAGTGCTGTCACATTCTGAGGGTCTGTGTGGAAATTTATCTGGGCATGGGAGGCACTGTATACCCCACTACAGCTAATAACTGGGAGCCAGTTATACAGAACGCAGTATATCCAGTTCGCTGTATCTTCCCTGAAGCCCCTCTGGCAGAAGCAATGTTATAGCAACAGGGCTAGGGTGTCCCCAACCTTTTTGGCACTAGAGCCTGGTTTCATGGAAGACAATTTTTCCACAGACGGGGGTGGGGTAGGGTGAGGAGACAGGAGGTGGAGCTCAGGCTGTAATGCAAGCGACGCCCACGGACAGGGAAGAGGGAGGTTGGGCACCCCTGGGTGTCGGCAAGGCTCCACCTGAATAGTTCGGTAGGCTGAGTGACTGCTGGGGCTGCAGTTAAGCCTCATTGAAGGCTGGTAGATACCTCTGCCTACAGTGTCATGATTGGCTAGTGACAATTACACGAATGCCCAAACCTGTTCTCTCTCCATCGACGCCGAGGTGCTGCCAGCAGCCTCCTGCTGGCTCCCCAGGGAAGCGCGGCCCCGCAGCTGCAGCAGCGTTCTCATCAGGCCCCTCGCGCTGACGTGGAGAAGGTTGCCTTTGTGGGCTGTTCGCATCGCGGCTGGTTGTTGCCATTGCACTTTGCGGTGCAGAATATTTTCGGTTTTTATTAGCGTAACCAGATTAGTCCCATTTAAGGTCTGCTGGAAGTCAGCATGGGAACCATTAAGTTGAAAACAGAGCCGATTGGTTGATTTTCCCCCGTAAGCTCAGAGTTGGTGCTCATGGTCTCGCTTCACGGAAATGCGTCTCGGAGCCAAGATGCCTCCCGGTCTGATTTGATTCTTTAGTGTCTCTCCAGACCTAAAGAAATACCAACTTACCGCAGTATGCACTTTTGATTTTCTTTGAATTTTACTCTTATTATTTTATTTTACTTGCTACTGATACTGTTTGGCCTCTTCCTGACAGGTAGGGGTCTCGAGTAACACACCACCTGTGCCACTTCAGGCTCATCCAGGAAGATGGACTAGAAAATGCCTTCATCCTGGTCCTGGGCTGCTTTGTCACTGTGGCTTTCAGCAGTCACCTGTCCTTCGGGACAGCAGGGGAAATTAAATATTTCATGACTTAAGGGGACTGTTGGCATTTTATAACATTCATCTCTGTCTTCAAGTTGTCTTATCAAGTTGTTGGTTTTGTATTATTAATTCTGTCACTGGTTCAATACATCTTAATGTTTGTAGCATTTCTGCTGTGACTCTCAGAGCCATTCAGGAAAACAACTCACGTAAACTCCGTCTTGGCGTGGAGGGAAAGGCAATGGAATGGGCTCCGGGGCCTCAGACAAACCCAAGCCACTTACGTCCCAAGCTTTGCTCCCTGCACCTACAAAATGAAGTGCCGCCGGCCCGACAGCCTCTCAGGCCGAGTGCCTCCAGCAGGGATTAGTGCACTGCCCCGCACACTGCTCGTTTCACATCTGCTGTCACTAGTGCACATGCTCCCAGGGTCACCCCGCTCAGCAAATCTGCGGGCATTAAAGGATGCGGCTCTAAGGAAAGACGTAACCGGCGTTTCCCATTGAATGGAGAGCTTCACTAGTTTTTACCAACGGTTGGTTGGGATAACTGTGGTTAGATAATAAGTGTGAGAACCTGGCAATGCCTTTTCCACAGTTTATTGTGAAATATTTTAGATACCCGAAAAGGCGGAACAAAATTGTTCCGTGAACTCCCACTCGCTATCTAGATTTTACAATTGATGCATGGCTGTGTTTGTTTCAGGGCATAAGAAGTTTGATTCTGCCTTATTCCTCCCAGATATGAATTTCTAATACTTGCCTGAGCTCTTTACCATGGTGGTGTTCGTAGGTTTTTAGTATCTCACTGAGAAAATCTGAACATAGAGAGAAATGGATTAAGTGGGAAAGTAGTTGCTTTGATAAAAGAGGGTTCAGTTTCTAAAAGTGCCCATTCAGACATTGCCTGTGGATAGTGCCAGGCACAGGAACTTGACCGGCACACCCCGTCATCCGTCTGCAAGCAGTGCCCTTGTTGACGTGGAACCATGAGGGGACTTGACTTCCTAACCGTTGATGGAGAAGTCTGTGAAGCGAGGTACAGGGAGATGACGATCTCTGTGTGCGACAGAATAGGCACGTGATATGATCAGCTGGGATTTTTACAGATGTCTTTATAGTCTTATGTCTGGATGAAAAAGTAATGTCTGGTTGGCTATTTTTTTTAGAGAACTTTCTGGTTATCTAGATTTCTGTAAGTAGCTTTCTACAAAGCAAGGGGAGAGGAAAATTTTATGCACGCACACACGGGGTGGGGCAAATGTGGGCTTACAGTGAGTATGCAAAACACAGAGTTTATTCTTGTGTTATTATTTCTCAGTTATTGTATTAGTTTCCACACGAACAACGGTGACCCCACATGTGCCCCATTCTGTGCGTGGGGGGGGTATCTATATACATACTAACTTCTATGTAGTCTAGTCAGCTAGGCTTCTGCTTTTGGAGAAGGTGCAGAGGGGATAGAAATGACTTTTTTTTCTTTTGTGTGCGGAAAACCATCTGCAGCCAGCCTTATGCTACATGGTATTAGAACCATTAATGATCTCAAAGTTTGTGTTTTCTGAAGTCCGTTATAACTCTGAATGGCTTCCTCAAAGCCCATCATCTCTCACATAGTGTTTGGAACAGATTCTAGTTTAGAGATGCAACTTTTCAAGAATTCATTTATTGTATCTGGGTTATGAGGTCAGTTTAAAAAGAAGAAGCTGCGTCCTGGCTGGCGTGGCCCAGTTGGTTGGACACTGTCCCTCCAAGCAAAGGGTCACCAGCTTGGTTCTCCATCAGGGCACATGCCTGGGTTGAGGGTTCAGACCCCAGTCCAAGCACGTTTGGGAGGCAGCCAGTCAATGTTTCTCTCCTTTTCTTTCTCCCTCTCTAAAAACAAATAAATTAAATCTTTCTTGAAAGTTGCTTTTAAAAAAGAAGCTGGAAGGGCAGGCTTTACCCTTGTGGGTAGGGGAGTTTCAAGGACTGGCTGAGTGCGGAAATAATTACAGCTGATGGCGCCTGTTCACCAGCTTTTCCTGGCACCAGGATGCCTGTCTGCGGCAGGCTGTTTCAGTGCGACATCAGTGTGGGGATGAGCCCGGGGTTTCCCCTCCGGTTCTGAACTTACTTTCTCCCTCAGTAAATCAGTGACCGTCTCAGTTGTCACCTAGACTGTTCACGAAGCGGGGCTCACTGTGGGCACGCACTGTGATACGCCAACTGGCTGCCGTCTGTGCCGGTCTCACCTGGGCCCACTGCTCGGGGGGTGAGCAGGGGAGGGGCAACAACTTCCGACAGGTCTGACGATGGGGACCAGACCCCGCTAATGCCCTGTTGCTCGGATCTGGGGAGTGTTGCCTTTGCCTGAACTGTATTTGACTTCACTTGCTTACAAAGGCATCTTCAGATTTATTTCTTTTCCTTGCATGCTAGAGAAGAGGAAGGATATCCCATCAAAGATACCAAGAAGAGAGAAAAGGCTGGCTGATAGCCCGAGCAAATGACAGTTATCATTCTTGGGAGCAGCGGAATCGCTGAGCTGGCGAGATGACTGGTGGGAGCCGAGATGAGTGCAGAAAGGGAACAGCTGTTCTCGGGGAATTTTTGGGGTTCTTACCCAAGTAATCTTCGTTCTGTCTGGGTGTTGCAGCTCTGGCTTAGAGATGTTCTGGCTTAGTGAGAAAAAGTAAAATAAGGCTATCTCAGTTCCAGAGTTAAATGGCCCTTTAAGATTAACTGATCAAATAATGCAGCTGGTTTTCTTCATGCTACTTAAGGATCCTGTCCTTCTCAGAAGTCTCTGAGCACTCATCTCGGCACACTCGGTCTAAGATGGGCTGGTAAAATACCTGATGCATCTACTGTGGCAAGAATGACACGACACAGGAGTCACTTCCATGGCTGAAATTCTAATAGCGCTAAATGATAAATGCTGACTTACTGAACACCTGCTTTGTGCTATCACTAGATGAGAGCGAGTGGAGATACAGGAGAAATATAAAGTGTAATCACCTGCTCTCAGGAGCTTCCAATTTAGTTGGGAATCGGAAGACTTGCAGTGTGAGAGTGGGGGAGAGAGACCACAGTGGGCTGGGGATTCGAAAGGCTTTAGACACGGGGCAGGTCCTGAGCTGGGCGTTGGAGGGTGTGCAGAATGGATAACGCAGAGGAGAAAGTGACCCAAACAAGGGACATAACCTAAGCAAAGACACAAAAGTGTGTCCGGGAGAGAGTGAGATTACCCTAAATGGGTGAAGGCATGAATGGAGAGAGAGAAATAAGGTTAACAAGGGCACGAAACACCTAGGGAGGTGTTAAATTTTGAATAGAACAGCTTACTTTTGAAGTGGGAAGAGGTACAGAATCATGAAGGGGTGTGTCTTTAATGGGTGCTCTTTCTTTTTAATCCTCCTGAGGATACGTGTATTGATTTTGGAGAGAGAAGAGGGGGAAGGGAGAGAGAGAGAGAGAAACATTGATGTGAGAGCAGCATCAGTCGATTGCCTCTCATACATGCCCGACCAGGGGCTGAACCCACATCCTAGGTATGTGGCCTAGGGGACTTGAACCCACAACCATTTAGTGTATGAGACAGTGCTCCAACCGACTGAGCTACCCACCCAAGGCTAACGGATGCTCTTTTAAGGGCGAATAAGCTTTGGCAGTTCACAGACAGGACTAAAGGGCAAAGAGCTTGGGGTCCAAGAGGCCAGCCAAGGCAGAGACCCAATAATCCAGTTCTGAAGAGAAGACAGATTTTCCGATGAATGTGTCTCTCCAGACGGAAGCTTCCAGTAGTGGCTTCATGACTGCCTGAGATTTGCTCAGCTCAGCATTTGAAGTCCACCTTTTGATCGATTGTCATAACTGGCCCAACAAACCAGACAGGCTTACTTTCTGGAATAAGCTTTGCGCTCATAAATCTTCATCAGGTTTTCAGCTCTCAGCCTTCACAGGCAGGGACTGGATGGGGTTCTTCATCACCCCTGTCCACAGGAGCAGCCATTCACTGCAGCAGGGTCCTATTTGTTTAAAGATTAAGCTGATTTCTCTCATATGTTGCCTTTTAGATACACCGGAGCTCTATCAGTGAAAGTCCTGCTTTGGGGAAGACATGACACGCAGCTAGCTCATTAACAGGTTATCTGTGTCATTATGTCCTTTTTGGATTGTGCATATTGGAAATAGAGTCTTTTGAGGAGGAAAAAAAATCCACCTAGGCTTCTAACTTCCCTTTCTTTTTCTTCCTCATTTGTATCTGCTTTTTCCCCTCTATAGTTACAGCCATTCCCATGATGGATGGTCATATCTTCGGAGTCCAGAATACCCTGAGTATTCACTTGCAAATAGCTACAAAGTCAAATTCAGATAACTGCACTTAAATTAGAGCCATTCAGCACCTCTCCTCGCACACTGCTTCTCTCTGCCCTATTTCAACCACAGGAGCTTAACTGCTTCTTCCTTTTTATTCCACAAAGCACTTTTTCATTTTTTTTCCCCTTGGTCATTCCAAGGCCAAGGCTGCCTATCAGGTGCTTGCAGAAGTGCCCTGGTCACCTTGCTGCTGGGTTTGCCCCTGGCTTCCACATCTTTGCCAGAACGAGCAGCCACCTGAACAAAGAGAGGCGGGACCACCCGTTAATGTCTTCCTTCTGTCTTCCTTTGCAAACGAGAAATGCCTGCCTTTTTTCCATCCTTTCTAATGTATCCTTTTGCATTAGAGCCAAAAGAAAGCTCTGACACATAGTAGGCACTCGTTTGTCAATTGAACAAAGGGAAACTGCCACCAGCATGTTAAAAGATGGCCTCTGGCTTCCACAGCTAGGGTGGGGTGTGTGAACAAGAACCTCTACTGTTTGCCGAGGGGTAGCATTAAACATTTGACTGTCTTTTTAAATTTTTTATTTCAGAAGTGTTTTAGATTTACAGAACAGTTACAAAGATAATACAGAGAATCCCCATACACCCCACCCCAGTTTCCCTACTGTTAGCAGCTGATGCTCGTATGGTTCATTTATTACCATTAATGAATCAATATGGATGCATTCTTATGTATTAAGTTCCAACCGTTCATTCAGATTGCCCTGTTCGTTCGCACACCTGATGTCTTTACTCTGTTCCAGCGTCCCGTCCAGCACAGCATGCTACATCCAGTTGTCCTGTCTCCCTAGATTCTCCTTGGGTGTAACCGCTCTCAGACTTCCCAGTTTTTGCACCAACTCTGAGAGCAGATTGTAGGGTGTCCTGCAACACACGTTTGCCTGATGTTTTTCTGATGGTATGACTGGGGGTACGTGTTTCAGGAGGAAGGCCACAGGGATGAAGGGCCATTCTCATCACATCACATCACATCACATCACATCACATCACATCACATCAAGTCTACATGCTGTCAGCAGGACTTCTCACTGTCAAGGTTAACCTTGATCCCTGGCGGGGGCAATAGACACTGCCACTAGATTTCTTCACTGGAAAATTACTCTTTTGTTCCCTCTTCCCATAGCTTGCTCCCTGGAACAAAGTCACTGCGCGCAGCCCACATGCTGGAGGAGTGGGCAGTTATGCTCTGCTTCCTTCGTGCAGGAGAAGGTGCATAAATTATTTGGGATGCTTCTGCATGAGAGATGTGTCTCCTCTCCCATGTTTATATGTATTCAATCATTTATTTATGTCAGTATGGACTCATGGATTTTTATTGCACACAGCAGGTTGCCATCCAATACTACCTTATTTTGTTGCTCAAATTGTTCCAACTTTGGGCATTGGGAGATATTTCACGTGACACATAGCCCCTGTGACCCGATCTTTCTGATTTTTAGCACTGATTTTCTGGCGCTACAAGATGCTCCAAACTACATCTGTTCCGAGGAACAGCCCTTTTTCCAAGGAGCCTCAGCTCCTATATTGGAGAACAGTCTTGGCAGTGAGGATCTGGGGGCTTGCTGTGCTTGTTGCTACTTGGGCATCATTATTTCTAGGGCTACTCAGCTGACAGAGAAAGGAAACATATGTGTATACATCATATGTATACATATATCTGTATGTAGCCACCGTACCTATTTATTACACTAAATATGAGTCCATACTGATGTCTCCAACTCTGGTGCATTGCTATACAGATCTAGCCTCCCTCCCTAACAGTGAAAAACCTGGCTTCCGCCATTTACCATCATTACCTGTTCAACTCCAGCAACATGTGTAACATCAGGCTTGTTAATCCGTCAGCTTACAGGGAGCGACTTTATCAACTAGCACGCGGCCCTTCTGTGCAGTTTCTTTTGCCGTCGGTTTCACGGACTCTACTCATTTCCAGAGTTACCTGGCTCAGCAGCTTTTCTCCCCCTGCTTCCCAAGAAGGCTGTTTTATACATTTGCAATACAGTCAGATGGTTGGGCCGCATTCTGCACTCCATCCGGGTCCCTTAACCTCCTAAATGACTTTTTAAAAATTTACGTAGATGAAGGTTCATTCTTTGTGCTTCAAAGTTCTGTGGGCTTGGACGCATACATAATGTCATGTACTTACCATTACAATACCATACAAAATGGTTTTTACCAACCCCCGAATTCCCTATAACTTACTCACCCTTCTCCCCTCTCCACATGCCTCCGGCAATCACTTCCCTTTTTACTGGTCTATAATTCTGCCTTTCCAGAATTCATATAATTGGAATCATTCGGTCTTCAGCTTTCTCAGACGGGCTTCTTTCTATTGGTAATATGCACAGGATCTGTCCGTGACTTTTCATGGCTGACCGCTCTTTTTCTTGCATCACTGAATAATGTGCCACAGTTCAGATTATATCACAGTTTGTCCATTCGCACATGGAAGGACGTCTTGGTTGTTCCCACTTAGGATGTAAACATCTGCGTGTCTGTGGCTTTGTGGTCCTATTTTTTAAAATCGGTTGGACATGATTTTCGCCGTGTATGGAGGTGGTGGGGGTGCATGGGGTTGTGGTGAGGAGAGACATGACTAAGTGCTTTACGGTGGTATTTTAATGAAGGTATGTATGAACATGATGAGTAACCTGTTCAAGCTAAGAAAAAGGCAAAAGTAAAAATTCTTTCATTTGCTCTTACTCTTAGTTTCTGTTTAAAAACTTGCTCTTAGATTTTGTGCTTTAAAAAAATATTTAGAATTCCTTTCTAGGGAAAAATCTCCCTCTAGCTCTACCCTCCACCCCCATCCCCGAAACTATAACCAACTTGCTGAGACGTGCTGCTGTAGCTACGGTGAAGACCGCACGTCCAGTGGCCCCAGACTCTTCTGTCTGAGGAATCAGAGTCATAGAAATTCACTGGCAGTAGACTCCTGTACTTAATGATTTTTCTCCTTCTGGCATAAAGAGTAGGGGAAACTCTTGCATGGGGAAAAAGAGAGCTCTTGCCTGTGAGAAGAAAAAAAGGCGTAGGGACTTAGCCATCTGGAAACTTGGAATAAATGGGACAAAAGAGCAAATATAATTCTTTTCCCAAGTCACTCCAAGCTAACAAGAAGTACATTTATTCTTGGATCTGGGGGACCTCCCCCAGAGATCTCTCATAGAAGGAGCCAAACCCAAAGGAAGGAGCCACATGCAAAGTGAAATCCTGCTCTGTCGTGATCTAAGCTTTTGAGTTAAGCTTCCTGGAAGAGATGCCAGGGGCACTCAAAGTGGCCTCTTGTTCTCTGATTGCACACCTTTCACTGTTCACGGCTGGGTCAAGGGGGCCAGCTGGAGCCTGACTTACACACCAGTCGATGGGGAAGGAGGACTAGAGAGAGAAGGAAAGCGTGTGCCTGGGAGGTGGCATGCCAAGAGGTGGCACGTACATCCTGCTTGAATGTGCAGTGTTCTGCATATTGGTAACACATAACACGAGCTCAGAGGCTGGATTGAATTAGCAGGTCCTCTTCGTTTGTGGAGGAATTAATAGAGTAGGAGAAGGATAAGCAGAGGGCCAGACTATGAGTGCAGAAGGGGGTTTCTCCAGCGCCCAGCATGTCAAGGAATGTGTAAACTGCAAGTCATCAGAAACTCTTTGATGCATAAAACATAAATAAGAGCAAATTAAAGATATCTCTTTAGGTGAAAAACAAACAAAAAAAAAGAAATGAGTTCTAATTATAATGTTAGAATTTAACTGGTGAATGTTTTAATTAGTCCCTGGGTAGCTATATTTTTTAAAATCTTGCTATAGTTCATATATGTGTCTAAAATGCATTAGTTAAATATTTATTAGTTATGTATTTTTAATGTCTGCATTTTTGTGGAGTAGCTTTATAATAATAATCATAAGTGACTGGATTAAAAGCTAATTTTACTCTTTCTCAACTAGACATAGCTGCTCTATCTAGGGAGAACCGAGCTAATTGGCTCATGAAACTACCGACAGAGTTACCTCGTGAGCACTGACTCAATCGCAGACCTTGTCCTTGGGTTAAAAAAAACGATTGCTTTAGAGCTAGCTTAGAGAATGCAAATACTTCAACTAATGGCAAAATTTTTAGGGGTTTTCAAAATTCTGCTTCCCTTCTTCTTTCAGGTTCTTGGCATATAGTACCAGGCTGGTTTACTTAAATGACAGAAATATAACATAGCAGACAAGAAACATGGTAATATCCCCGGCTGGCCTGGCTCAGTTGGTTGGGTGTCGTCTCACAGAGCGAAGGATCGTCAGTTCAACTCCCAGTCTGGGCATGTGCCTGGGTTTCAGGCCTGGTCCCCAGTTGGGGCGCACATGGGAGGCAGCAATCAATGTTTCTCTCTCACATCAATGTTTCTCTCCCTCTCTTTCTCCCTCCCTTGCCCTTTCTCTAAAAGGGAGGGAGGGGAGGGAGGGAGGGAGGGAGGAAGGATTTTTTTAAAAAGGAGTGTTGTAACCAAACTCTCATATGTGGGACTAGTGTTTTTGTAAACCATAACTCTATTTAATACAAACACTGGTTGTATAGCTAAACCTACAGTGTGAGTTTTCCCTGTTGGCATTCTCCATCACGTGGAGACTAGCCTGCAACAGAATTTTGGAGCTGGAATTCCACTCCAACTCTGTCGCTGAGGTTAAGCCCAACGAGGTAAGTGTCTGGGAAACGGCAGGGTCACAGGGAGAATTCAGGCCTCTCTCCTGCTGACCTGCTCTCTTTCTAGCTGACCGCAGTGTGTTGAACTCCACCGCCTTCTCAGGTACTGAGTAATTTATTTACGTTGGATTTTAACAGCACCAATATTTGTGCTATAAGAAAAATATTTTTTCAACATGCACTCTACATTTTTATGTAACTTTAGAAAGCTAAAACAAAGAATATCCGTCTAAAGACAATAACTGTATCCTACCTGACAGAAAATAAATGCATTCTCATCTTAATATCAGTAATAAGAAAAGGCTGTTTTGTTGTTACCATTACTTTTACAAGAAGAGTATTTGTTCTGCTGAACTTCCCGAAAAGTATCATTTTTGAACCACCTCCCATTTAGGGTGACTTTGCTTTTCTCTAAAAGCAGAGCGGATTTCACTCCAAAACCAAATAACAAGCATCTCTGTTCTAATTTATGGCTTTCAAAATTTTTCAGTGTTTTTTTCCCTTGCTGTCCAGCGTGTTGTCTGAAAAGTCACAATGATTTAAATAATTGATGGCTACTTTATGAAATTGTCAGGCGAGATCCGTCCTCCTGTCTCCCCCAACACAAGTCCTTGAGCAGCTAATCCTTTTATGTTGTATGCTTTTTTTTTCCCTTCCTGGTTTCATTTAGATAATTATATTATTCGCCCTGGAATATAATTGCCGATGTACCGTGGGGAGGGTGGGCGGAGCGGGGTGGGCTGCCCGCTGTTGGCGTCTGTAGGTTGTAAAATGTCTGTTATGCTCTAGCCTCTAATTTCTTTGCCATCCCACCTTTTAAAGATTTAATTATACCTGTGTAAAAAGCATAATTCGAAATGTGACTTCTGATTCTTTTGGAAGATAAAAGAGACATTAATCCATTGTTAAACATGAACAAGCATGGTACAGTGGAAAAAACTTTGAGCTGGAATTCAGAGATCTGTATTCAGCTAAGCAATTTCTGAGCACCTGCTGTGGACCAGGCAGTGG
Organism: Anoura caudifer; assembly: GCA_004027475.1. Classification (NCBI taxonomy): domain Eukaryota; kingdom Metazoa; phylum Chordata; class Mammalia; order Chiroptera; family Phyllostomidae; genus Anoura; species Anoura caudifer. The sequence goes on from PVKU01002725.1 coordinate 179,159, forward strand.
ACGGAATGTGAAGAAGTATAAAGATTTAAAGGAAATGAGGGAACTGTGCCCTGGGAATGTACATCTTGGTGATTTGCTACCAACTCATGACCTCGATTTCTCATCTCGAGGCAAAGGATCTGGCCTCTTTGCATGTTCTTCCATCTACATAACATTCCGCAATGCTTTGAAAACAGGCCGTAAAGTAGCGACCACATTCCTTCTTTGATTTCATTGGAAGAGTAGGCGGTGGTATAAGTTATGAATTTTCTGTGACAGACATCAGTTTGTCACCTCTGAAATCCAAGACGGTCCACTCTCAAAGCTCCCAAACAAAGGGTTCCTTTTTCTTCTGCCTGTTCCTACCTTCAGTCGACACGTCCCCAGCAAGGGCTGATTGGGAGCAGAAGGCAGCAGTCTCTGAGCAACTGGAAGTTGTTATCAAAGAAGCAGTAACTTTCCTCTCAGATTACTGCCTGACATCTTCTCACTAGCTCACAAAGCTGTTTTTTTCACTGAGGATTCTGATTCTCTTTTTAAACTATATTTTATTGACTGTGCTATTACAGTTGTCCCGTTCCCCCCACCTTTATCCCCCTCCACCCAGCACCTCTCACTCCCTCAGGCAGTCCCCACACCATTGTTCATGTCCATGGTCATGCATGTAAGTTCTTTGGCTGCTTCATTTCCTATACTGTACTTTACATCCCCATGTCTATTCTGTAGCTACCTATTTATAATTCCTACTCCCTTCACCTCTTCATCCATTCCCCCATACCCCCTCCCTTCTGGCAACTATCAAAACACTCTCAGTACCCATATTTGCTTTCTTTGTTTTTTTAGATTCAAATTGTTGATAGATATGTATTTATTGCTATTTTATTGTTCATAGTTTTGATCTTCTTTCTCTTAAGTAAGTCCCTTTAACATTTCATACAATAATTGTTTGGTGATCATGAACTCCTTTTTTTTCTCTCTCTCTCTCTTGTCTGGGAAGCTCTTTATCTGCCCTTCAATTTTAAATGATAGCTTTGCTGGATAGAGCAATCTTGACTCTAGGTCTCTGCTCTTCATTACTTTTCATGGGAACTCCCCTGTAGGTAACTAACTTCTTTTTTCTTGCTGCTTTTAAGATTATCTGTTTATCTTTAACCTTTGGTATTTTAATTATGATATATGTCTCAGAGTGGGTCTCTTTGCATCCATCTAGTTTGGGGCTCTCTGTGCTTCCTGGACTTGTATGTGTATTTCTTTCACCAGGTTAGGGATGTTTTCTTTCATTATTTTTTCAAATAGATTTGCCATTTCTTGCTCTTTCTCTTCTCCTTCTAGTACCCCTATGATGCAAATGTTGGAACACTTGAAGTTATTCCAAAGGCTACTTATAGTATCCTTAGGGCTTTTTTATTCTTTTTTCTTCTTATTGTGATTGGTTACTTTTTGCTTCCTTATGTTGCAAGTCATTGATTTGTTTATTGGCTTCATTTACTCTATTGTTGTTTCCCTGCAAATTGTTCTTTATTTCAATTAGTGTATCCTTCGTTTCTGACTGGATCTTTTTTGTGCTGCTGAGATCCTCACTGAGTTCCTTGAGCATCCTTATAACCAGTGTTTTAAACTCTGCATTTGATAGATTGCTTATCTCCACTTTGTTTAATTCTTTTTCTGGGGTTTTGCTCTGTCCTTACATTTGGGCCATGTTTTTTTGTCTCCTCATTTTGGCAGGCTCCCTGTGTTTGTTTCTGTATATTAGGTAGAGCCACTTTATATTTTGATAGTGTGGCCTAACATAGTAGGTGCCCTGTAGGGTCCAGTGGCACAGCCTCCCCTATCACCCACGCTGGGGACTCAAGGTACACCCTTTGTGTGGGCTGAGTACACCTTCCTCTTATAGTTGAGCCTTGATTGCTGTTGGCAGGTCAATGGGAGGGATTTACCCAGGCCAGTCAGCTGCCAGGATTGGCTTCAACCACTGACCACCAACCTCTGCCCTCTGTGGAGGATCAGCTGTGCAGGGGCAGGGTGGCAGTGCTTTGACATGATCTGTAGCGGTTCACTGGGTACGCAGGTCCTGGGGTTTCCTGGTGGTACAGACCAAGGTCAGACCCCACCTGTGTTTTGCCCAGGACCACCCTGTCTGCTATAAAGCAATCTGAGATGGCTGCTACTTGTGCAGGGCTTGTAGATTCCCTGGCAAAGCCAAGCTGTGAATCTAGGCTGGTCGTGGCTATGCCAGGCCTAAGGCCACTTAGCAAAGGGTACAGGCACTAGGGGTTTAGTCAGACTGGCTATTGCTTGTTTGAAAGGATTTGGGAAGTTGTGAAGTATAAGCAAAGACCAGCCATTCATATGGAAAAGCCACTGTTAACAGCTGTAAGTTGGGTAGGAAGGAGCCTGGGGACTCCAAGGTAGGGCAAACAGTGTTAGCCAGGTTGATGGAGTCTCAGATATGGCACCTACCTGCCAGCTCTGTGGCTCTGTGGGAGGAAGGTTCAGAAAAGGGACAGTGGCCTCTGCCCTCCTTTCTGTGTGGGAGAAAGCTGTTCCCCAGCTCCTGCCTTGATGCCAGACCCTTCAGTCCCTCCCTATGTGCCACTGGTGGCATACAAGCTGCTGCTCTGGTGGAGGAGCTCAGAGGCAGTGAGTCTGAGTAGGTGAGTCAGTGTGCAGGTTCTTTAAGGGGAGCTGTTTGGGACTTAAGCAGTTTCTTCTACCAACTAAATCCCTGCTGGTTTTTGCAGCCAGAAGTTATGGGGACTTAATCTCCCCGGCGCTGGTGTCTTGGGCTGGAGGACCTGGTGTGGGGCCGAGAGTCCTCACTCCCAAGATATCCTCCTGAATTTTTATCCACCACACGTGGATGTGGGACTAGCCTGTTCAGCATCTCCACCACTCCTACCAGTCTGGATGGATGTGGTTTCTTTAATTCCGTAGTTGTCAGACTTCCATTCAACTCAGTTTCTGCTGGTTCTGAGTGATAGTGGTTCTGCAGTTTAGTTGTAATTTTGATGTGGTTGCGTGAGGAGGTGAGCCGTGTTTACCTGTGCCTCCATCTTGAGTGGAAGTGGAGGATTCTGACTTTAACATGTTTTTCATGAGTCTGAATTTCGTTGTCCATTGGCTGAAAGGGAAAAATCACAAAATGTTTCTTCTGCTTTTTTATATTTTATTCCTTTCTCTTTGGAGGTATCTAGTTTGGATATGGTAAAACTTACCAACTCCAGAACTTAGAAAACTTAGAGATATTAAATATAAACACAATCGTGGATCAGGCATTGTAACTTTAAGAGGAAATGCTATTCATATATGCCAGATCCTTAGAGTGTGAGATAAAGTAAACCCAAAATGACAGCATATACCCTGTTACAAATGGAACACAAATAACACATGATAAAATAGAGGTTTAGAGTGGATTTTATAACATATTTATTTTGGGGAAGCCCATCAGAGCCTATTTGCCTTATTGGAAAAACGATTTTCCTGTTACACAGAGAAAATGGAGTATTTAAAAAGGAAATGAATGTGACAACCAAATGGACTTGGTTGAAATTGCAAATTTGTTTCTTATGTACTTGTTGTTTTTGCACTCAGGAGAGTGATATGGGGCCCAGACTTGCTTTCAGCAGTAATGGCACTTTTACAAAAAAACCTAGCCATCGGGGTAAAATAGTGTGCATGCATCCCGTCCTCTCTAGGGGTGTCCGTTGATGCTAGAAAACTCTCCTCTTCGTATGCAATATTAATGCTTTCCAATTTGCAATCTACTCCCTTTTTCTTCTTCTTTGTCTTTATGAAAATCTTTGCTAGCAGCCTCTCCTCTTTTGTCTAGGAATAAAATATGTGAGTCTAGTCATAAGCCCATGTCTTTTTTTAATAATTTTATTTATCTCTAGGACTATGTTCTTTAGACCAGTGCTTCTAAAACTGGAACATTCACATTAATCACCAGGGAGGTCTTTTTCAAGGCACATTGCAATTCAGTCTGGTCAGGCCCCTCTGCTCTGCATTTTGGACAAGCCCTCAGGTGAGGCTGCTGCGCCAGGAGCCAGACTTTGAGTAGAAGGGCTGTGGACCAGGGGTCAAAAAGCTTTTTCCGTCAATATTTGCCTGTGGCTACGCGGGCCACACAGTCGCTGTTCGATCAGTTGCACCATCGTGACAGAAAAGCTACTGCAGACGGTGTGTACATGAGGGCGCGTGGCTGTGCTCCAGGGAAGCTTGGTGGCCCGAAGTGCAGCAGCTGGATTTGGCCTGTGAGCCGTAGTTTGCCAACCCCTGGTTTAGACAATTGCTTTGAAATTATGTACACACACACACACACACACACACACACACACACACTGGATGGTCTTCATTCTCATGTTTGCATGGGATTGTTTTATAATGTAGGTGCATATATAAAGTGGGTAGCAGTTAATTTATGTTCTATGGAAGTATTATCCAAGGAAAATTTTGAGCCCAATAACCAGGCTGCTTTTCCCTCGGGAGGACTTGGAACAAGGTGAGCGGCATAATATCTCGGCGTCCTTGCGGCATGATGACGGCGGCGTTTTGCAAAGCCCCTTTCTGTCCGGCAGGCCGTGGCTCACAGTTGCATACTGTCCTTCGCCTGCCTCTTCCCGAACTCCGACTCTCCCCTGCGTGGGTGCGCATGTCTTTCATCACATCCCTTGCCGTATCATCTGGCACCGCTCCATATTTGGGTAATGAGATAGTTTGTTGTGCCTGCAATGAAGAAAATGACTTAAAATGTTTTTTAATAAGTTAACAGGAGCAAGTGTTGAAATTACTGTAATGAGATAATGACAGTGCAGCATATTGCTCTGAAGATTGTGCTCTGGTGAGAAATGTACACTCTTAATAAATTCATTTTCACTGTATTTTCCTTGGCAGACTTGTTTACCGTTCACCTGCTTGTCTATGGGTAGTAGAAAAGGGGGCACGAGAGTTGATAGTCAAGAAAGAATGAAGACCGAGGCTGGCCATCAGTTAAGGGCACTGCTGAGCTTCAGGGCATCCGCCGTGAAGGGCTGGCGCCCGTACCCAGGCCCTGCAGTGAGGGACAGGGCCTTGTGGGAAGGTGAAAATCCAAACCTGCAGACCTCAGGCCCATGTGCGAGGCTTACCTTTTCAATCTGTCTTTTGATGTAGACCGCATGTACTTCATTTTTTGAATTTTTACTTGTTACAGTTGAAGGTGATCTAGCTGTGCTTGCACACGTTTAGCCAACATGCATCGCACGCATACTTAGTCCGTGGCATGCTACAAAGCATGGAGCTGTGGAGACGGAGAAGCCCTGAGCCCTGCTCTCAGGGTTACTGTTCAGCAGAGTGCCGACGTGCTAACAAATGAGCACAATGTCCGCCGTGATCTGCATTTGTGCATTGCACGCTGGGAGCTTGGAGAGGGAGTGGCCCCTCAAGAAGGAGTTCCTAAAGGTGGTGGTGCTTAAGCAGGATCTAGAAAGGTGGGAGAATGTTCCAAATAGAGGAAAAAGCATTGACAAATGCTTGTATATGTTCTATTTCACAATGCAAGAGACCTTACAAAGAAGGGAAATACCTAAAATAGGGCAGCAGGGAATGGAAGAATGAGTAAGAGGGGACTAGGTGGTAGAAGCCTATGGCCAATGAGTCCGCTGGGGGGAAGCCTCGGCCCCCGTGACCCCGGGTCTTCATTCGTCCACTAGAAAGATGCCGTTTGCTGCGACAGGGAATATAGGGCCCACAGTGGGCAAGGCCTGCTCTCCTGCAGCGTTTTCTCCATGTGGGCCCGTCCTCATTCCGCACAGGGTTCTTCTGTACCAGCCTCCTCAGGTAAGTGTAAACGTGGAAATCCACCCCCCCCCCCAGTGCTGCCAGGAAAGCTGCCCAGTCGCCCGCCGTCATGCCCACGTTAATCCCAACCATCACGTCCAACTGCACGGCCTCACTTTCACACTTTTACCCAAGCAGTTTGACTTCACTGAGTCTCAGCTCACCACACCTCACACCACAGCCGCTTGCTGTGAGCGGTCCTCACTGCTCGCTTTTCCTCTGCACGTCCTTGGCCGCCCTTCCCCGCCACGTTCTGCAGGGGGACCAGCACTGCTTCAGCCCTGTCCTCAGATGCTGCTCGGCTTTTATGACCAAACTTAGAATCCGCTGTCGACACCCTCTTTGAACTACCCCCTGAAAATACCCATTTACATTCAAACCACACTAGATGGACTACTTTGATCGTAGCAGATTTTGTCCCATCTCATAGAGATTTTTTTAAATTTAAAGGGGTCTTTTATTAACTCAAGCCTAAAAATCCAAACTTATATCTTGAAAATGAAATCTGTGTAAGTAGCATCTACATCATGGGAACTGTAGTCTCTATTGCTTGTGTGTTTTCTCTGTATGTGAAATCCATTGGGTAAGCTGTTCTCTATTTAGAGAGACCATACAGAGGCCTGCTCTGAGCCCTCTTAGGACACACTGCCCGCAGGGAACATCCTGTTCATGAAATGGAACGAGGGCCCAGCGCGGGCCGACCAGCAGAGAAGGACAGTTAGGTCAGGTGCGTGGTTAGGTCCGTGCTCGCCTCTGCCCATTGTGCTGACTGGACGGTGTCTGTGGCCTGCACTCGTCCCACACTATCTGGTGCCTGGTTTTCTCAGAAAATCGAAAGCCCTGTCGTGGGGCTTGGTGGGCTTCCTCCCAGGCAGAAGCACTTTGCGGGAGTCAGCGCTTCAGCCTGCAACTCTCATCACCTGTCCCAGCCACGTCATCTCCTCTCGCCCAGCAAAAGGCTGCTTTCTTGCTGCCAGCTGGGGGCTCGGTGGTCTCAGAGCCCCTTACACAGCATCACGGTGCCACGGGAGAGTGGAGGTCCTCTTGCTTTCCCAGGGAAAGGCCTGTCTTCTCATCTTGCCCGGAGCTCAGGCCACAGGGGCGTGGCCTTGCTGCAGCTGCATCAGAATGCTGATTGTCACAGTCTGTTTTTAGGGCAGACGGTGTGTCTCTCTCTGACTGGCTAAATTAAATCCTGACTGTCTTGCAGGATTTAAAAGAACACGAAAGACAGACATTTGTTCACCATAACAAACCAACAGACTTTGCAGCTAAATCTATGGTAACCGCCTTCTCCTCACTTCATAGATACACACACACACACACACACACACACACACACACAGGGAAAATTTCATTTAGAGCAAAACATTACACTTATGTTATACGCATGTAGTTGGTCTTCAATCAAGCAAAGACATCAGGGATCGAGTTGAGGGAATTTTGAGAAAAGACAGTGCAAGCAGCCAGCTGAGACTGGAATTTTATAAAAACCATTACTCTTAGCTGCTTGCCTCATTACCTGAGGATTTCATTTCCTCTTTTAAATCTTCAGTTCTATCTTTCTATTAGTTGTTTTTTGTTTTTTTTTTTTTTTTTAGTTTTTTGTTAAACTCAAAACGCTGAGAGTAGAAACCATAGGCCAACCTGATGTTAGTCGAGACCCTTGTGAGCACAGCTCTTTGACCCCCTTAGCGGACTCTGGGGGACGTGCGTCCCACACTGGTGCTCTGGGCCGGGAGTCCCTTCCAGTTACCCAGACCTACAGAGCAGCCCACTACATGTTGCCCTGAGGGAGTCCATGCTGTTGCTGCTGGAAAGTAAGGACTGGTGAGCCAACTGAGGCAGTCGGGCACAGTGCAGGGTCAGCGGACTGTTCCTGAGATGGCCAGGTGGCAAATGTCAGGTGGGAAATTGCAGGCCATTCAGTCCCTTTGCAACTGTTCCCCTCTGCTGTCCTAGTGGGAAAGTAGCCGTAGATTGCACATACATGAACACATGTGGCTGTGTTCCAATAAAACTTTATTTAAAAAACAGGTTGCAGGCTAGGCCCTGGCTGGGTAGCTCAGTTGGTTAGAGCATCGTCCCGATATGCTACAGTTGTGGGTTTGATCCCAAGTGAGGGTACATGCAAGAAGCAGTGAATGAGTGGAACGACGAATCAGTCAGTCTCTCTAACACAGTAAATAAATTTCAAAAACAGGTGGCAGGCCAGCTTTGACCCACAGTCCACTGCTTAGACCACTGACCCCTGGAACCATGGCAAGACTCTTAGATGTGGACCTAGGTTTTCACAGGAGCTTTATCACCCATATTATCACAGTGTGGCTTTAAATGGGTCTCATCACTTGCTTATTTATTTACAAATAAAATTTGTAGTAGCAGCACTTGTCCTGCCTCCCTCAGGAAGTTAAATGTGACACTGTGGATAGGATTGACCCGCGGTGATGTACTGTGAGACCTCAGCCTCCTTTCCCGATGAGTGTTATTCGCAGCAGCAAGGGCAGTTTTTCTAGAGGAGCAGAAGATGAGGATTCGCTTCTGATTTCCCACAATTCTATCAGAGTATCTTGGAACTTACGCATGTTGGGGTAGAGCCCCTACAAGCCCTCAGAGAGCCCCATACTTGGGGGAGACCACACCTGGAAACTTTCGTGTGTGTGGCTCTAATTGGAATCCCTAGCAGCACACCACAAAACCAGAAATGGCCCTCTTTGCCTGGGTACACAGCTTCGGGACGATCACGTAGGAGAAGGGCGACGATGCCCACGTGGTCTGTGGTGCGGTTTACATCAGCCCGGGCCATCCGTGGTGCGGCTGGTGTTGTGGATGCTCTCCCTCCCATCTAAGTGTTCTCGTGTGAAAGTTTTAAACTGGCCAGGAAGGATTTGATACACTGCGGACACATCATACTGACGCTTTCAACCATAAAAATAGTATGGTTTCTGTATTTTTAACATGATCGAAGCTAGCTTGTGCACGGGTCTCGTCAGGGAGAGCAGCGGAGGATATTCGTGTCTTATATGGAGTGCTGCACTTGTGTGACACAGACTTCCTGACGGGTCTGGTCACTCTCGGCAAAAGCATGCGTGCCCCATGCTCGACCCCGAATGTCTTGCATATGATAGGTGTAAACATCTAATGCGTGTTCGCTGAGGGAAAGTATGTTCGGGCAAAAGTAAATACAGGTTGTTGGTATGGGAGAGCCTTTCAGAAGGCAGCTTTTACCTTTTAATGGAGCTTGCATTAAAAGTAGTTTTTATCCAATGGTATTCCAGTAAATGTACAACAGCCAGCTCTGAGAGAAAAAAAAAAAAAATCATGTGGGTGGGAGGGGGATCAGTGAATCAAGCCCCGATGGGTAGTGTTCACCAGCTCCCGTGGTGTGTCTCCACCCAGCACGGCCACCTTAGTTCACCAGTGTGCCGCTGAATGCCAGGCAGAGAAGAGCCACCCCATAACACACCATTGCATAGAATTTTCACCACACTGATACAGTAGACGTAAACAAACTCAAGCATTGGTAATAGTAAGAAGCATGGTTCAATCATGCCTGCGTTTAACACCTGCTTTGCCAAAGCCCTAAAAATCTGACAACTCACTCATGGCCTGCAGGAGCCAGCTCCGCCACATCACTGCGCTCATCACAATGTGTTATAATGGCTCGTTGAATCGTCTGCCTCCTTCCTGAAAGGAAGAGTGCACTTCCTGAAAGTTGGGCAGTGTGTCTCTAATGCCCAGCACATAGTAGGCATTCAAGTACTCGTTTCCTGAATGAACCACTCCAATCTTTTGCATTCTCACCAATGTAATACATTGTGAAACAAAAGACAAGGATTTATTTTCCTGAAAACCACATTTTATTGTCTTGATTTTGGTCAGCTTCCACAGTATTCTTTCTATGTATCTCTAAGCACTTCAGCCTATGAAATATTAATGTTTTTAATATCTTGTAACTAAGGGCGTGTGAGTTATTCATGAGCATAATGTTCAAAGAAACAACTCGTAATATAAATATGTTTGGGAACTATTTTTCAATAGAATGTCAGTTTCTTAAAATCTGTTTTTGTTCTTCAAAACCAACAAAAATACTGTCAGTCCCTGTGATATGTAGATTAATTGTGTTTATAACATTGCATAACATTTTAAAATTTTCTTTGGGTGCTGCATAACTTTTATGTTTTCAGCCTGAGTCTTTGGTGCTGAGCAGAATTAGGAATTCTAGCATCCTTGTACTTTAAGGCATGCTAGGAAGAAGAGACTGTTCTTCCCATAGCACAGGCTCACATTTCCCAAAATGCAGTCCACAGGATCGAGTGCTGTGGGATGTTAACGGGCACTGTGTGAGAATTGGTGCCAAGGTGAAAACGAGTTTGGGACACTTAGTGTAACACTGAGCAGGTACGTTTACAGCAGCGCGTCACCAAGGGGATACAGTCCGCTGAACTGCCCAGTGCACTTTTCTCCACAAGAGTGTACAAGAGTGTCACAGCACATCGTGTTCCGAGGAACACTCTTTGCCAACTACCACACTTGTATGTAAACAGACTTACAGAATCGTTACAAGGAGAGGCCCTGGAGGTTTTCCGGGTTCCCTCCCGTACCCCATCCCTGTGTCACCGTTCATGGCCCATCACCCAAGCCAGGTGGCTGTCAAGCTTCTGCTAAAATCCAGTCTTAGCAGGACAGCTACCACACCAGAAGGCAGTCACTGCACTGCTGGCCTCGGTCCCTTTGGTTTTTTTTAAAGCAAAGTTCTTCCTTATAATTGAAACAAAGTCTGTTTCTCTGTAAATTATTCATTACCTCTAGTTTTGGCCACTCAAATACTGGAAAAACAAGTTTGCCTCTCTTTCTACAAAATAACTATCATGGTCTTTGTTAACCTTCTCTTCTTTAAATTGAACATTCCTAGTTTATTCAACTCTTCCTCACTTGGGGAAATTTCTAGAATTCTCACCATCCTGATTGTTCTCATGGATGATGGTTAGTGTCCCTCTCAAAATGAGATATCTAGAATTAAACACAGTCCGCTGTGGTCTGCCAACACAAACGTTTACCTTGGTATTTGCAGTTCTGTTTCAGGCGCTATCGTAGACACTGGTGCCAAGACAGGCAAGGCCACCCCTGTCGAGGAGCGTGCAGCCCGGTAGTGGGGAAACCACAGAAACCAGGAAATAGGTAAACAGGACAATGGACTCAGGTAGTCAGACCTGTCACGTATAGGCAGGAATGTCTGTCGTGCTAGAAAGTGTTCAGGGAGGAAGTGGCTTGTTTTGGATCAGTGGGGAGTGCCAGTTCGGGAGGTGATGTTTCCCCTGTTCATAAATAATGCAAAGGGCCCAAGGAGTCAGCATCTGTGGATAGTATTGTCGGCCGAAAGGAAGGTCACTTGGGGAGTATTGTAAGGGAAGGGAGAGCAACGTGAGTGTCCAACCTGCGGCCCATGGACTGCATGCGACTCAGGATGGCTGTGAATGCGGCCCAACACAAAATCCTAAATGTACTTAAAACATTATGAGACTTTTTTGTGATTACATGTCACAATGTATTTAATGTGTGACCCAAGACCACTCTTCTTCCAGTGTGACCCAGAGACGCCCAAAGGTCGGACACCCCTGTAAAGGGTAATCCCGGTCAATCCGACCTATGTGGATAGCACATCGATAGTTTGGTGCCCTGCGCTCGGCAGCACATGGTACTGCTGTTGGTCCAGGTCTGAATTTTTGGTGGTGGTTATTTTTCTAAGAATCTGATCAAGTTTCTAAGTCTTACTGATTTTTGACAAATTAAAATTTCAAGGTCATTTGTTTTTTATACTCGATAAAGCCAGTAATGTGGAATCTAAGTGAAAAAACATTGTTGTCCTTAAGTTGCATTATTTTGGTTTCCTGCTTATGCAGATCAGGTTAAATTCCTGACTCTGTCATCAGCAGTAATAGCAGCTTTCTCAGCTCTCTGTTTTTCTTAAATTTAATAAATAGATCGTATATGTCTTTATTTGTAGGTATCAGGCAACTTATATTCAGGTCATTTCCAAGGATTGTAGTCTGCTATGGATATCCCTGTGTAGATTGAAAAGAATCTATTAACCAGTATATCTTTCCTCAGTATAGCTTTTCAACCATCTGCTGGTACTTGAGTCTATGAATGGTCACCCACCCCATACTTCTGCCTTAAGGATAGCCCTCAAGATAACTGTAGACACATAGATCATTCAGTCCACTAATTCATAAGGAAAGAAAATTAACACAGCACCCTGAATGCATGCAGAAAAATCTCCTGTTCTAAATGCCTATAACTCACAGGATGACTGAAGTTTAATCAAGTCTTTCTAGAATGCATTCTCTTCCGTTAAAAAAAAATAAGCGTAATGTTTTCCCAATTCTAGTCTTCGGGGTGGAGACTGGGTGGCAAGCCAGACCAAGCATTCTCTCTAAGAGAAGGAGTAGCAAAGTCTGCTGCCACCGAAAATCCGTGCCTGGTGTGGGTTCACACCAAACAAGTTTGCATTTACTGAGCACTCTCACAGTGACCTAGGGATCAGTGATTTGTTGAAAATACAAAACAAAACACTAAATAAATTAATTGAATGGTAATCAGGTATCTTTGCTCTTCAGTACTTTTTCAAGGTCTGGGAGGCCAGAGGTAGGTCAAGTGACTGGAAGCTAGGGTTGATCAATTACCTGTCTTTTTGCTCCTATTGTTGAGAATCCAGTAAACAGTTCTAGCCTGAGGGAGGAAAGTACCTGTTTAAAAGTGCAATTTGGCTTTGTGTTAGGCGGTCAAGGTCGTCTCAAGCTCTGCAAGAAGAGCATCATTCTTTAGTATGACACCAAAGATGACCGTGTTCTTTGTTGCCAGCCAGAACTCCTGCTTCGTAGAGCTGGAGGGTTCAATTGCCATCATTTGCCTTTTTTCTTCTTAATATTGGTATTGTCAAGATTTCTTCTAGTGTTTGGGTAATCATCACCTCTGTGTTATGGGGAAAGGAGATTTTTCTCTGCCCTGACATCTGTGTTGTTTGGCATCAGGCTTGGGCACACCATTCACCAGTGTGACCACCCCCAACGTCCTCATTCACTTCACTGTGGTCCAGTTCAGCAGTGTTTATGGAACTTGACCATGTGCTCGTGATCGTTCTCGTCTCTGGGGACAGAGAGGTAATGTTGGAGAGGCAGTTCCCACTTCCGGCCAGGTTAAACCTCAGAACCTCTGGGTTCCTGTCAGCCAGGCAGCATGAATGAGTTACACCCTCTTTCCAACCCCAGGCATTGCTCCTCCACCTCGGAGAGAGAGCTCAGCCTCCGCCTGCCTCCCTTCCTTGGCTTGTCCGTGAGCACAGAGGTCCTCAGGGACAGGTTCTGGCACCACACAGCCCCTGGTGGGTACACAGGCATTGCGGTGCGTGCACTGGCCTTGCTGGGGGAGGGGGATGGTGTGTGGAGAGACAGCAACCTCAGCAGAGTCACTGCTCCTGCGACAGGGAGTGAGGAAAAGCGTCCATCCCATCTGACCCAAGGTTGAAGCCTTATAAGAACAAGTTGGTGGTGTCAGTTTACACGCATCTCTCTAGACACTGGCTGTCACCCTCCTCTTCCTCAGGAAGTTGGGTAGAGCTGTGAGTGGTAGGCACAGGGTGTCTGGGGACTGGGGGAGGGAAGCGCCTGCAGAGACTCCAAGGAAGGTGTCCCCTACCCCTGCATGTGCTCTGTTCTTGGCCTCCTGGTTACTGGGTATTTTTTTGTGCCCATTCTCCTCCTGGGATCAACTGTGCAAAAGAAAAAAATTAATCCCGTGCTTCATATACTCTGAAGCTAAAAACAGTACAGGAGAGTTTACATCAGAAATGATGGTCTTACTGGTTGTTGCTGATAAAACCTGGCAAAGGAAAGGTAGCGGGAGGCTCGGGGATACAATTCACTCTGCAATCCACTCAGCAGATATTTTATTTTTAAAACGTAAGTGCAGCCATCAGCAAAACTGAGAGATGCTGTGGAGCCCTCTTATCTCCCATCCCACCCCACCCTTCAAGCAGCCCCTCTTGTCCATTTCTTTTGGGGTGTATCCTCCTAACTATTCATTTCCTTTAATCTCAAGAAACCAATTTAAAAAAGAAAAAGAACTTGCCTGTTGGCATTAATTAAATAAGGAAGAACCCTTATGATCTAGACCATCAGCCAGAGACATGGGGCAGTGTGTCGCCCCTACGTGGAGTCTCTTCCCAGCTCCTCCTGTTCGCAGGACGTAGAAAACTCCGTGCTGCCCTCTAGCTGTCGATGGGGCTGTCAGTGGCTCCTGCCATTCCAAAGGCACTGCCCGGGCAGCTCTCTTTACCAGCAAGGAGAAGTGGACAGTTGTTTCTCATGCACAGCTTATCCAGGAGTTTACTACGGAGAGCTTCTGCTCCGTGATACTCCTCTCTCAACCTCTCCCACGCCACCAGCCTTCCTGGAATAACCTGATAACTCAAATCAGAGAACCAGCGTAGTTTCACCTGTGGATTTTCAGCTGCTCCTCTACACTATAGCCAGTACCCTGAAGATTTGTTTTGTCTAATGAGATGTGAAAATAAGAGAATACCACCTAAGTCCATGTGTCTCCCAGGTACTGGGCCAGCAAGATTGAGCCTTTATCTCGATTCTCAAGATACCAGCACAACTGCATTTGGAGTTACGTGGCTTTGAGTCTGGGGGCCTGGATCCATGTTTTAGCCTATAGCCTTCAGATCTTCATTTTTTCTGTGCTAAGTGTCCCAAGTGGTGATGTCATAATACTTTTAACATATTACAGGATGATTGATGATTCTGAAAGGCATAGCGTGTACCTTTGTCTTTGGGGAGAAGTAGAAGCAACTAGTGATTGAACCATAGGCATTGTGTTAGCTCCCGGCGTTTCATCTGCCAGTTGGAACAGTTAACCCTGCATTGCCCTTCACACTTGAGAAGGAAGCTGAACAGTTATTATGTATGTTGACTGCAGTGAGAGAAGCATCAGTTTAGAGACTAGCCCCTGGTTGTCAGCCTTTCAATTTGGCCTTTCTTAGCTGTGTAAATAGGTCCTATCCCTTAATATCTCTGAACCTTAATTTCTTTACCTGTAATCTGAAATATTTACCTTACAGCATTGTCTGGGAGATTAAATGACCTGGAACATGTACACGCCTTTTATAAAGTGAAACCCGCCATGAATATTGATTTTAAGAAACTGGCTCGTATAGTTTGAAAAGCATGGTCTTTGGAATTGGATCCCAGACCTGCCACTCATGAGCTGTATGGCCTTTCACAGGGAGTGGGGTTTCCTGATCTAGTTAATGGAGATAATGCCAAGGTGACCCTCACGGCATCAGCACAGAGATTAAATAAGAAATGCACATAACATAAAAGTACCTTGTGACTATAAGTTCTCTACAGGTGGAAGTTGCTGGCACAGTTGCGAATGAGAAAATCTGTGTGAATGCTGTAGCGACTTAGAGTTGCCTCATCCCGGCACTGCCATTCACCGAGTGCATGACATCACTTCTTCTGTTACTGCTTGTTCACTTCTCTGGCCCCCACAAGTCTGCGCGCTCCTTGAGTGAGGAAGGGCTGGATTCTCACTGCATGTGCATCTTCTGGTGGAGTATCCTCACGAGTCGCAGGTGCTCAGGAAAGGTCTGTTGAATGAGTAAGTGCATGGTTTTTATCATCTGCTATGCCTCTTACACTGTGGTACCCCATAAGTGTCACTTGCATTTATGAAAATAACCATAAACTGGAATTGATGGGGTCATAGACAATTAATGTAGCTTGTACGTGCCCACAAAGCCACTGCCTTTCTGCACCACCAAGCTTCCTAATGCCTCTCGACTCAAATCTCTCGCTTGTTAGGTTCTTATCTACAGCCAGAAATACAACACTTAAGAAAAATTACCTCCACTTGATCTACCTGCATGATTGTCTTCTAATTCTCTGGGACTAAGCAGACATATTTTATTTTGGCAGTCGGCTTTGTCGAAGACACTCCGAGTCCTTTCGGAGTCGCACACCTTAGGAACACCGTGAGGGTGGGGGCTTGGCCTGGCGCAGGTGCTCCGAGTGTCGATGACAGCACGGAGTGGTGTTCTGTTCAGTGTGCAAGCATCAGAGTGTTCCTCTCCGTTTACCCTGCGGCAGTTTGCAAACCTTGTAATGCTAAGTTATTTTCAAGTTAGTCAAAAGAGTGAAAAGAGCGTCACAGCCGTGGGTATCTATTACACTTCGGCTGTTGTGAGCAGCGAGGGGCCTCTCTCTGCAGCTCGCCATCCAGCCCCAGGGTGCATTTCAGATTCCGACTGCTGATTTGGGGGCGGCCTTCCACTCCAGCAGGTCTCTCTGTTGTCCTCGAGGACACCCTGTGGGTGCTCAACTCTTTCCTCTGGAGCTTTGCAGGAACCCCACCCACTGGCCCTAATTTGTTTTTCAAAGAGCTGATGCCACTTATCTGAGTGACCCTTGTTGGTGGGGTTAAACCTACAGCCATCGGTAGTGCAGCCTCCGTTTTTCCAAGCAGCCGTTGGACGGAAGTGGCCCCAGAGCTCCTGCTACATTTCACGCGTGTGTCCCAGAGGTAGCAAGACAGAACATCCATCTTCAGTGCCACCTGGCTCCCCGACATGCTCATGTTTCATCTGCGGCTCTCTTGGCAGGCGCTTCCCTCCCTCGCTTCCCACCCCCTCGCCCGGAGAGCCTTTCTGAATATGACAGCCATCTAAAGACGAATTATCTCCTTGCAAAGTTAATTTCTGTTTCTCCGTGGGGAGCCGCTGGCTCCCGCTGGGCTGGAAAGTGCTGCTGTTCAGCTAATGGATGAGTGTCCCTTGGATCTGGTGCGCACCCTGGAACTGCTGCAGCGCCTGGCCGTCCCTTTCCTTTCATTTCCCACTGGCAGCTGGCATTGGGAGCCCTCGCTGGGTTCGGCCCCGGGGCCACGGCTCACAGTCATTGGCACTGGAGGAAATCGAACTGAGGACCAGGACTAGAGAGCCATCCTTAGGACAGTTCCATTGTTTGGGGTCTGGTTTAGAGAGTGAAGTCACAAAACCCTTCTAGAGATAGGGCAAATGGCCTGGCATAAAAGGTTCGTCTCTGAGTCTTAAGAGCTGAGAAAGAATGGACTTTTTCTGGGTGTCTTCCGTGTACAGGATCCTGAGGGTAAAATAAGATGCCAGGTAAAAATCGCTCTGAGCACTTGGAAGTGTAACACTTGCCCTGTTGCCACGGTTTTGGTGCCGAGGCTTTTTAGTCGAGTTATCATCTAGGAAGCAGGGCCAGAAGCCAACTCAGAAACTCCTTAAAGCACGTGTGTGGTGCTTCTGTTAGGGTTTGACATTGCCACCTGTACGTTAGCCAGGGTCAGAGACTGGTGCTTTCATATGCTTCAAACTATAAAATTCTGGCTTTTTAGATGGAATTCTGAAGGCCAACAGCCTTCGGAAAAAATCCAAAGCCTGTAGTCCAGAGCCTGCACGTCCTCGAGAGGAGTCAGCCCCAGCTGTGCACTGTGTCAGAAACCAGCCTGAGAACGGCGGTGCTCGGAACGCCTTGGCCGCTTCCCCTTCCTGAGCCTCCCTTTCCCACAGCGTTTCTGCGCATTACAATCAAACCAGTGGCACACGCATGAGAGATCCCCCGACTCGGAGTTCTGAGGGAGCAAGCAAGCAGCCAGCCAGCCCTCATCTTTATAAACTGCTGCTTACGATGAAAAACATTAGTTCTGATGACTCCAGGGATGTGTTTGGCCTTCTGTGAGAAGGAAGAAAGAACCACGCAGAACAAATTAGAAGCAGATCTTTCCCCCTATACAGCTGCTGTGTGACTTTCAGCAAATATCCTAATGTCTACCAGTTTGGCTTTCATGTGGAGGAAAATGATGTTTCAGAGAAACGTTGGTGAATGGAAGGTCACGTTGTAAAGTATCCAGCATAGAGTTAACACATGTGTGTGCTTAGTGGATGTTATTTCTCTTTTTCCTCTTTTTTTTTAGGTTTTAGACATAAAATTTAAATTCTTTAAGTCCTGAAATAATAATAATACCCCATGCAAAAACACTTTAAACTTTCAAAAGCGTGAACACACACATGCAGTAATCGCATGGCCTCCCTAAACGGGTTATGGGAGTGGCTCACACGAAGTCCCTGGGTCTGTGTCTCTTCCTCGTTATGTCTAACTCGTAGTTCCAGCGTGTCAGCCAGAGTCCGCTGCTCCGCGTTCGCTTTCTAGGCGGAGAGTGTTCTTGCTTTTATGTTCTTCTCTTTTCTTACTCCCTCACTCTTCTCTGCAGGGGCACCCTTCCACCCATCCCCAGATATCCAGACATTAACTAGCTCAACTGCCACCTCCTTCACAAATTACACCTAATTCTCCCAGTCAGTTCTCGAGCCAAAAAGGAAGCGAGGCACGTGAGGGGAAGATGCCGTTACAGCAGGCCGATGATGCTCAGACGGGCAGGCATTCGGTTTTCAGGAAACGAGAAAAAGCTACCGTAGGACCAGAAACGGTGATTCTGAAGTCAGGGTACTCAAGAATCTCCCGTGGACTCTGTTTAAAAATGGAAATTCCTGGGTCCCACCCCACAGACTGTGGTTCTCTAGATCTTGTTGGGGCTCAGGAATCCACAATTGGATCAGTACTTTCTGGGTGATTCTCACAAAAGTGTTTCCTGGGCCACACTTTGAGGAACACTGGTTTGGAGGCAAGTACCTTGCACGTCAAGATAATGAGGGCAAAGAAGGCAAGGTTGCAAATGTCAAAGGGTTGCTTTCGCAGTTCTAAGGCCCAACCCACATTCCTTTGGTGATTATGAATCTCAAGTCCTTCCACGAGGTGCTTGGTCAGCCGTAGTTTGTGTGGGTGCTTCCCAAGCATTTTGATAAAGCATAAGGCATTCGCCAGCACTGGTCCACCCAAATCATAGCTTTAGTTTATTTTGATTTTGATCTTTTTTTTTTAATTTAGACCTACTTTATCAAAAAGAACTTTATTCCTAGAGGCTTCATTAATTGAGGCATTTTATTTTTTGGATTGATTGACTAACTGAAGAACTAGTTAGAGCAGAAAGATGACCTTTTGGTAAGCTAAAGGTCAGGAAGCTGTGAAACTGGTATCTGTTCCTAAGATTTTCAAGGATCCCTGCAAGAAGACAAGGTTGCTTTTTAAAATAAAGATTAGATACATACATACATGCATATATAAACACATATATGTACATATATAAACACATACAGTTTTCTTTTTACATTTAGTGGCAGTGATTGATTTATGGTAATGGTGAGAAATTACATTAAGGGCAAAGAAATATGAGTAAAAGCTTTTAAATATTAACTTCTAAAGCAGAAGTTGCAAGGCTGAGCTATGCGAGTAAACAACTGAGAAAAGGCCGTAGGTAGCCGCTGAGTTATTTGCTTCCCACTTGTGCCTGTTTAGGTTGGTGTTAGAAGCAATAAGAAGTGCATCTGCTCATGTCGATTCTGGAATTTGCTCTTTCCATGCCGTGGGCTTCTTCTTGTCGCCATCATCCATTCTTGGGTGATTGCTGGCCCTCCGTGCTGTGACCTCCGATGGCCGTTCTACGTAAATATGAGCAATAGCTGTGATGAATGAGGCAGGGTGCTGTGTGGCCACTGTGGGTGCTGCTCACAGGTTTCTGAGATGTGATCTGACTGGTCCACTGACTTACGTGTGGAAATCGGTCATATCCTGGACTATTTGGATGGCATTTTACCCAGTGCCTTGGACTTAGCTCACGTACTTAGCACATCCGGACCCTGCAACTCTGGCCCCAATACCCCATCACTCTCTTCCACGCCTCTTCTGGGCAGCAGAAGCTTTAGGGAATCTTGTTATTTTACAGAAGTTGAAAGGAATTGCTAGGTAATTCCATGAGCTCCCAAACTTTCCCAGCAAAACTTGCTGAATACCAACCCATGGCATCTTGGTAAGCAGTAAATTGTCACATCCTCTTCTTTTGGCCTTTACGACATTTGCACTTGCCCTGGCCCATGTGGCTCAGTTGGTTGGAGCATTGTCCTGTAAACCACAAGTTCAGAGATTTGATTCCCACAGGTCAGGGCAAATACCTAGCTTGCAGGTTGGGTCCCCCTCAGGGCACATATGAGAGACAACTGATCCATGTTTTTCTGTCACATCGATGTTTCTGTCCCTCTTCCTCTCTCTCCCTTCCCCTCTCCTTAAAATCAATAAGTATGTCCTCAGGTGAAGATTAAAAAACTAATAATAAGATATCCTGATGTGTTAAAGTACATTCAGAATCTTCAAGAGAAGGACATTAAATTTAAAAGGAAAAGAATTTGCACTCAAATTAGGAAAAGTAGAGGGGTTTGGTGAGTGCAGATATTTATGGAACAAGACACAGATCTCCCGTCACCACAGGTTTGGACTTTGTACGTAAACCATGCACACCGGACGTGGAAACATCAGCATCACCCTGCCATGCGATGTTCCGACCCAGTGGTCTTACGTGGTGAGAAGTGAAACTGTGCGGGTGAGGCTAGGCGACCAAGATTCCTCAGAGCAGGAGCCCTGAGAACTGAAACCCAAGGAACAGACAGCTAGTCCCCAGTCCCCAGAAGCCATGGCCTGGGGATAGTGGAGGGAGCGGTCCTCTCTCAGTCAGCATCTTCTCAAGCCCTGGGTGGTCAGCCCAAACTTCCTTCTCTGCCTCTCCACCCAGCCCCATCACTGTCATGCACCCCCTTGCCCACTCTGTGTCCTGAATGGGAGGGGTGCCCGCACGCATTGCTCCTCCTCGCTGAGGGCAGTGGGCGCGTTCAATGAAGTGCCAAAGGCCCTTCTCCTGTTATAGTAATTTCTGTAGTTACCTATAGTTAACTACAGTTCTATAGTTATTTCAGGAAATAAATAATAATGCATTGCTAATTATGTGCAAGGCACAACGCTAGGTGCTCAGAGGTAAACAAAAATGAGTTGAACCAGGCTTTGCTTTCAAGAAACTTACATTTTCAACACAAGGATAGGAACAACCTCCATCTGTATGTTGAACCCTATCTCACTCATCAAAGTATTCATATTATTTTGTACACCTGACTTCTTGTTGTTGGGCAGGCTAGTGATGCTCTTACATTTTATTTTGTCTGAGCACTTGACTGAATCAGAAAATAAGTACCAGAAGTTGATTAGAAGCAAAATTGAAAGCTTCTGATTTACATAAACAGTGATCATAATAAACCCACAGGCCCTTAGTCAGAGCCTGTTTATTCTAGAAGAGTTTGTCTGTCTGATTTCCTGGTTCACGTTATTTTAAGCAGCAGCCAATTAACAGCCAGAAACTGACAACAAGAGTCGACTTATTTTTTTTTTCAAAGCATTGAGATTTAATAACTCGTGGTCTATAACAAACACTGTATAAAATTGTAAAATGACATGCTGGTTCGGAGCCGTTGAAGTGGGGTCTCTACCTGGCACGATTGCCATTAAGGACAAAGCTATGGCTACACAGAAAGGTTGATATTAATAATGGTGAATCATTAATTTGTAAGGAGTCTTTATGGGGTTACATTAAGATCTGTGGATTCTATTCTAAAAGCCAGGAAAGCATGAATGTATTTCAGAAAAATAATTAGAAATGGGAATGTAAGAAATTATATAAAGTGTATGAATGTACTGGAATTGTTTTATTAAACTTTTCTTAAATAAGTAAGCCACCTCTTAGGAATTGATATTTTATTTGAGAAATTCTTGTCTGAAAAAAATGAAAGTGAGTAAGTGAAGGATCATTATGCATGTAATTTGAAAGATGTTCACTATATGTAATGCTTTTAAGTGTTTCCTGGATAAATTTCATGGGACAAAAGTTGTTATCTTGACTAATTTCATTTGCCCCATCAGATTTAAGGAGATTTATCAGCCCTGGTTGGGTGGTTCAGTTGGTTAGAGTGTTCTCCCGGTACGCCAAGGTTGCTTTTCTCAGATGTAATCTTGTATAATCCTGACAACGATAATGAGGTTGAGAGAAATTAAATGACTTCCTAAGGTCATGGATCAAGTCACTGGCAGAGCTGGGGAGAGTCTCAGCCTTCCTGATTCTTGCCTCTGCGCACCACCCACTGCCTCCCGCGGGAACTTGGCCTAGCGGGTGCTGGGTGCTGACGAGCCTCTCGGTGTATGCAGGTCCTCTCAGGGCTCCAGGACTATTTCCATGAAATGGTTGTGGCCAGGGGTTAAGGAATAGAGATAAGCAAACAAGTAACTCTGTAGTAATGGTTGTTCCAAGCACTATGGGAGCACAAAGGAATGAGTGACTACGCAGAGAGAAGTGGACATTTCAAGTGGTGGGGTGGTGGCGGGGAAGAGGCCCTAAGGCACAGACGTGGCAAAGGTCTGCAGTCCAGGAGGCAGAGGAGAGGAGGTTGACGGGAGGTGATGCTGGCTGGAGGGGTCTTGCAGGCAACGTGGCTGGGCCATGACTGGTGAGAAGGGACGCAGTCACACAGCGACGGTGAGGACTGGTTAACATGAAGCATTGCCGCTTACTTCTTCCACTAAATCTCAGTGCTGATCAGTACCCCCAGTTTATTTCTCTCTTCTATGTGTCCCATAGTGGAGCTCTCACTGATTGATCTCTGGATCTGAGAGCCCGTGTGTGCTCTGAAGCTTTGAGTTGTCCAGCTTTGCAAGAGTCATGCAACTCCCCCTAATGGAGAGAGAAATGTGCGTGCCACGCCCCCTGGAATGGGCTCTGTTCATCCTGGCCTTTGCTGAGCAGCTCCTTTGCAAGGCCCTTCAGTTGTCTGAAAATACTCGGTGCCGCCATGCCCTGCACTTCCTCCACCCATGCCAACAAACTCAACCCCTGGACCCGGACCCGGGACCCTCAGGGCTGCAGTGGTGTTGGGCTCCCGGAATCCTATATCCCACGTCATCATTGATCTGCCACCTGCCACCTGCCAGGGCGCTGCATGGGGGCAGGTGCTGCCAACCGCAGCCTCTCATCCCAGCATTCCCAGGCCCCAGGGCTCTGCTGTGAGCGTAGACAGCAGTGGGCTCGGAGTCAGACTTTTTGGTTCAAGTCCTGGATCTGCCATATACTAGCTGTGTGGCCTTGGGCACATTTCCTGTTCTATCTGTCTCAGTTTGGTCCTGCGTAAAATGGCAATAATAATAGTACCTTCTTCGCAGCGTTGCTGCAAGGAGTAAGTAAAGTAGCATGTCAATTTCTAGCTTACATGTTAATGTGAACGCCTTCTAACGCAGAAGTCAGCGCTCACTAAAGTCCAGTGTGGTCATTACAACCGCTGTCACCAGTCCTTTCAAAGCATGGAGTGTCTCCTACCAGTCCCCCTTTCCCAGAGATCTAGGCAGAGATGTCATTTGGGGAGTTCCAGGAATCAAAGACGTGGTTATTCCTTTACAAGTGGGAAAAGAGAGAGAGAAAAATCTCTCTAAGCCCCACCCCCAAGTTTCCCGTGACAGTCAGCACAGAAGTGAGGCTCTCCGAAGATTACCCTGCCACATTCACTTAAGTGTGATGTGCGGTATGACCTGTAGGGTAACCATGGAAAACTCTAATCACTTACTTAAACCTGCCAGGGACTAATTTTTAGAAGCCGCAGAGGTGGGTGTGCATATTAAAAGGGACCAACCAGGTCCTTTCTGTAGAACCCAGAGCAAATGGGTATTGATTAAGTCAATTAAAGGAAGATTATAACCTGGCACGGCACTGTGTGTTGTCTGACCACGTGGCTCCCAGGGATCTGTAGAGCACGCGTGCTAATGGCCTTCTCATTTAAACCAGCGTGAATTTGGGTTGTTTCATCAGTTTGGTGATCAAATAATTGCCAAGAACACAGAAGATAAGAAACAAGAATTTTCTTTTATAAGCCAATTAAAATACTTGAAACTGACTTTAGTAATTGTTCAATGTGGAGTGTGCTCAAAGAGATCCTTTCTTTTTTTCAAATATTAAGGGCACAGGCTCTTCAGCTTTCATTTGTTCTTCCGATCCCACTGCCTGGCCCAGGCCAGGGAGGGAAGGGTCTCTAACCTGCTGTCTGTGGAGCAGAGGCCTTGCTGACAGGGTCCAGGAATCCAGGTGGGAAGAGGATGGAAGAGAGCCGGGGATTCTTGGCATTTGATTCATGAATTCACTTCATTCCCCTTCCCCACACCCCTTCCTCAATTGTCTATTCTGTCTCCTAGTCCAGAGACCCTTTATTTTACCCTTTGCAGGGAGTAAACCCTCAGATTTTTACCAGCATGGAGGAGACAGTTCCCCACTGAGGGAAGGGACCTGGGGAACTGCCTACTTAAATAGACTTCCCACTAATCCTGATATTAGCCACCCCTTCCCATCTGTCCCCTGCTCCACCTGCACTGGGGCTGTCGGGAGTTCACAGGGGAGTTCACGGGAGAGACAGGGCCACTCCCCAGCACTCCCTGCTGCTGGCAGAGGATTCCACTCTCTGGAGTCTGCTAGCGGCACTTTCCATTCAGATCTGCTTCCCAGCTTCCAGTACTGTGTGCTTTTGTTTCCTCCCTCCTGCTCTCCTTCCCCATATCAGTTCATGTCTTGGAAAAAATAAATCCCTTTCTGTCATTTGAGTGACATTTTGGGGGGGAGACAGACTAGATGTGCATGTTTAGTGTGCTTTCTTTACCCAGAAGTAAATTCTCCCCTAGGTACGTCTTTCTCACCCCGCTCCCAAAGCCCTTACTCAGAAGGCCCTGCCCTGCCTGCCCCTCGGGCAACCGAAGGAGCCCGGAACACCATCCCTTTCTCCCTACCTCCCCATGCTGGTAAGGGCCAGCTCAGGTTCTGCCTCGTCTGTGATAAAACCTTCCGGAGCCCCTCAGGCTGTGGTGAAAAGCACTCAAGCACACCTCATGTGGGGAGCTAAATTTCTGTGTGTATAATTTTACATCCTCTTCAAGAAGACTGAAATGCCAGGGCCTGGCCTGAGAATTTGGGATTCAAGTCACCGCGTGGTACAAGGAGAGAGCACGGCTCCAGAATGGGACCAGTGCCGCAGCGCCATGCCTCACCACTGAGGATGGTGATATGGTGGACGAGGAACTGAACCTCTGATCTCGCCTGCTCCTCTGTGAGATGCGGTGTGCTAGGTCTCGGTGAGATGAGGCGTGAGGCCTTGCTTAGCACAATACCAACATCCAGGGAACATTTAATAAAGATTGGCCCGCTCCTCAGCACAGTGTTTTCCTCTGTGGATGCTCCGGAATATTCACCAGGTGTTGTTCTGGAAAAAGAAGTCGATAAAGGTTTTTCATTAGACATGGTTATCTTACTTTTCTATATCCAAGGTATACCCCATCAACCCAAGCAGGAAGGTTGAATCTTGCTCTAAAGCAGAGTCTTGGCAGGAGATCCTTAGTGCTTGAGAAGGGGGGCCTGGGGAAGGCAGGACACAGGAGCCATTAATGCTGGAAGGGCCTCAGTCTCAGGATTGGCTTTCCCAGAGCCAACCTGAGGCTTACAGCTGTGCTTCCTCTTGGCAGTTATAAAAGTGAGAACAGTGTTAACTAACTTCCAGTTCAATCCACAGTTGGCCCCTGGGGATCCGGAAGCTAGCTGATTTTTTTGACCTCAGGTGCTCTACCATGTAGGGTTGCCAGTTACAATTATATGTTCAGGTGTCAATTAGCCAACGGCCCATTATTTGGCAGTTTGGGGCAATGAGATGGATCTTTGCGCTAATCTTTCAATTCAACAAGCATTTGATACATGCTTTATATATCAAATTCTATATCGTACTGTACCTAGTAAGGTTATATCAAGAGCTGGAGATCAGAATTTTTCATCTGCATTCCTTTGTGAGTTTGTGAATTTTCAATTACTAAAATCTTGAGCAAGAAAGAAAAAGGCAGAAAGTTTCTATAAAAACAGTTCTCAGTCTCACACACAAGCATCTCTTTGTATTCAAGTGACAAGAATTTCAAAGGCAGTTACTTCATGGAACATATAAAACGGGAATTCATTTAGTAAAAAAAATACTGACTAAACATGACAGTATCAGACGCTATAGAGACTGGGCACCATCTAAATACAGATTTGCATGGCTCTGGGGAAACCTTGGTGACCGAAAAGACGGCCTTTCTCTAAAGATTCCTCATTCCCTGTGATATTTGGCTTTTTCTTCTCTCTGTATCAGAGCTTTCTGTGCAGATTTTTCTCAGTGGCACGTCTAGATTTATATATATGTAGTATTCATTAAATTCCATAATGGTTAGTTTTTACACAATTTTACCGTTTTTGCTCACCTCAAGCTGGTCATGTGATGAAAGAACCTCCATTCCTTCTGGATCTTGTTTCCCATGAGGAGGGAGCCTACACGGAACAGGAAGTGAAGATACAATGGCTCTCAGGGACCATGAGGATGCGTGATGAGATTTCACGGGGTCCTGTTGTTGCCACTCATGGCTGATGGCACGTTAGAGAGAACACACACTCGGGCCTCCTCTGAACTTAATGTCTCCAACACTCTCTTCTTCACGCTTGTCCTCTTACTCCACTCATCAGATGACAGTGGGTATTTTGTTTCTCGTAACCTCTGTCATTTGTGGGACATTGAGAGATCTAGTCTCCAGAACACTGTGTACCCACTTTTTTGAGAACAGACGTATTTGGGTAGTTCCACTCGGGGGTGCGAGCGAGGCGGCTCCTACAGGCTCCCCCACTGCTGGTTGTTAAATTTGCAGAAATTTTGTGAGCTGGTTATTAAACACAGTCATCATTAAAAAGTAAGTTCTGTAATATTAAAAACAAAGGTAATAAATACTCAAACTCATTACTTACTGATTATCGTGCTAAATTGCTCCATTCTGTTTGCACTGTTGTAGCAGAGAGCAGAAGTACTGTTACCATGTGTGACACTGCATGCCTCTTCCCAGCTCTGAGTTCAGTGACATCACATTGGTGGCTTAGAGTTGGCCACGGCAGGAGTGTTTACACATGGAGACCGGCAGAGCCTGTAAACTGGGACCTCCTCATCTCCCCGAGAGCCGGTTGTCAAACATTTGTCAAACATTTGCCAGCCGTGCTGTGCGTTTCTGCTTCTGCCAGCATTCCAGAACCTCGTGCTCTTGAGCCACATCGATTACCTCTCACCCTGAAGATGTCAGGTCTCTGCCTCTCCCGTGGGCATGCCTGTCGCATGTTTCTTTGTGCCACAGTCCCAGGGAACCCGAAGCCCAGACGTTTGCAGTGGAGGCATGGCCACCCCGAAACTGCCCTGGCCATCCCATCCTTAGTGGGTCACTCGTTAATTTCTGTCTTCCTCCCTGTTTCCACCTCCTTCCACCTCCTTATTTTATTCTTTTTAGGAGTAGGAGCTCTGGTGCTTTGCATCTGGCCCCACTAATCACTAGTTGTGTTACCTTGACTTGTTACTGAGCTTTTTCTGCCTCCTTTTTATCAATCATCAAGTGGAGATAATAGTATCTACCTCGTAGAGTTATTATGGGAATTAAACGTGTTAACAATTTTTTAAGCACCTACAATAATGCCTGGCATATAGTAAACAAATATGCATATTTATTTAACAAAATAAACTCTTCTTGTTGTTACCCAGCCCTTACAACAGGCTTATTAAGAAGTAGGGGAACCCTGGACGGTATGGCTCAGTTAGGCATCATTCTGCTAACCAAAAGGTCACCGGTTCAATTCCAGGTCAGAGCACATGCCTGGGTTGCAGGTTCGGTCCCCAGTCAGAATGTGTATGAGAGGCAACCAGTCAGTGTTTTTCTCTCACATTGATGTTTCTCTCCTGTCTTTCTTCCTCCTTTCCCCCTCCTCTAAAAAAATAAAAATAAATGTAAAAAAAAAAAAGAAGTAAGGAGCATTTAAGACAGACAGGAGAAGAACAGAAGGAACACATGAAAACAAGAGAAGAGGAAGGCTAGCCTGGCACTGTAACACAGCGACAGGAAACAGTGTAACACAGAACAGGACAAGGCACAGGGGAGGGTGGAACTAGGTCAGGGTGACAAGTAAGAAAAATAATTCAGAACAACCTGAAAAGATTCAAATATATAAAATACAACTTTTTAATATTTAATTTCAAAAATCTACACCAGGAAAGTAAAGGGATACTTTATAAATGCATAGAAATTTTCCATCTTGACTTAAGCAGTTTATCCAGTTTTGCTCCGCATCCGAGGCAGAGATTGGTCACGTACTGAAAGCACTCAGGCTGCACTAGATGTGTACGGAACAAGGTCCACAGAGACCGAGCGGGAGCCGTGCGTCCACGTCCCTGCAGAAAAGCGAGTGCAGGGGTCGCGGTGCTGTCCAGCCCTCCGAACATCTGCAGTGATCTAAGCACTTAATTTTACCTTCATTTTTAGAACAAAAGGGAAACAATAAAAGAAGAAAATGGACAGCAGGGACAGTCTACTTTTCATTTTCAAAATCATCTTAGTGATAAAAGGAACAGAGAGTTTAAAAGAAAAGAAATGAGAAACCATTAAAACGATTTGAATGCTCAGCCTGTATTTTGCGGTGGGCTCTATTGTTTTCAGTTACTTGGGAACTGTGGTAATTTTATGAATCATTAGAGTTTTCTTTCCAAATTATATCTGAATGTTCCTAAAGTGCCTTCTGCGATACCAACCACAGTAAGAAGATGTTGAACAGCTTTATTATTCCATTTAGTACTTTTTAGTTTTGTATTAATTTTGCATTTAAAAAAATTTATGCTTAAAACCAAAAGATAAAATGGTGACAGCTAAATCTTTGTATACTTAATATCTTCTACTTTTTAAAACATATAAGCCTCTCATTGTTCTCATCCTTAGTCTAGTAAGAGACTCTGGAATAAATATGAAGACCTGTTTTCAGTAGAATGGCGATGTTCTGTTTCAAAGCAAAAGCTTCCCCATCCCAGAATTGAAAGCAATGACAGTAGTTGAACATCATTCTTTGGCTCTTATGTCCCTCAGATATGGTGATCTCCAAAAATGTACTCTGTTGATGGTACCCAACATTCCCTCCTAGCGTGGTGGCCCCCAAAGGCCAGTCCCCCCACCTGGGCCCCACAGGCAGTGGGTACAGTAAGGTCAGTGTAGTGTGTGTGCATGTGCGTGTTTTCCAGTTTACTTTCTTGGGAAAAGATTGCCATCTTTTTGTCATTTCCCTGCTATTTTTGGTATTAAAATATTCATCCTTTGATCACACATTTATAAAAACAATGGTATTGTAGGTGATCTGTCTGTTGTTGTTTTTTTTTTTTAGTATCATAATTTGCAAAATGGAAAGTTGGATGTCTGTTGGTCCGTTTATTTTTCCTGGTTGGTGAAGCCCTAAAGTGTGGACATTATTGTACTGTGCTGGCTTTATCCTTCCCAGTGGCATCGGTGTTTTTTGCGTGAAGAGATTATCTGAGAAAGGAATACATCAGAGTGTTGGTGTTCTCATTTTGAACCACGAACTTGAACTCCTCCTGGACTCCGAGGGAAAGCCGCCCTCCTGGGCAGTGTGTGGGTGGCCCTGTTCCTGTCACTCCAGCTTCTGCTGGAGGCCACTGAGTCCAGTTTCCGGCTTGCATTACGGTAATTTCTAATTTCACGTAGGCCACTATCTTCACAAAAAATGTGCTTTTATAGCTCCGAGCTAGAAAAGGTAAGTGTGAATGGCTCACCTAAACTCAGGAAAGGGAGTTAAAGCCCCAGCTGACTTCACGGTGGGCAGGCCGGAGTTGTCCCCACGGCTCACGAAGTGTGTCACATCTTTGGGGAAGGAAGAGGGCAGCAGTTTGTTCGGTATCCCGAAGACAGTGCTAAAGCCGCATTGGCAGTCAGGCGCCCTCTTTGCTTGTCATTAGATTCCTGCCCAGCGACGTATACCGTTTTTCTCAGCATGCAAAGGTCAGAGAGCACGCAACTTTATTCCTAGAATGAGCTGGAATGCTAGGTTTCCAACAGCTAGCTTTGCCAAGAGTAAGCTCTACTTTTTAAAATTCATTAGCTCTTCCCGTATGTATTGTCTCTCCCAGGGTGAGGCATACGTGAATGGTACCTGTACCCTCGAACAAATTTCCCCTTGCGCATGCGTGCTTGCTCACCTGCCCGGCTCCCCAGACAGCTCCATATGTTCTCCTTTCCTGGAAGCGAGCTCCCCGCTCATTCTGCCGCCTTGAGGGCTCCGGGTCTCACCTCTGAGGTGCACGAGTAACTGAGGCTGAAACCATTCGTGGGGAAACCTGTCAGCATAATTGATTATGATGTGGTGAGAGCCTCCGAAGATGGGCGAGCCTGCACGGAGTGGAGCACGCGTGCGTGTGGCGTGCGCCTCCCACGGGTCCACCCCACGTCCTCCTCTGACATGTTGATTTATAAATCTGCGGCTCCTCTCTAATGGATCGTGCCCTGGCCCAGGTCACTGGGGCCTGCTGCCAAAGAGACCTTGCCTTTGCTAGCAAACAGGAGAGTGGTAAAGGTTCTGCTCTGTGAATTTCCACATTCATTTGCTCGTTGGCGCTCAGTGCAGTGGCTGAGGACATGTAATCTGTAAAAGGACAAAATCATCACGTGAAATGCTCCAATGATCTGTTGCATCAAGAGAGGCATTTCCGTGAATGCAGATGCTTTGTGGCGTGACAGAACCTAGTGGGAGCACGGTGAGAATTTGAGGAATATAAAGAAATGCAAGTGTTTAAAATCACCTAGGGTGGCAGCTTCGTGTTCTCGAGTTCTTTAAAAACCTCTATCTGAGTGCTATACTTACTCCTTGAAACGGCTCTAAGTGTTAGACTTGCTAAAATGTTGCAGTGATAAGACTGCTCCACTTTCCACAATCTGTTGGGTTATTGATTGAGATATTTGCAAAGTACTCTGAGTTCTTGGGAGAAAGGGTGTTAGAAAATGCTGTGGTGATATTGTTAGCAATTTCACCACATGAAATTATGCAAAAACCTAGTTTCAGAAAGATAAGTTTGAAGAAGTTTGAATTATTAGGCTGAGCCTGCATTCCAGTCTTATGTCCTTATGTCTGCTTGCTTTGTCTCAGTCATCAGTTCTGGGTAAATCAAGAGACCAAGGGATCAGGAAATTGTGAAGAGAGATCAGCACTTGCTGGTGTAAAGCTGTCACTAAAGAGACTCCTGGCTGCTGGCCGTGGGGTGGCCTGGTCTCCAGAGCAGCCTAGCGAGCAGCCAGGGAGTCCAGTCTTCATTTCCCCTCCTGACTCCATCCTACCCACTTGCAGAATTAGTCCACACCTTCCCCCGCAGCCCTGGGTGTCTCTCTCCCCCCACCACACCTCCCTTCATTCCTGTGTACTAGCTCTGGCCTCAGGAAACCCACGGTGAAACTGTCATCTGAGGTCCCAGTAACCTGCTCCCCTAACCCGTCATCCTTCACTGTGATCATTCCACAGCCAGGAAAGACGGACTCATCACTGACTCCTTCTGTGTGTTCTTTAGAAGCAACAAAAGATCCAGGTTGCCTGAGTTCAAAATCTCACTGGAACTAAAACTTTCTAGTTGTGTGACCTGGGACAACTCTTCGATCCCTTAGTACTTCTGTTTCCCTAACTGCACAATAGGGACACTTGTAACCAGCTTTTGATGGTTAAATAAAATTTATAGGGAGTTAAGAAAAGTTAATGCATATAAAGCACCTAGACCCACCCTACATGGCATACTTCATTATTCTTGTTGTATTTCCAGATGTAGCACAGTGGTAGTGCCTGGCACATAGTAGGTGCTCTGTAAATATTGGATAGATTGATGGGAATGATAGGTAGCTTATTCTAACATTCACATTTATATTATAATATAAATGCTATTGATATTTACAGGTATATTCAGTATAAGAGAAAGGAAATAATAGTACTTGAATATTTCACCTTCACCAGTCAAGTCATCTAGGAGCTAGAATTTGGTTATCTTTGACCTGTTTCCATAAGCTCATCTGTATTTGTTCTTTTTCATGCCACTTAACTAGTAAACTGCTTCCTTTATTACTGTTTTCTTTGAGCAAATTACCTTTTTAAAAATAACTTAAAAAGAATAAAGGATTTTTTCATGTGTACGTAGTAGACTGTAAAGCTTAGGATAATATTGGGCCCTTTGAACAGAAAGACAATATTTAGAAATATACAGCTGAGAAACAGAATTCCAGGGAGCAAATCCTCCGTGGGAGTTCTGCCACGTCCTCTTCCAACCATGTTGTCTGACAAGGTCCGGGCATGGAGGACTCGAGTTCAAGGAATTCGTCTCCCCGGAAGAGAATGTGGCATCCAAATTGGGTTAACAATTGGCTGTTTTATTTTAATTATTTTGCTTTTGCTACTGAATATAGGCATTGTACTGTAATTACTTATTCCTGTACCACCCAAGAGGAA
>PVKU01002726.1:0-211117 GCA_004027475.1 Anoura caudifer
AAAAAAACAAAATGAGAATTTGTGTAAAATCAATAGATGGAAGAAAGACAAATGATAGATGACAGGCTGAGGAATATAATATGAATGCCTAGAAAAATCTCAGTTTCTGTAATGAGCTACAAGTTTGTAGTTAGTATTTATGGTATCTGTCTTTCACTGGATATTTTATGCATCCTTTGCCTTCAGAAAAACTTCAGTTAGTTGAGATTCATCAAATAGAATAAGCCAGTGATTTATTCCTGAATAATTTAAACACCTGGAAGTCCTAGATTTGAATCATTGTAGACTAACGTTAATTTTTCTTGAGAAACATGGTAGTTGGAGCCACTTTGTAGAATCCCAAATGTATTTATCACGCCACTACTGGATGAATCTGTATGAATTTTCTCAGCATCGAGTAAAGCCTTCATTTACTTATGGGTTCTGAGTCACGAGGAGCCCCAAACAGACAGGTGTAGTTAAAGTTGTAAATTCCATGGAATCATCATTGTGACTTCTAGTACATACATTCATCCTTTAAACTATCGAGGCTAAAAATTGGAAGATAGAAAGAAAACATTTCCGTAATAAATCATTTTGTGTAATTGTGAAGGTTGCCATTCCTGACTCTCTTACTTGCTTCCAGGCTTTCTTGGAGGAAATGACAAAATCAATTTTTCATCTTGTAGGACAGAAAGCTGAAGCAAATGTCATGTGTCACTGCTTTAGGTACCGTGAACTCTGAACTCATCAATATATTGCATAAGCTTAATGGTGATCGGGGTTAGTTAAATAAAAGATTGTGAAATGCTATCCTAGTTCGAATACCCTCTGAGAAAGAGATTCTTGAATGATAGGCTTTCAGAATCCACAGAAAAGTAGCACTTGTCATAAATCTTCATTTCCAAAGGATATGAAATCTTCTGATTTTCATACTGCTTTTTATGAGACAGAAATGTCAATAGTACAGTCTGTTCCCACATATGTACTCTCCATATGTCCAAAACCTGACTATATCCCCACAAAGCCTGTCCCTCTTATTCCAGTACCTGAAATTCCATCCCCAGATGTAAATTTGAGAGTCTTTTCAGTGTGCTCCTTTCTCTCACCCCTTCACTCTTCATTCAGTTAAGATCCTAATTTCTATCTGTATGTTACCTAAATGTATGCTACCTAGAGATTTGTCAGGTTAACCCATCTTTACCCATCTATCCAGCCCTATCTTTCTTAAATATTCTACTATATATTTTAAATGACTCTTACTTTTCTGGGAGAGGAGTTATCCCACTGGGTTTCATAACACCCTTCCTCTCCATATCATATCTTCACGTTCTAACAACCTCTTCGTGCAAATTTATGTCTCATTATACTCTTTCCCATAAGATTGATGGGACAGATATCAATCCTGTTTATAATTATAAATTTGAACTTAATGCAGTACAGAATTCCAAATATATTTTAAATCAAAGTAACTTAAAATAAGTATCCATGTCCATGCAGTGTGAGCATGTATTTATAATGTATGACAATGTTTGTCTGCAAGCAAAAAATCTCATAAGCAGCATTTCATTAAAAGTAACACTTTCTATGAATTGTAACTTTATTAGGGTGTTTCAAATAAGTTATGATTGACAACTCAGGCCATCAATGACCTGCAAAGTTCCCTGTTTGAATAGCAGTGCTCTAAGGCAGAAGAGAATCACCCACGTTAGAGCAGAATACCCAGTATGAAGATCGATGTCTCTTCTATTTTCTGAAAAAGTGGCTTCCAGCAAGTATCAGAATATAATAACACCCAAGAATCTTTGGTCATATTAGAATCCAGATGAAAAATGTAAAACAATGAGAAATTTTTATATTAATTAATCAGTTTCTCTATATCAGATTGCGTTTTGGAAATAGTTCAGGTATAAAAAATGCAAAACATGTAGAAAGTGCATTGTCTACATTACACTAAAATTAAAAGATAAATGGAAATGACTATTGTTAGGTCTTGCTTTCATAATTTTCATAAGAATTTTAGACAGCTTAAATGTTATTTGAGGGAAAGTAACAGATTGAAAATACCAGAGGAATTTTATAAAAAAAATTATTCATTTCTTAGATAAACCAGTGCTTAAAATCTGTTTCCTTAAAATGTCAGCCAGAATAAGTAAATTTTTTCTAAGTGCCTGGATATTTTTTAAAAAATTCTTAGTTTATGAATTAAAATAAAAAGAAATGCAAAATATGCTGAGATTATTCAATGAAAATAAATTGATTTTTAAATAAGATTCACATTGTACTTATATATGATTATTTTGTAACTACCATATAAATTAATTTGTAACTGTAGTTTTACATTTGTGATATGAGGATTTATTAATTATAGTGGCATAGATCAAGAGTGCTATTTTATAATTTTTTGACACCAAAATCCATCTTATACTTGAAAGATACTTTCTGAAAGCTGATATGTGTTTGGTATCATGGCCATACCTTAAATTAGTACCAAAACTAACATGTTTATGCAAGTGTTCAAATACATTCGCAGACAGAGATTGACATTTGCTCTTCTACAGCTTGAGATTGGATGCAGACTCAAGCCTTTTGAACATGACTAGGACAGTTAATATAGTTAACATGCCAGTTTGGGAATGAAACAATTTATTGCTAAAAAGCTTCTTCACATTAATAATAAAACATAATATTATTCTTGCAACCAAAATATAAAAGGGAAAGGTGTAATTTTGTAGTATATACTCATATTTATGGCCCAATTTTACATCAATTTCATTTTGAAGGTGATACCAGCACTGGAGTAAAACTCCTCCATAAACTTACACAATTCAGGGATTGGTTGAAAATTAGTTGAATTCAGTGGGAAACCATCATTATTGGGTTATATAAATTTTTATAATAAAGTACTGAAAAACAAATCTTAACATACAACAAAAAACAAAACTAAAGAAACAAATATTAACTTGAGAAAATGAAAAAAATGCAACAAGTTTTTAAAAATGGAAACTTTATTAAAACAAACAAATATAAACTAACAATCTACTTTTTTTCCTTAATCACAGCTGTTTGTAAAATACAAGCAGTTCTCTAATTATGTGTTATGGTTTGCAATGTTCTAAAAAAAATTGCCCATGCCTCAACCATCTCCTTCTTAAAGTCAAACTGCATCATTAAAGACTTTATTTTAAGGAAAGGTCTCCATATTATATATGCACATAAACTCATTGGGATGGGGAATTCGAATCAGCTGCACAAAAATTAAAATAACACCTGTCGTAGACTGTTCATACAAGCGGAGCTAGATGTGCAGCAAATTTAAGAATGGAGCCCCAAGTGGGGGTTGTAGCTGTACGGCTTGACAGGAGGCCCGAATGGTAATGAACAGAGACTGACCAACTGACACACTTTGAGAATAGACCCTCTAAAAAAGCGTAAAAATCCAACTTTGCTTATTTAAATGTCCTGGGCTTGGTCCCCACCATCCCTGACCTCTAATATGCAAAGTCTCAGGCAGGGTCTTCGATCTGCAAAAGCAAGGGTACAACTAGAGTCGTGTCACTATGACTCTGCTATAAATCTCCATTAAATGAAAATAATTAGAACTGACTCTTTACATCAAATACACAATACGCTCTCTAGCATGTTATATCCTTAAAAATTATGGAGAGAGTTTTATGAACTAGCTTGAAAATGAAGTAAAAGAAGATATTGGATTTGGGGTCAGAGAGATACTACAAAATTTCTGATGCTGTTTTTTAGTAATTAATCCAGTAAAAGTTAACATTTCTGAAACTCAGTTTCCTCATTTGTTAAATGAAGAATGTGATACATTCCTTGGAGTTTTTCTTTAATTATTTGATGATAATTTAATAAGAAGAAGAAAATTTATTTAAATTGATTTACACATAATACTATTCTCATCAAAAAAGTTATTTTATTACTATTATAATTCAAATTAAAGACAGAAGTTTAATTAATGTTAAGTGAACATAGCTTCTTCCTCCTTAAGATTCAAAACTCTGAGTTTCAAAGCATACATTAAACACTATAAAGCCCACAATATATTATTAATATTGTATTAGCCTTAGTTTTCCCACTAAATTATATATTGAAGAAAACTAAAGAACATCTTACTCATAAGCATATTTTAACACCACGCCTGCTTCCTGCTGTGACAGTATTTTGGCTGAATGGTGGAGCCAATTCTTATCCTGAATAGGAATCAGAGATGAATCAAAATCATTCTTAGTAGTTAGTGTATAAGCTTTAATATCTGGTGCACACAACAGAGAGGCAAAACAAGCAAAAACTGAGGTAAATTTGTTTTTAATATTGAGAAAAAAACAGATGAAGTAAAAAAGTTCTGATAGGGAGAATTTAATGGCATGATGATATAGAGAACACAGAATACTCACCAAACTTAAAAAGATTGACAAAGGTATAAAAACCTAAGCCAGATTTTGAAGGGAAGTTAATAGGCACACATAGAGTTAAAACTATAAAGAAAGACAAAAGTGAAAAAGAAAAAAAGAAAGCATACAAAATGCTCTAAAATCCTTTACTGATTAATTGAAACCTCCCTTTAAAAAGCACTGCATATATGCTGTATAAGACTATGTGTGTTCATTATTGACTACTCCCCAATATCTATATCTATTGAGGATAACTTGATATTGGATATATTTTCTAAAGTCATCCAACTGTCTCTTTTCCTTTCACCCCCATCCATGGCTTACCAAAACTTGCATCGGGTTTCTGAAATGCTCACGATCCATAATAACTAATGGAATGACCGTGGTGGCACAGCAGAGGAGAGTCGAGTGGAGTCTGGAGCTGAGGAAAAGGAAGTTGTTTCATAAGAGGGAAAAAGTACAGTAAACATTTCTTCAAAAGATGAAATGTAAGTGTTTTTTCTAAAAGAAAGTAAAATTTGCCCTGGCTGGTGTGGCTCAGTGGATGGAACACTGGCCTGCACACCAAAAGGTCACCAGATCAATTCCCAATCAGGGCATAATCCTGGGTTGTCAGCCAGGTCCCCAGTTGGGAGCATGCAAGAGGCAATCAATTGCTTGCACAACGATGTTTCTCTACTTCCCACCCACTCTCTCTGAAAGTAAATAAATAAAATCTTTTAAAAATAAAATAAATAAAATAAAGTAAATTACATAGCTACTACTGAGGCAGATCTGGGACACAAAGCTCACAGATCCATCCTGCTGCCCACTCCCTACCCCACCCATACAAAGTAAAGATGACTTTTTACATGTCAATGCCCAAACCTCCTGATTAAACTCACTGCCCTATCTTCTCATCCTTAAATCCCATTCCTTGTATTTTTAAAGTAAATATGTTAAATTGAAGTATTAACATCCATACAAGGAAGTGTGCAAATTATAATTGTACAGCTCAGAGTAAATACAAAAGTATCAAATATTTCACAAATTTGTGTGTCAGCTTAAAAGAGAAGACATGCTAACATCAGTTGTACTTTTGCTAGAAGAGAGAAATAAACTGTGTGAGTGCTCTGAGAGCTCAGGAAAGCATGGAACACGAAATGGTGAAAGAGCAGAATTCTTAACAATCAAAAGAATTACTGATAATTTTTTCTTAAATATTAGCACAAACATTACGCTTGTTTTCTTTTGCTTTATTTTTTTGTTCTTTACAGGGAGGAAAATATGTGTTCTTTTTGAGGTGAGGTAGAAAAACAAATTAAAAAGTAAACCTTACTGACTATAAACCTTTAAAATTGATACTACTGATGTCTAGAAAGTTAAGAATATGTGAAACGTGCCCTGGCTGGTGTAGCTCAGTGGACTGAGTGCAGGCCTGTGAACCAAAGGATCGTGGTTCGATTCCCAGTCAGGGCACATGCCTGGGTTTCAGGCCAGTTCCTGGCAAGGGACACATGAGAGGCAACCATACATTGATGTTTCTCTCCTCTCTTCCTCTCTCATTCCCTTTCCCTCTAAAGATAAAATAAATAAAACGTTAAAAAAAAAAAAAAAACAGAAGAGAATAGCAATCACAATCTGATTATTACTTAAAAAATAAATAAAGAATATGTGAAACATGATTGTTATTTTTGTAATATTCAAGTTTCTAAAAGTGTAAAAGATATCTATATCAACACGGTAACATAAAAGAAGTCAAACATTTGTTTTCTGTCACTGAGATTAAAGCATCTACTTATGTTTAAAATTAGAATTTGGCATTAATTGCTAACTTACTAGAACATACAAATGATTTTTAATAACCATGGTTAAAATCAGTTTCCCAAATTATTTAATCACCTCATTAATCAATATATTTTATTAACTGGAATGCTGAATCCTCTGATAATATGCTAATTATTTTATTTATATACAGTATATATCTCAATTGTTAGCTTGAGAAATGTGACACTGTTAGGCATTTCTTG
This sequence comes from Anoura caudifer, assembly GCA_004027475.1. Classification (NCBI taxonomy): domain Eukaryota; kingdom Metazoa; phylum Chordata; class Mammalia; order Chiroptera; family Phyllostomidae; genus Anoura; species Anoura caudifer. The sequence goes on from PVKU01002726.1 coordinate 6,401, forward strand.
GCACATAATACCTATCAGGCTTAAAATTCTTATTTTGAACATACAGGTATAGTTGCTGCCAAACTGACTTATCTCCATCTCAACCATTAATATGTAAACATCATCTAATTGAGATGATTAAAAAAATAAATTCAGTATATGAACTCTAAATAATTATCTCTATTTATAGTCATTAAAGCTTTCACTCTTACACATATTTCACCATGTTGTATCTTGTAGAAAGAATAAATAGCCCTGGCTGACATGGCTCATTGGATTGATTATTGGCCTGAGAACCCAAGGGTCACCAGTTCAATCCCCAGTTAGGGCACATGTCTGGGTAGAGGGCCAGGTCCCCAGTAAGGGCCACGTGAAAGGCAACCATACATTGATGTTTCTCTTTCTTTCTCCCTCCCTTCCTCTCTCTGTAAAAATTAAATATTTTTAAAATCTCTTTAAAAATTGATCTAATTTCTAATATCATTTTTGCAAAAATTTTCCCTTCAAATTTGTATTGTCCAGCCAATTTCTAAATCACATATTTACTTGGAATTTCTAAGAAAATGTTTTATTTATTAGAACTTTCACATAAAATTTAACTGGAAAACTAATATTAACTTGACCTTGTTAATAGCTTTAAGCACACCATAACACATTTGATCTTCATTAAATTATTCTATTAAATGTTGATTTGAGTATTCAGTGTTCCCAGGAATTTAGTTGTTAACTGTTGAGACATGAATCAAATTCGCCAAGTTGTTTCTTACACACATATACACATGCACACACATGGTTATGCAGTGTGGCAGTGTGTACACATAGTAGTCAAGATAAAGTAAAGCATGTTTATAGACAATATGGAGTGATAGCAAAAGAGGAGACACCCTGAGATGTAGTAATTTACATGAAGAAAAATATTTCTCCTTGGAAGAAAGTAGGGATGAAAATAGTCTTACGGTACTCAAGAAACACACAGTTTCGAGGAGGAAAATTTTTTAAAAAATACCTCTAAGGTCCCAATCTTCCAATGTTCTCTGTGCTTTAATCCTCAGCCTCATGTCAAAAAGTGCCTCAAGAGCCGATAGTGACTATCACAGGCAAGGACATTACCAGATCCCTCTAGTACTTTCTCCTTATATTTGTTAATTTTTTAAAATTGTACTGTAAGCCTTAAGCAAAATAAACAAACTCACAGTTTTTAACTGTGGGAAAGGAAAATGGTGAAAGCATCCAAAAACGTGATAAAACACTTACTTCGATTTTTTAATGAAGCCAATGAGTAATCATTCTGTCTTGTTTCTAATAAAATAGCCACTGTTTTAATTAATCTTTAAAAATACATCCATACAATTTCTCTGTAAAAGTAATAGAAATAAGGTAAGACATAAATAATAGTGCATTTTTACAATCTTCTTTTTAGTAATTCTTTCTATAGAGAAAGTTACATTTGTCCAGTGACTGATTTCTGTGTCAGCAGGGTATCCTTCAGGGGATAAACTTCTGTCAGCCAAACCTCACTTGCAATAAAGTACAAAAACGCTGGCAGGGGACCTTCCAGCCTAAACAAGATGCAACTCTGAGGAAATTCAGAATTATAACCCCCCCCCGATTATCACTTCTTTCATCATCACTCAGGAGAATGTGTGTATCTTCATATTTACAGATAGAATTTTTTTTCCTCAAAAATGATGCAAACTTGGTGATTTCTCTTTTGATTCATCTAAGGCAATGCTATTGAACTCTTAGAAGTTTAGAGATACATAAAAATAAAAACTTTTTAGCAAGATAATCAAAACACTTGTAACAGTTCAGGGAAATACATAAACCTTATATAATTATAAGAATTCATGTAATTTTAAAAAGTTTGTATTTCTTCCAGAAACAAGAATTAGCTTTATTTTATGCTTACCTGACATCTTTATTGTGAAATAATACAGATAATAAAATTTGCTCATCTAAAGTATAATATTCAAAGATACTTAATGTATTTACAAAGTTATGCTAACATTAACTAAATTTTTTATCACTTTAACGAACAGAAAAGAAAACCTCATATCTACATTAGCAACTTTAGACAAAAAAAAATCTACTTTCTGTCTATGGTTGGGCTACACTAGGCATGCCATATAAATGGGCTCATACAATATGTGATCTTTAGGAGTGGCTTTTTTTTTTTTTCATTTAACATGGGTAGTGATTCATTTCTAAGAGTTTACAGCTGTTGTTAATTATTTATTTTCTTGTTTATTTGTTTAGTGACTCAGTTAGACTGATTCTGTGAAGTCTATTTCCTCTCTAGTGAGCAGCTTCTAATGTTCCTTATGTGATTGATTTTTTACTTGTCTCAATCTTTAAGCCTGACTTCTTAGGATTTGGTACTGAGTCAGCATCATTTTGTGGTCAGCTACAAATTGCTCAGCGTGCTTAAGATCCAGTGCTTAAGCTGTGCTTAAGCTTCCTGAGCCAGGAACATTTTCACTCTTTACTTTGGGATGGTGTGTGGCTAGGAGACTACTTCCTCAGTTTAGGGGGTTTACAAGTTAGGGTTCCCCTCAAATAGGTCCTATTAGCTGGTCTACTCCCTCTCTGGTTAGTTTTGAGACTGTATGCCAAGGGCATAAGAATAGTTTTCCAGACCGTTAATAATGACTATGATTTTAACTATCCTTTTTGATTATCTACTTCCCTCATCTCTGTTAAACTTCTTGCTGGTCAGCTTCTATTAGTGTCATACCAAACGGCTGGCCCCCACTGATTTCAAGTTGATTGCTCTATCATTTTCATCAACACACCTGGCAGCATAATTTACCCCAAAAAGAGCTGATTTCCTCAAGTGGAGTGTGGTATTACCAGTCTATGAGGCTTGCTCCACTAACATGCTCCCTTACAATACAGAACAACTGCTCTGTGAAGCAGGGCTTGAAGGTAGAATTTACCTTTTACAGCGTGTTTCAGCGGGAATTCCAGCTTCAGAGTGGGATCTGTGACTGAGAGGAGGAACTGGTTCTACCACCCAGCTCTCCATCTCCCGTCAGTAGAGACTGGGATTCCACAGAAGCAGAATCTGCTGGGCTGGCCTGAAGTAGCTTTTCCACACCAGAGAGAGGAGCTGCCACTTGGTGGCTGAGCCCTACCCTGAAGAATAGCTTTTCCCCAACAGAGAGCTGTGGGGACATTGGGGGGCTACATTCTTCATTGACTTCCTTGCCAGATCTTCCCTAGAGAGAAGCAGTTGTGAGTAGGAGAAAGAGACCATTATCAGGCTGCCACCATCTACCACATATCTTCTATCATATACCATCTAACATCTACTATATATATCTTTTGCAGCATAGAGCTGGGGAAGATTGGATCTACCATTGATTTCTGAACCTGCTAAAATAGCTTTTCAACACTCTTCAACATGAAGGATCTCCGTGGAAATAGGTGTAGCCCCAAATTCATATACTATTATTACTCCCACAGTTATCACTAAATTTCCAGATATCATTAATTAATGTTACCCACTTTGTTGTAAGTCAGTCTCATGAATTGTTGCCTGCTAACTTTGACCAATTTGTAGATGTCTCTCTGGGTGAGACCTTTTGCCAAGCTGCTACGCTGCTCTTCCATAAGTCCCACCTTGGGGTTTCCTTTCTAGTTCCAAATGCCAAGTTAGACCAAAATATAATATTTTAAAATCACTGCAACCATCCATGGATTAGAAGAAGAATCTCTAAATAGTTCTTAAATAGTTGGAAGAGGTAGGCAGGCAGAAGATTGTAAAAATAGCAAAACATTTTTTATGACCAATCTTCTTATACAGAAATTCAGAATTATTTATGAGCTCTTTTTCTGAAGCAGTAGGACATTAATTTCTCAAATTTCTTGCAACAAAAATTTTGATTTTTAATATTTCCAACCTACTTGATTTTAATTTTTTCACTTTCCTTAGTCACTTAAATTTAAAATTAATGAAGTTTCATTTTATAGTGTTATAATGTATATTTGTAGCACCTCTTCATAAAATATATACTTAATAGGATCATTAAATATTTCATTAGAAATTCAGTTTTCTTTTCTTTTTTAACTCAGGAACACTTTATTCAGTGTAACTTCCTAAAAAAGTTCAAATTGACTATTTTATATCATTATTAATATTAAAACTTTAAAATAAGGTCTTGTTTTTATTGATCATATGGCATTATTTTTGTAGTTGAGAGTCAAAGCCCTTTTCACTATTCTAAATAATTCAAAATGTAATTCCATTTTACTCTACCATTAATACATTTCATTTAAAAATATGTAGTATATCTATGCATTTGAATTATAGCATGTTAATTTAAAAAATTCTCCCTGAATGCTTACTATGAGTGAGGTTGTAAGCTAATTAAAAAGAAATAAAGGATGGCCCCTAACCCAGTAATTTTTATTAGCTAAGGAGTGCATAAATTATTTCCAAATAAAACCAATATGTTAATGCCAATGAGGGTTGAACACAAAGTACTATGGTAGTTTAATATAGGGAAAGATCACATCAGATTAGAAAGATCAAGGAAAAAACTCATAGTTCGTTTGATATGTTTTAATTAATCCATGATTCATCTTCTGCTAGTCGGAGGGTATAAGATGCATATTGAGAGATGACAGAGATAGAGATAACGAAGGAGGTAAAAATAGAGATGGAAAATGACAAGTGAGATCATATTTGTTACTTCAGAGTATCATCGGGCATAGACTGTTAGGTGAGTTTCGACGAGAAGAGCGTTGTGGAGAGGAAATAATAATGGTATAAAAATCGAGGCACTTTGTTCAGGATGGAGTCACAGAGCACTGTGTACTCAAGAACTGATAAGTTAATGTAATTACATAAAGTGGGCCACGTGTAACACAATGTGGAGGGGTGAGCCATTTTGGGGGAGAACCCCCCAAAATGGAATTCATTTATGAAAAATTGTGCATTTATTTTTATGTTTAAACATGTCACCTTCAAAGTACCCTCCATTTGATACAATACATTCATCAAGATGTTTCCACTGCTCAAAAGTGTTTGAAATCATCAGTGTTGATGCCTTTTAGTGCTTCTGACATTTTTTGTTTCATCTCTTCCACATTGGCAAAACCTTTCCATTTGAGGACTTTTTCTCATCCAAGGAAACCCCCCCAAAAAAAAACAACAAACAAACAAACAAAAAAAAAAAAACACCACTGCCAACAACAAAAAAAACTGCTTGGAGCAAGATCAGGTGACTAGAAAAGGTGGGATATGGGGGTATTGCCATTTTTAGTCAGAAAATGCTGAAACTCAGCGAGGTGTGGACAGGCACTAATAAGTCACTTCTCATGAAAAGGGCAAACACGTGGAAAAAGTCTTCAAAAATATTTCACTGGAGCTGAATGCAGCCTCCCACAACAACACCAGCTGGAACACTGACACAGGTGGGTTCCTGGAACACTCACCTAGTGTATGAACTCTATACTACAAGGGGCCCACGCTTTGGAATATAATTCCATTTTTGGAGGGTGTTCCCTTCATATGCCCTAAAAAAGACATAGACTTTGCTCTTCCCCAGACATGGGAAGCTCTTCCATGCTAATGCAATAAACATTTATTGGTCGTAGGGCATGTAATCTGCATATTTTAGCTAGCTACCTCTCATTAACCATCTCCATGAGTCAAGGGAGTGTTCATATGATACTGTTCAGTCATTTTTCTCTTTTGGCTCATATAGTCCTCTATGTAAATATCTACGCTTATGGTATCAGTAAGTGTCTTATTGTAAAAATTCGAGAAAAAAAAATTGCTCATTTTTGATAAAGGATGTTCCTAACAAAAATTGGTCCAACATTTGAGAATTTAAGAAAGAAAATTTTGCTCTTAGAAATCGCAATGTAAAAAGTGAATCCAGGAATGAATAAATGCTGTGTGAATGTTACCTTGTTATAATAGTTATAAAACACAAGTGTACCTAGACTTATTATATCTCAATACTATAGATATTTGATTTTGATTCTCAGTATTTTCAGGAAAAAATTCCAACTGCAATTTTTATTCTTGCTACTGCCTCAAAACTATAAGAACAATAGCAACAAAAATATCATGTCAAAGAAGATTCTTTGACCATACATAAAATTGCATTCTAAAGTGAATTTGTATCTTTAGTAATATTCCATTACACAAAATATTTATTCAATAATAAATATATTTACTAACTTTATGTACTTAAAACAATCAATAAAAATGATCAGAACCTTTAGGGTATTTCGTATCTGAAGGTCTTCCATTTGTTGAAAATTATCAAGATTTGTATAACTGAATAAAAACTACAATGTATTCAGTATATTCATGGCAAATAATTAATGTTATGTTCTCAGTGAATAAGGAAATAATATATTCAATATTAAATTCTGAGGGTATCTTTCAAAAAATATCACACACAATTCATATTTCCCATACAGTATATGGGGAAATCTCTAGAAAGATTGTTTCTACTATCTAACTGCAAGGTATTATTAGATATGAAATATCTCTGAAAAATGCTTATTAATTCTAAAAATAATTTATTAAAACATAAATTACAGGATGAATATAGTCAATTTTGTAGTGGCATGCTTATGCAATCACAGATTTCTTACAAAGGAAATGAACAGGTCTCGAAAATTTCACACTCTTCGGAAATAGAAAGCAAAGTTAAATACTTTATTTTTAAAATAAAATAACAGACCAACATGTTCAAAGAAATGAATTTAAAAAAAAAGAGAAAACCTGTGCCATCATCTTGAACAGTGTGCCTTACACCTGCCTATTTCTAGAAACAATGATTTGAAATGGAGAAATACTATAGGAATGGAACATTAACAACACATTCAGATGGGGTTAGTGATGAATGGTGACGTTGCTGCCTCTGGTTTTGTCCAGAGGGAACAATGGGTTCTCACACTGCCTAATTAATGCCATCCCGACTATAAAAACCATTATGCCACTGATTGAAAAAATCATTGCCTCAATGTGAACGTTCACTACCGTTGCCAAGGATTCCCATATCATTCTGCTAGAAAGCACCTTCAGTCGTTTGTTGTTATTTTTTAACTTACAAAGATAGCTTTACAGATGCTATTGTTGGGAACATGTAATTCAAAATGAAGTATTTTCTCCAACACAAAATTCTCTTCATAAAGGTAGCAGAGAAAGATATGAGAAGTTTGATATGAGAAATAGATGAGTTAATACTTTTTTAAATAATAAACCTCATAGTCAATCTGCTAAATGATTGTCCTCACCCTTTTATATACCCAAGCAGATACAACTCATCACACACATATGGTCAAGGTAAACAGTAACTAGTCCTCAAGTAAGAGAACTTGATAGAACCATTGGTCGCACATAGTTCTTCTTAACTTTACCTGGTAACTGAAGTGATCATCTGTCTGTGTTAGTTAATTAACTTTATCCAGAGGGAAAACAAACTTCTTATGTCTTTAAGACAGAGGTTATTTTGCACCTTGGATCTCATCCTTACACTTTCACAGAAAATGGAGACAAGAGTGTTATTTCTCTTGATGTTTTCAAGCCTTTAAAAATGACATAGTTTTGTCCATAAAGCTAGCAAAAGGTCTATCTAATTTTTAAAATAACTTACTTTCATTACAAAGAAAAAATAAAATACTTACAATTTTAAATTTCTGAAATATATGCTCTGATAAAAATAAAGTGATTTTTTTCACTTGTTTTCAAAAAGGAAAAGTCTTTTATTTTTATTTTAATTTGTCCTTACATTAGATAATAAAAAATGTTTTGTAAAGATTTTCTACAGGCTTAAGATGTACACAAAATTAAGCATCACATTATTGTGCAATTACATTGATTCTATTTCATTAAAAACAAAATAATAACTATTTTAAAAATATTTCTTCTCTTTTATTAAGAACTGACTGACATTCATTGGTGTACCAAAGATCTTTACCATCCTTATAAAATGTGTGTTAATATTAAACTACATTTTTATGAAGTCACTAACTATTCTGGTAATCCTAAGAAGAGGAAAACCTAAGAGATCTAAAAGTTTACTTAAAAATCATGCATTTGGGAAACAAACTATTGACCATTGAAATTGAAATCACATGTTTTTTTTCTTTATTTTTAGTGATACTGTCCCAATTAACAGTGAAAATATAAGGATAGATAGACTGTATTTTGTGCTAAATAGGTTTCCCCTTGAAAAAAAACATTGCAATGGTGTTTCCAAATGAGATGCCATTTTTGGAATATAGCTAGAATGGCACAAAAGTGAAGAGAGTTTGGCATTTCATTTTTTTCCAGTGTCAGCTCCCCTTCAGTAATGAACATGAGAAAGGAATCTGGTAGTACTGTACTGTGAACAGCTGTTTCCCTTTCTAAAGCCCTTTTTTGGCTCTGAAAGAGTCTGTAATTTTAGCATTTGAACAAAACACATACACAAGTTACCTTTGTTGTTAGAAATTTAATCTATTATTTCTTTCCCATGAGTTTTCATACTATAAAAATCAGGGCTTTAAAACAGAATTATCCTTCCATCATTCATTTTTAGATAAATAGAAATTTGTATTAACTTAAGGGACAATTTATTTTTTACATTATCTAGCAGACAGTCTACATTGTGATAGATCTGATTTACTTGCTTTGTTTTATACTATTCTTAATCCAAAGTGATATTATGGAATAAAATATTATATTTAATATGTTCATAGGAGCTTAAATAAATTTTAAGAATAAGCCAAATATTCATTTTAATATAATATGCCTTATTATTAAATAAATTTACTATGTGTAAATAAGATAGCTGTCCATTAAAAACATTTTTTATCTGTTTACAGCAGTCTAATTTTGGATTTTTTGAGGCAACTAAATTGGTCAAGTAAAATCAATATTGACAAGTCTACTGATCATTAAATTCTATAGATAATCCAAGGAGGAATTAATTTTAATCTAGAAAAATAGCCAATTAGCTAACATCTTGTTGTAACAGTCTTATTGTAAAAAATTATTTCAGATATCCAAATGTTTACTATGTATTTTTTTAAGTTTATGTTATTTCTTGGTTCTATTAGAAGATAGAAAATTTGGTAATGCAGACTCAGAAGTACATGCTACAAAAATTATCATTTTCTTGGCTCTGCCATCTCACATTTGTGAAATGTGTTTTAACAATATCCACAATAGTTTCTAAACAAAAAGATACCTGATATCAGTCTGTCAATAGTGGGTTACCACCACTTTCATATTTACTTCACTAAGTATATTCCACTCAGGGAATAATCTAAAAAGAACATAAACATTAAACCCATTGTTAAAATAAATTTGTGTTAAAATTAATACAATAATTACAAAAGAAAATTTTATAATCTATATTTTATTATGAATTTTTCAATGTGATATTTAACATTACATTGTATGAATTATACTTGATTGAATAACTTCTATAAAATATTGTTATCCAGGATATTCTATGAGGCATCATTGCTATGTGTGCTGTCCAAGAATTCAAAATGCAGTGGATTAAGGTTAATTCTCTAGTGAGTAGAGTTTGAAGACTCTAATTAAAGTCCAGGGAGAGCAGCCAAAATTTCCAGCATGTGATCTACAGAGGTAGATGCACATTATTGCTAATAAAAGAATATTTTCTTTTTGGATTATAATAAAGATGAGAAGCAATTGAAAATAAAGCCAGCCATGTACAAATGATAATCTTACCAAGTAGTACTTAAACATTTGTACTGCACTGATGCTACCCTTTTCCTCTTTCTCCTACTCCAATAGAAAATTAGGTTGTTATTCATCAGCACCAACAATAACAACAGTTGAATTTGAGACCTAATGGTTAATTAAGTAAGATGCTTAACTTTAAGCTTTGTGTAAGAGACATTTTAAAATATACATTTGAAATTATTAATGTGCTGTGAATATCAGACTCATGAATTGATAAAAGTCAAATATTGTGGTAATTTGACATAAATGTCTTATCTACATGCTTTATTTTCTTATGATATAGAATTGAAGGTAAAAAAAATCATCATTCTAAGACAGGTTATAAACTTTGAACACAGAAAAACAAATATTAGACAAATACCAAATGTTAAGAATTTCAAAACATCTAGAACCTTTAATCAATAGTAACTAATTACATGAACTAACTACATTCCCACTATATCCAAAATACGGTTTAATCAGTGTAAAAATTAAGTAGATGTTTTGAATTTTTTATATTGTCTTAGGAACCTGCTGTGTTATTTTAATGTATAGAACCTCTCAATTCAGATGAACCGTAATTCACATGCACAGTAGTTATATGTAGCTATTGCTGTCTTAGTGGACAGTGTGGCCCAAAATAGTCTTGGATGGCTTCTGCTTACAATATGATACGCTATCTATCATTTATTGCCTTATTTATAAGTTTCAGACAGTTTTCTTGACAGAACAAACTTCCAATATTCTCCATGAGCTAAAAAAATTATATCTCTCCAGGAATTCCCACCATTAAATTTCAAGTCTGCTAAACTCTAACCCATTATAAAAGCCTGGCTATTTTTCACTGAGCTTGCATCACTCATAAGGTTGTTCCATTAGACAAGGTGAACTTGTTAAATGCTAATTGCTCTATAATATGCAGCATATTAGTTAGTCCTTTCACCCATCTCATAAGCTGGGTACAATATTACTCCTATTTTATAGATGAGAAACCCAAGGCATGCCAGGTTAAAAAACTTGGCCAAGTTAACAAACATAGCACATGGCAGGACTAGGATTCCAACCTACTGACTGCATGGCTCTTCTCTGGGTTATTCTATCACACTATATAGTACTTTAAAGTACCAGTCCAGTCGATATTAATAAACACACTTGGAGTTCCCTGGGACTCCAAGTGTGTTTATGTGTTCTCTCCAGAAAAAGTCCAGCCATTGTTAATATAGCAAGAACCGTTTGCACATCGATGTAACCTGGCAGCCAGGGAGAATGGACTGGAGTGTACATGTGTAAACAATGATAACTTCACTGTACTAGTCAATGGGGATGGGAGATGCTGTTGAGTGATCGTGTGTCCTGTGCGGCCATCACACTCAAAATGACTAAGCAAGTAGAACGATGAATCTGCATCAAATTTTGCATTGCCTTGAACATTCCATTGCAGAAACTATTCAGATGATTCAGAAAGCTTTCACGGACTATGCAGTGAGTGCAGCACAAATAAAGTTGTGTCACAAACGCTTCAAAGATGGTCAAGAATCTGTTGACAGTGATCCACATTCTGGAACGCCTGCAACAAGCAGAACAACTGAGAATGTTGAACATGTTGGGCTGCAATCAACGAAGATCAAAAACTAACAATGTGAAAACTAGAAGCTGACCTGGGAATTCCAAAAACGACTGCGTCCAGATTTTGATGAATGATCGTGTCATGGAGAGAGTTGTGGCAAAATTCATTCTGCTCCTTCTGCTACCAGAGCAGAAGGACCATCATGCTGCAGTTGTTAATGACTTGATTCAAACTGCTAACAATGAGCCATATTTCTTCAAGAAGGTCATATCCGGAGATGAATAATGGATCTACAGCTATGATCTGAACACAAAGACCCAGGTATCCCAATGGAAGTTGCCTGGTTCTCCATGCCTGAAGAATGTGAGGCAAGGTCACAACAAGATCAAGACCATGTTAACTACATATTTCGATTGGAAAGCTATGGTCCATTATGAATATGCCCCTCTATGCCAGAGAATTAATGAGTATGATCTAAATGTTTTTCATTGGTTAAGAGATGCAATATGCCAAATATGGCCACAACTATGAGCAACTGGTGATTGGCAACTTCATCACTACAGCGCACCTGCTCATGCATTACTTCTCATGCAGAGTTTCGTTGGCAAAACATCAAGTCACCCAGGTGACTCAGCACTCCCAACACCCCAGATTCGCTGCCCTGAGACTTCTGGCTTTTCTCAAAATTAAAATCACCTTTGAAAGGGAAGAGATTTCAGCAGTTGATGAGATTCAGAAAAATACAACAGGGTAGCATCTGCAGATTCCAACAAAAGATTTTGCAGAGTGTTTGAACTGTGGAAGAGACACTGAGAGAACTGTGTGAGGTCCCAAGGTGCCTACTTTGAGGGGGACAGAGGTGTCATTGTTCTATGTACAATGTTTCTTGTATCTGGTATCTTATTCAATAAATGTCTCTATTTTTCATATTAAATGGCTGGATACTTTCTGGTTCAGCTACAGCAACTTCCCAAAATTAAGTGCATGAAATTTTGCACTTAACTTTAGGAAATTGTTATATCTGAACCATTTGCTTCCCTTGACATATTATAAACTATATAAGGACCAGGGTTATGATTTGTTTTTATCAAGGGCATGCATTTCATAGAGAATCTGCCAGGCATATAAGTGGTGTATATTATGGTAACAACCCCTTACAGTCAGTTCCTTTAGAACACTTATATTGCATATAGTAAAATGCTAACTAGTAACTTTACATCAGGCTGAATTATGATCAGGGAAAATATGCCTTGCATGCAAAATATGATGCAATAATTCAATCAGTGGTCATAAAGTTGTTTCAAGAGTTTTTTGATAAAATGAAATCAAGAAAAGCAGAACTACTGGGGATATTTTTCTCCTTGTTCTCAAGCCTATACTTGAATCCTGATTGGCTAGTGATGAAAATTGGTTATCACGTGTGCTAGATAAAAGTAGTAAAGAAAGTCATTGACTATGTAAGTAAAGTGATTAAACTGAAACACATTTTATCATTTAATAATTAACTTTAAACATTCAGACTGCTCCCCCTGCTTCTACAGTTTACTTAGTGCATAAGGAACATTGATTATATTTTCATGGTCCCAGTGGATTTCCCAACAAAGGCAACTCTTTACTTTCCAAGATTCTCTCGATGTCAAGGAAACTAGTAGCAGAAGGAAAATTGTAATATAAAAGGTTTTAATAAACATATTTGAGCCAGTTCTATGTAAACACAAGACATTTTGTTTAGAGTTACATAAAAAAATCATAGAGCAATATATCAAATGATTTATTCTTAGTCATTACTAATACACATTAGGTGCCTCAGTTCCCAAGGTTCATATTTCTGAAAATGTTCGTTCTTTTGAAAACTGGGTTAAGTCTGTTCTCACAAATTCTATTTGTTTTATCATTATTGAATTTACTGGGATTACATTGGTTCATACAACCACACCTTTTTCAAGTGCACACTTCAACAAAGTAGCATCCACACATGGCATCATGTGCTTGTTGCCCCAAATACAGTGTCCTTTCATCCCCACCCCCCTTTGCCCATCTCCACACCTCCTCGATTTATTGTGATTGACAGCACAATATATTCTGTGTCTGTATGTTATTTACATGTTTTCTTTGTTTGTTTAATCTCTTCAACTTCTTTCATTCAGCCCAGGATCACATTCCCCTCTGACAGCTATCAGTCTGTTCCGTGTATCCATGCCTCTGTTTCTTTTTTGTTTGTCAATTTATTTTGTTCATGAGATTCCACATATAAGTGAGATCATATGGTCCTTATCTTTCTCTTTAAGTCAGCATAACTGGCTTATTTGAATCAGCATAATTATCTCCAGGTCCATCCATGCTGTTACAAAAGGTAAGATTTCCTTCTTTGTTATGACCAAGTAGTATTCCATTGTGTAAATGTAACACAACATTTTTATCATCTCATGTACTGGTGGGCACTTGTGCTGTTTTCAGACCTTGGCTACTATAAACAATGCTTCAATAAACATAAAGTACATACAGTCTTTCGAATTAGTGTTTCAATTTTCTTAGGATATATTCCCAAAAGTGGGGTCACTGGGTCATAAAGCAGTTTCATTTTCAAAGTTTTGGTGGAAACTCCATACTATTTTCCACAGGGGCTGCACCAGTCTGCATTCCCACCAACAGTGTACTAGGGTTCCTCTTTCTCCACATCCTCTCCAGCACTTGTTACTTGTCAATTTATTAATGATAAAAGGGAAATCTAAATTATTTTCAAAAACTCTTTCCAATGACATTAAGACCCTTTGCTATGCAAGAACAAGGGTACTTTATTTTTCAGCCTACTATTTTCTGAATTTGTGATCCTTTAGCTGGCTTCCAAGACTAATATATTAATTTTATATTTCTTCATTTTTAGTTTACTCTACAATGTGAGTTATTTTAAATAAATGAAATAGTTATTAAAATTGATTATATCACATATTGTTTAACCAACATCTAGAAATGGTAGTTTTCACATAGAACCATTTCCTTAGATAAAAGTTTTTAAAAATTTCTCTGTAGCTAACAACTTTTGTTCTAGTGCTGTATCTGATATGATGATGCTGACTGTATTAGTATTTGATCTTCCCATTATCTTACAAATTTTGGATCACATTTCCAGTTCTAAATACTCATTAAGTCATAATTTACACAGTATAATTTGTTTAAAACCTATATAAAAAAAGGAATTTTTGAAGACCCAAAATATGACTTACACATAGGCACTTGCTTATTGACTTGATATTTTTAAGGTTTTTCAATGTGAACTTTCTATAAATGTAAAATTAATTCTCCTAAATCTGAAGTAGTTTGTATCTCAAGGAAAGTGTGCCAAAGAATATCATGTGCAAAATTTAGCACAATTTTGAAAATCATGTAAAGTTTCAAAGTTACAAATTTCATTTCATGGAATAATCCCTTTTTCTCTGCTTTTCTTCAATCTGATATATTCTATTTTTCAGCTATGTACATAATATGCCACTTATCCAATTACACTTTAAAAAAAATCTGGCCCTTTTATTTTAATTGTAAAAATATTTTAATTATAAGTTTTACAAAAATAAGTTGTTCTTGTTATACTTGATTCTTTTTAAAATTATTTAGAATTATTTATAATTTTAATATATACCATTTCTACTCTATCCACATTTTCCAAAGAAGATGAGACTATAAGAAATTAAAGGCCCAGAGAAACTAAAATATTGAACTATAATTCTCTATTAAAAAATAAATCTTCATAACTTAATTCCATTGTATTTTATCCTGAAGTTTGACTTTTGAAAACAATGCTTTTGAAATTACATATAAAAGTTATAATTCCATGATTTTTAATGTAGAATTATTTTGTCTGACAATGTCTGATTTTTGTAATCCTTTCATATTACAGGCATATTCATGAGAGTTATGAATATAAAAGTCAAGAATTATAACAGATGATTAGCACAACCTCTGATCCTTATTCGGAGTAGACTCTCTCAGTATAATTTCATTGTTCTTCTGCTGAGAATGTGATCATCCCAGTCCTTGTGTTGCATGTAATAGAAAGCACTGGGCAACGAAGTGAGATGAATTGAGACTTCAAAATGTACAACTTTTTTAAAGTAAACAAATAAATGTATTCTGAGTGACTCATCCCTTTTTCATAGACTGGGTTAGAGAAAACTATAAGTAATATTTTTGTGAAATATTGGAGACATTCTAAAATAAAAAATAGATGGAAGAAGTAAGTTTATACTCACTTAAGTGTACTATTCATAGGGACAACAACTAGTTTCATTTCCACCATTAAAAACAAGCAAAAAAATATAAATATACAAAACAGAAAAAAACTGTTTTCACTTGTCTTGGTTAAAACCTAAGGGTAATTTAGTTCAAGAACTTAGCTGTGATGTAGAAAATATTTAAACAAACAATATAAATTCTGACTTAAAAAAAAACTTGGATACATCACTCTTAAAAACAACTCCAATACCTTCACCCCTAATATAGAATAGTGGGCTAATTATTATCTGAATAAGTTACATTAGCATCTTGTAAAATTTGTAAAGATTGAATGAATATGTTGTTATGGATTAAAAATAAAAACAAAAAAACATTCTTGGCTCATACATATAATTGTTTGCTTTGTGACCTTGGTCAAGTCACAAAACATTTCCAGCCTCACTTTTCTCATAAGGAGAATGACAGTAATAGTTCCACTTATTTGCAATGTATATGGAAATGCCTAATAAGCCAGGACCTCCTGGAAAGGCCTAAAAGCCCTGTTGGCGTCCTTTGCTCCCAATGATAATTATTAAGCACTATTACAGAATGACTTCCTCTACATTGTGTATCGTACATGGACTAACTCTAAGTTTATTACGCAAGTTTTATTTGCATCACTTAAATTTTACCCGGTTTAAAGTAAACCGGGTTTTTTCAACAGTTGCATTATTGACATTTTGAACCTTTTTTTTTTTTTTTTTTGGTGCAGGCCACTTTGTTCCCCATAATATGCTGAGTAGTAACTTAGACTTCTGTTGACTAGATGCCAATGGAACACATTACAGCCAGCCCCTACTCCCAACACAAATATGAAAACCAAAACTGTCTTCAGATATTGACAAACATCTCATGGTAGGCAAAATTGCCTCCAGTAGAAACCACTGAAATAAACTATAATTCTAAAGTCTGCCAGAATTATGCTGGATTTCAGTGGCATAACATATTAAGATTCAAACATATTAAAATTCAAACATATCATTTGCTTGTTGGTTGGTTTTATTTCTGTAAGACACAATAGAAACAAGCTTAACAATGCCTTTCTTTAACCAAGATAAAAATTACACTTATTAATAACTAGTTATCAGAAAACAAAATTGAAACAAGTTTAAAAAGAGACATGAAAATGAATAGGTGAATGGGCTAAGTTGGTCCCGCAAGGCAATGTTTAATGAAATGGATCTGAAACTCGGGAAAAAATGAAGTGACAGTAGAGGCCAGAGCAATTTTCTAAGACTGAAGGCCCTAACCTTTTTTACTCCCAAGAATTGCCTGCAAATACTTTCACATACATATATCCAGAAGTGCCACACCCATATTTGGATTCAATAGATACGATATGAGACAATGAAATTTGCAATTTGCTGGTACCCTAAAAGATTTTTATGCAACAGAAATTCCACACTTTGAACTCTGAAATGTCATATGAAAAAAGTCCTGAATTTCTCGGGAAAAGTATCTTAATACCACCCTAGATTTGAAGTTGAACCTCTATTTATCAATATTGAAATGGAGCATAATTAAGATTTTTAGGTCACCATAAACTCATAGTGAAAAAACAAAAGTGTAAATCTGTGTGTCCTTTTTTTTTGTGATGTAATTCCATTTACTTAATTACTTTTGCAGAAAAAAAAACAATTCACTTGTCAGTGAAAAAGTATGCATTTTCTAGAGTATACAATGTGGAAACTCAGATTCCAGCTCTGTCATTTCTTTGCAACAACCTAGGTCCTGATTTGACTGAGTCCACTTCCCTCCCTGACCCCACTCCCCTGCGGCAATGTCTTTTTTCTCCATTTACAATTCATCTATAATTCCTGTGTTTCACATAAATATGTTCTGTTTTGACTTTTCCTTTGAACTAAGTATATCTCCTTCCTGATTTCCTCATATTATATAAGTAAATTCCTTAAAATGTGTTTAATATCCACACAGGAATTATAATTTTTCTATTTTCTGAAAATTACCTTTTAACATCTTGGAAAAGTTCGCTTTATCATTTTGCAGTACAATGAATTTAAGAAAGTGTGATTCAATATTTTGGACTTTTTCAGCTGTAAAAGATGGTTAACAAAAATGCACAGATCTAGATAGAAGAATCATGTTGATAGCTGTTTATTAAATCATAGTATTTAATTTTCTGCCCTGTCCATAATTTATTTAACAATTTTATTGAATTTTATCTGGAAGTTTCAGCGTCTGCTATGTTGAATCAGTTGGTTTCACAAACTAAATAGAAAATTAGCATTTACACATTTTTGAGGAAGCCAAAATTGACTGAACTTTTCTTTCACAAGAACTTGATACAGATTAAAGACTTCCATCTAATAGTTTGTCTTAACTTTAAATTATAAGAGTTTCATATGTGACTTATTTTAGTATAAAAATCATATTATTATGGAAATATTTCCAATTGCCCATATTCATAAAATGATCATGTACAGTTACTACTTTCCCTTCATGTAATGGCAGAAAGGAATGTGGACCAGCCCTTGTTAAAGGCAACCTGCAAGGTTGGAATAAAACTGCATAAAAACTTCAGAAACTTAAAACATAGAGATGCACTTTGTAGTTTGTCCTAAAAAAGTAAGCACTTACAGAATGGTTAACTATCAAACTAATAGTGAACAAAGAGTAGAATAATCAAATATACTATTACAACCTAAAATCTAAAGGCAGGAAGATGAAACAAGTGTGACAGGAAGGCTTCTTGGAACGTAGAGTCAAAGGAAAAAGGATAGCATTGTTGGTATTTAGTAGAGAAGAGATTCATATTTCCTGAAGAATTTGGTTAGTGTGATGAATGTCTTTAAAGTTGAATGGATAATATTATCTAAAATAGTTATTCTTTGTAAAGAGATTTTCAGTCAGTTCCAGGTAGTGGATTGCTAGATTATGCATGTGACCTGGCTAGGGTTTTCAATGGTTGAAAACAGTCCAAGTTCCTTTTGTATTGCACAATTTCTTTACTTCCACTTCTATAGTGCTTATTAGAAACATGTTTATTTCTATTTCTGAGATGGCAGCTTTGTAATCATAATGATATTTCTTTTTTTCTCTCTTTTCCTTTCTAAAAAGTCAACATATAAACAATTGAATCTACAGTGTTTATTTCATGGAATAGCCATCAAAGAATTTTAAAATAATAAGGAGGCAAAATGCATCACCATTTCTTATTTTGTAAGTTAGAACATTTTACTAATAAGGATCCACAATAGGAGCTATAAACTACTGCATTTATTTTTATTTGAGTTATCTTAAATAATATGTCAAAAACAAACTTCAGGATGGTTGCCACTGAATATCCAGTTGGAAACCATTAATTTAAATCAGAAAAAAAAAAAAAAAACTGGTACCCCTGTGTCCAGTTAAACAAAATATGTTTCCTTTGAATATAACTCTTAAAGCTTTGAAAGCATCTGATACTGTACCCAATTACTTACAGAACTGAAAAAAAAAATAGACTTAGTCTTATCTAAAATTACTACTCATATTGGAAAGAAATTTCTTGGCAAAAAAAGTTTCTGAAATAGCAAAGCAAAACTTAATTTCAGTATAGTATTCCTAACATTCTATTTATTTATTAGAATATATTTAACAATTATGCATGCATAGAACTAATAGTTAATAAGAAGCTTATAACTTATGAGAAACACATGTTAGAGAAATCATCATCATTATTACTGTTATTATTAATATTGAAAGTTAATATTTACTAATTACTAGGACTGTGTCAACCCTTATTATTAAAGCAACAACAACATGAATATACTTATTTTTACACTCCCATAAAAAGATGATCATTTTGCTTGTTGAAACTAAGTAATCAATTAAATTGTATATTCACTTATTTTGACTTTAATAAAATTCACCAGAGCAAAGAGAGAAAATCAGTCAAAATTTTGATAGCCTAGATTATATGATGGGCTTAGATCACCCACCTGTGCCATCATAGGCAGTGCAGGTTCTAGGCTTTCACAGGTGACAATAATTGTGGATAACAATGAGGTCCCTCTCTAATGACAACGTTGCATGAAGGCTTATGCTCTAAACTATACATAAAAACAAAAATATTTTACAAATAGAATATGTAGGAAATTAAATTAAATTTTACTATTCTTGTTAATTCTTGGTTTCTGCTAACTAAAAAAAAAAAAAAAAAAATGCATCTTACTGCTTAAGACCTTTTTGAAAGATCAGCTAAGCTCAAAGCTGCAAGCTTTTCTGTTGAACCCAAATGTCAGGAGCCAGAATCAGCTCTCATTGGTCACTTGACCATAAGGTCTTTCAATTACATACTTCACATTATAACCATTACTCCAATGAAATGCATTAATAGTGGAATATATTAATATGAAACTTTGTTTTGAAGAAAAATTATTTTATTGCATGGTTAAACTTTTTATGTGGCAAAACAATGTGTTTTTTTGTGAAGACTGTTAAGAGAAACACTAAAATATTTTTGGGATATGTAATAATATGGTTGGAAGTAAAGTAAGAGACTAAGAGACTGAGTTCTGGACAATTTGCAAGAGAAACATCCTGGATTATAGGTCTACATATGAAAGTTTATAATACTTCATTAAGATATCAAAAGTTATACTAAATCTGTAGATATTTTAGAATGGCAAGGTTGGAGGATTTGGTATATAAAGATATACCTAAATGTTAACTGTTGGGACCAACCTAGCAATATGATACATGACTTTGTATTTTTTTAGGTTATTCATATTTGACATAGAAGTGTATTCAATGATTATGAGCACTCCAGAAATAATAGGAATTTATATATACAATTTTTTAAGAAAGAAGAAAAATGAGATTGAACAGAAAGGAATTTTAAGAACCCAGGGACTATTGTATTTTGAAATATCAGCATCTTACAATTCATTAAAGAAAATTCTCAAGAGAAGTCTTTAATATTTTTTTCTTCACTAATTCTTCTATGTTCTAAAACCTCCCCAAACCACTTGGGTAAAGATTTGGCATCTGAAGAAAATTAAATCTGAAAATCATTTCATAGATTTGACTTTTGGCTAAAAAAATAAGTATGATATGATTCATAGACTTCTGTATTCCACGAAAAATTAAATAGTCTTAAGTGTAGGCATAATTTGTCATGAATAATTGAAAACTGCCTAATTTTTATATTCATGAATAGGGGTTTTAAAAGTTAATAATCTGATTTAATTTAAAGAATCATGGAAGCATAATGAAACTACAGAGGTAATTATATTAAATGCTTGCTGTACTATGCTACCTACTTTCTAATATATATTACATATGTGTGTGTGTATAGATGTTGATTTCTGTACCCATATCTATATCTCTACATCAGCTTTTTAATTTTCAATTAATTTATATGAGATAGTTGTGGTCATAGATTAGGAAACTGATGCTTAATAGGTTAAGAGCTTTTTCCCAGGTCACACAGTATATAAAAGACAGAAGCATAATTTGATCCTAATCTATTTGCTTTGGAAATCCTTCCTTCATTTAATACATAGATGTCTTTGATGTCCCAGGTGCTTTTTGTTTTGATGGTAAACTGGAGAAGAAATCCATCCAATCCAGTCTTCATGCTCTTTCCCCACATAGTACTTGAGAGACTTTGGCTAAAATGTTTCATCCAATCTGCTTTTTCATTTGTTCCAGTGAGGTCATGTCTAACTCTTATGATGAGGACATCCAGCCCTGGAGCTTGTGGCTGAGGCCCAGCCTCCTGATTCCTTCTGAAAAAGTTCAGAAGTCTTTTTCACCACACTACGAATTGATGAGCAGGACTTGGTGTGTTTTTAACATTTTGTTTGTTCACCAAGTATGTAATTTAGGCTTCCAAACAGGTACATTCATTCTTTCAACCCTCCAGGACTCCTCTGTATTTCCTCTGTTATGTAGGGAGAAATAAAGTTTATATCTCGGCACAGCTGTCTTTGCAAAGGATACAAATCACTGCTGTCAAAGTGTCCTTGTGGCAGTATCCACTGATTTTAAGGCGGTTGAAATAAAGAGATCACCCATGCTGTGCTCAGTCAATTTTGCATGTACAGACCTGATGTGGTATGGACTCCGGTGATTAGTTTACAGCTGGTTTCATTAAAGGTCAACACATGTGCAAGAAAAGCTTCTACTTTATACACACTAAGAAAAAAAATTAAAAAGAAAAACAAGACATCCAGCTAGTTAAAACATCACAATATTGCCTAAAATCTCAGCTTTGACTCTTGTCAGTAAGACATAGTGAGGGAACACAGGACGCATAGCACCGTGTTCAAAGGATTTGCTGGCACTGGAAACGCTTGCAGTAAAAGCCGCGTCACAGCTGTGCTTACCCGATCCTAACAACCAGCCTGAAATGCTTTAATGCAGTTAGCAATATTTGTTATCAGACTCCTTTTTAAAGCGATTTTGAAAACACACAGTTGAAGAGTGATTCCATTTGTTTTTATTTCTATATTGAACTCTCTTCTTCTCCATTCTAACTTTGCAGTTGTAACGTTTCTGGAGAGCAAAATTAGCCATAAAATTAAAATGAGATAGCGCATATAAAAGGGTCCGTGGCTCATGTGTAACAGGTGCAAACGTTGTGTTAAAACTTTAAATTTTCTTTTTATCATTAAACGTCTGTGATTTTTCTACCTAACTCTTAAGAATAAATTTGATTCATTATGCTCTAAGATTTCAAAGAGAAGTAGAGCCACTTGAAGAAATAGAAACCACTAATCTTCATGGTCTAGGACAAATTCTAACATGAAGCAAAATATTTGCATAAGTAATACTATGTATTACCTAGTAATACTATGCAGAAAACAGGACTAATTTTCAGTAAGAAATCAGGGATCAAGCACAGCAATTTAAATGTTTGGCTATCATTTTTTTTCAAAATAGAAAAAATGTAATAGTTTCTATTTCAATAAATCAAAGTGCCCATAAAATATCAAAATGAAATATGCAAATTAATGTTACAAAAATGCAACAGTCTTTTCCACAGAGTATATTTTAATTTTATGATAACATAGTTTACTTCAATTAAACATGAATAAACTGTAGAGGAACCATTTAAAAATATACAATACTGGATCTGGGTAATATTGATTATCATAGTAAGTTCTCAGCCTCAAGTGGGTAGCAATATTACATTTATTGTAGTACAATTCCATAACAATAATATTTACTTATTTTTTAGTGTGAGTTCCAGGTTAATTATATTTCCTAAAAAGGTGAGGAATATTTCACATTGATTCTCTTAGAGTTTGTGTAAGGTATATGAGATCACTAGGGCTGCGTGACAAAATACCACAAACTCCGTGGCTCAAAAACAAACACTTCTTATCTGTAAGTTGTGAAAGCTAGAAGTTCAAGGTCAAGGTACTAGCAAAATTAATTTCTCCTAAGGCCTCTCCCCTTGATTTGAAGATGGCCACCTTCTTGCCGTATCTCCACCTGTCCTTTTCTCCATGTTCACTTATTCCTGATGTTTCTTTTTCTTCTTGTAAGGACACCAGTCATATATGGTAAGACCTCAATTTGTTTAGCCTCAGCTGCCACTTGAAAGACCCTATCTCCAACTTGAATATCATCTGCAATTGAATACTCATTAGAATTGAAAATTCTAATGAGTATATGTGCAGTAAAGGACCATTTTTACTCAAAGAAAGATTTGGCCCTTGACGAGGTCCTGAGAGTTAACTTCTAAGTCCTCTTAATGTCTTGTCCATAAAAGTGTCTTGTTTACTAGTGGACTTTTGTATACAACAGACAGTCTCTGTTAACGATGACTTATGGAGGGATCCCTGGTACATATGTTTCTTTGACCTCTGGAAGGGCTGAAAAACTAAGATTCAAAGGAGTCTATCCTAACTTGAGATTAAGGGCACTATTTTCCAAACTACCAGTCTATCTGCCCAAGACTTCTGACGTGAACTGTAAGCTTGGGGCTTCTCTGAAACCACCTCAGTTTCAATTATTTGTTACATTCCCAGTAGTTTTTGAAAGCTAATATGCTCATGATCACAATCATTACAGGAAAAAGATACAAACTAGAACTATCAAAGGAAGAGATGCAAATGAAAAAGCCTGGGATGGTTACATATGCAAAGTTTCCACCATCCTTGGGATGCAGTGTCTTCTAAGTATTAATGTGTGAAAATATACATGGGGTATTGCTAACCCAGGAAGCTCACCCAAGTTTCAGGATCCAGAGTTTTCATTACGATTTTGTTGCCTAGACATGATTGATTTATCACCCGGGAGGTTGGACTCAATCTAAGACCCATCAGCCCCCTAAGTCAGACAGATATCACATGGCCTAATGCCCCAGCCTTCTAATCACATGATTGGTCTTTTTTGTCCTGGCAAGTCCGCACTCTTAACTCATCTTGTTAGCTTACAAGGTGAGGTGTGGTCCAAGGGGCCACTGTGAAAAACACAGTCACTCCTAGCAATCACGGCATTCCAAGAGTTTAAGGGTTACCCCCGAGAAATCTGGAAAGAATAAAAACTTCCTTTGGAGGTCAAATTCCTTACTATGCTCAATTAGTTACATGAGCAGTCAGTCATGTCTAAGAGACCCTCTGCTAATAAAAAGCCCGAGCCCCATGCCAGGGTAAGCTTCCCCAGCTGGCAATGCCCATTGCATGTTTCTAACCATGAGAGGGGAGAAGAGGAATAAGCAGTTTTCACAATCCACTGGGAACGGACGTCCGGGAACTGCCTTGTCTCCGGAAAAGGTGCTTTATGTATCTTTTCTCTTTGATGACTTTAATCTGTATTCTTTTTCTTTAATGAAATAGAATTTTGAATGTAATGATTTTCCTGAGTTCTGTGAGTGTATCTAATGAATCACTGAGCCTGAGGGTACACCCTGGAGGACCTCCCAGAGCAGTGGACATATGTAATCTGAGGTGTGCCTTTCCTATGGCATTGTTTTGAATACAGGAAAGATACAGAGAACTATTGTTATGCAGTGCTTCCCGTGGTTTGCCCAGGAGTCACGGGAACAATAATTCCACTGATTATTTTGTTATATCATGATGATACAGAAGATATTCCAGAAGACACTGAATCACAATTCTAGCTCTCATATTTCCCTTTTAGAAGGAATATACGAGAAGCAAATCAATCTGATAAACTCCAAAGATTTCAGGTTGGCAAACCATACATTCTATTTGATTGGATCAGTGGCCAGTGTAATTCAATGACAACAACACACCTTTTCTCAGCAACAATACCATCTGAGCCAGAGATACCAAGATTTTTCTTCACAAATATACAAATCAAAATGTGTTTAAACCATAAATATTGAAGAACAAATGTAAGTCTATCAAAAAAAAACTATGTGATGAATATGAAGACACAAAAAATGTTAATTTAACTTCAACATGCTCTAAGCCCAAATATCTATGGATATTTTTAAAGGTACATTTAGGTATACATAAAATAGTGTTTTTGTATAAACAAATAAATATATATATGTAAATACCTATTCCTATACACACATCATTTTAAGCATTTTATATATGTTAACTCATTTAATCCCCACATTAATTTTATGAGTTAAGCTCTATTATTATACCTTTTTATTTATAAGATAAATGTAGAGGTTAAGTAATTTATCTCATTATACCACGATAGACAGTTTATGAGCAGTTTCGATTCAATTAAAATCTAGCCATTTCAGCTCCAGAGCATGAAGTCATTGTGGTAAAAGAAAAACTATATGTATCTTATTTTGCTCAGAATCAGTATTCATCAGTTCAGTGTTTAAAACCAGTAGCATAAAAACTTACAAATTGGCTTCTACATTTTCTTCCTGCGTGATTTCGGGCATGATGGCAACCTCCCTGCCTCTCAGTTTCCAAACTAATAAATCAGAGCAGTCATTGTACCACTCAAGGTATGATATAATGATTAAATGAGCAAGTACATGTCACTTAGACATTTTCCTGGAACATAATAAGCACTCAGTGGTTCTTATATTTAGTTTTATAAGGAAACTTAAGATATTAGACAATTCTTAGTCAAGAATCCAGTATTGAAATGTTCTCATATAAATTTATTCAGGTTTTATACAATAGAAAGAACTCAAATCAGAGATTTTTGAGGGTTTCTCTAAAAACATTTTATTTTACTTGAACTTGAAATATGGGCATACTTCTTAGGAAAGTGTCCCACCCTTGTACCTTTCTTCTATCATGCAGATAACAAATTCTAAGAAAATTTAAGAATCATTTGGCTCCAATGACAAACAAGTATTTGTCTATATGCATATAAAATTAGATTTGGTTCAGCTTTTTACAATAAATATTGCAAGCTCCATCCAAAATTGGACATTCTTACATTTTCATCATTTGGCTAAAATACACGGCAAAAAGTCCAATTCACGTAACCAAAAGTGGCCCCTGAAAGTAAGTGTCATTGGCGTGACCCTGTGTCCTTTTCTCCGCTGGGAGGTGTGTTTTAGAACATACAGCAGATCTAACCAAGTGCCCGAGCAGCCTGCAGAGTGAGGATATGTCCCCCTGGGCTGGAACCTTATCCTAAGATAAAAGCTCTAATTTTTGAATTTTCCAGTGATAAAGCTTTAATTGCCAGGAGATAGAATTTCTAAATTCAGTGTTTATGCAAAACCCATTTCTCTAAAAAAATCCCATGAAGTGACTTGAACATAGTAAAATGTAAGGAATTTATAGACCTTAAAAATGTGCTTGGAATAGTAAAAGAAAGATGAGGCTAAATCAGGACCTGTCTGCTCATGACTCTAATGAGGGAGGGGACATTTTTAAAGTACGTTCATTCTGGAAGATGCTGTGCTGCCCAAGAAAATCAGTGCCCGGAGAAAAGGACACTTTGGAGGGACACGTAATTCAGAGAGAGAAATAGAAGCACAATGCAGTGACAACAGGCAATAGCATTAACATTTTTCAGAGGATAATGGATCACAGAATCATCATAGAGAACAAATAACAAAGCATTTATTTGTAAACCATGAGCAATGAAAAGCTGAGGCATGAGAGTAGATTCTATTTGAAATTAAAAACATGGATTTATGGAGGCCAGTATTCCAAGGAGAGCCAGTATATGGCCCAAGAAATAAATAGAAAAAGTAAATGGGTAGGATAAAAACCTTTCCTGTGGCCGCTTATGACTGAGGGTATCTCAAATTGTCTATGAGTGAGACACTGGAAGTTAGAAGTAGGATTATATAAAACATTAAGCTCAGCCAATTGTATATTAGTTCATTATTACTCTGTAATAAGGTTTATACTCCTTTATGTGCAATGATATTTTACTACCCATGGCCTTATTGAGGCTGTGAGAGGCATGTTAATGTGAATCAAAATTTCAATTTTGAACCATTCTACTCTTCAAAATGACTTGGTTTTCTCTTAATTAATAGAATTATAATCAAGGGAAGTTTTTACAATCCACAGAGAAACTAAATCACAAGTTCTCTCAAAAGCATACACCTTACATGATGTTTCCAGACTTCAAGGATTCAATTGTGGTTATTTCCTAAGGTGAAAACTCGTTGCTCCACTGCTCCTGTCTGCCCTTCACTGTGTCCTTATAGTTCTCTTAATTTTGTCTTTCCTGCTTTTGTGCACCAAACGGGATTGCCAGGAATATTACTGTCACCAGTCATTGATGTGAATTCAGCCCAAGTAAACAATTGCTAGAAGTGCAACTGCACAGCCAAGCGTGGTTACGTTCTCAGAGATGGCTTTATGCATGTAGTGAAAGGTACATAGGTCGTGGACCAGAATGTTTACTTTTGTAATAGTTAAGATTCTGAACTGAGCAAGTTGATTTTAGAGTTTTGATTTTTGAGAATTGTCCTCTTGTAATTTCAGGAACATCAGTTTAAAAAGTGCTTTAATTGACTATGTGTGGAATCGGCAGGAAAGACAAGTTTACGGCTTAATCAACAAAGAATTCTCTGAAAGAGTGTGTATATGATATCATTATATCCCTGTTTTACTTGAAGTAGCTACATTTTGATGCTGAAGTCTATCTGTAAAATGTGGTCATTACATTAGAACGTATTGATTGATAGCCTCCTGTAACGATGTGTGAGGTCTTCCCAGAAGGTATCCAGCCGTGTAGTATGAAAAAGAGACATGTATTGAAGAAGATACGAGAAACATTGTTCATAGGACAATGACACATCAGTTCCCTTCAAAGTAGGCACCTTGGGACCTCACACAGTTCTCTCAGCACCTCCTCCACTGTTCAAAACACTCTGCAAAATCTTTTGTTAAAATCGCCATTAGCTGTCCTGTCTTATTTTCCAGAATCTTACCAATGATCTGAAATCTCTTCCCTTTCAAAGGTGATTTTAATTTTGGGAAAAGCCAGAAGTCACAGGATGCCAAGTCTGGGCTGTAGGGTGCTAAGTCACCTGGGTGACTTGATGTTTTGCCAAAAATCTCTTCACGAGACAGGATGCATGTGTGGGCGCATTGTCATGATGAAGCTGTCAATTACCAGTTGCCCATGGCTGTGGCCTTCTGAATCGTATGAATAGTTTCCATGGAGGAACGTTCAAGCTTAATACGAAGTTTGATGCAGATTAGTTGTTGTTTTTGCTCAGTCATTTTGAATGTGATGCTTACTCAATAGTGTCTACAGTGTCCACCACCAGTACAGTGAAGTCATCATTGTTCAGGCATATGCATTCCAGTCCGCTCTCCTTGGCTACCAGTTTACATGGATGTCACACAGACCATTCTCATTATATTAACAATGGCTTGACTTTTTCTGGAGAGACCTTGTATACCAAATTATTGCTATGTATTAATAGCAAAGTATAATAGCCTTGTCAGGTATGGGATAAATGATGAACAATTATTTGACTTTAATGATATGTTTGGCAGAAACTTTCAATATTTTACTCACATCAGTGAGCAAGTATTGTGGGCATGTCTAAATATTAACCACTTATGAGGTGGTAAAACTGCTTCTGTAGACTGCACCAAATCAAAGTTTATACCACAAGTAACTACAATGTATTAAATAAATAAGCATGAAGAAGTTCCAAAATTTTACTGCTAGGTCTTTATCGTGCTGCTGAGTTTTGCATCCATGCAAAAAAGCATTAAGAGTATTCACAAGGGAGTTTTACTCTGTTTAGACAGGGTAAAAACATGCAAGGCAAAGAGTGAATTGCAAGACTTTTTCCAAAGTGGAAATACACATGAAGGCAACACTTCATTTTTCAATCTTTCATTCAGGATTCAAAGGCAATTTCCCTCCTTGATTTAAGAAGGGTACACTTATAAATGATTTTTCATTTCCATGAGATCCACTTATATACCAACTATTTTATAATTTTGGTTTGCTATTTGTTTACTTAATGAAGTAATTGTATATTCAAAGAATATTTAAAATTGTTACTTTCCATTGTTTTTATTTCCATTTGTTTTAGTAATCCACGATTTTTGGCTACATATTCTTAAATGCATACCAATAAACCTATAGGATTCTTTACAGTTCCTTATTAATGCAGGATAGAAAACAGTGACTTTAGTTTCTACCAGGTCAGATACATATTTGTACTATATACTAGCACTTACCAAAATAAATCCCTTGCTAATAGTAAAAAATAGTGTAAAATAAACAATAGCTGAATTTGCAGACCAGTTTAATTCATTTTCAAGCAAATGTACATATACACACTGTACATCTAAATATGTGCTATTTGAGTTACAAAAATGTAGTTATTACTCCTTAATTGGTTTATAAGTTAATTCAGTGTAAAATTATCATAAAGGGAGTATATAATTAAATCAGCAAATGAAGATACATTTACTGTGTACTGTATTTTGTCTGTTTGGAAGAGAGATGAAAAGGTGCATTAGATACTTGAATACCTTAAAGTATTTAAAGAGGTTGAAACTATTAGAAAACTTGAAACCATCCAAGATTCCACAACAGAGAATTTTCTATTTGTATGACCTTACTACATAGTATTTTGTGCCATATGTGCCTATTATTCCAGTTTGATGTTGTTACTTAAAATCTAGGTGTGAATATATTATTATATGTCTGTTACCATGGAAATAACAAGTAGTATGTGTTGATCCAAACCAATATTGATAGTTTCTCTTTAGAAATTGTCCCGTGATCATCACTAGCCATGCTGATACTCTGTGACTTACTCCTCACCCCAAACTGTGGCATAGCTCATGGATTTAGTTTACATTACTTACATATGCTAGACCACTGAAAACTATTTTCTCTGAAATTGTTAATTAGAATGTTTTCATATTGAGTTGTGGCTAACGGTGGAAACAAAATTTGAGGAGCTATGGAAAAGTTGTATTCCTCTATTAACTCCAGAGAAAGCAAATCTGTGGAGAGAGGAGACAAGACATGGTCAGAGAGAAAGTTCCAGTTCTTAATTTCATTCTCTTCCTGGAGTTTGGCTGCACTGGAGACATTGGGTTCTGGGAGGAATGGCACATTTCTATATTCAATTCTTTTGGCTCAACTAAAGATGGTTTACCTTGTTTGAGAAATAAATCCTAACTAATGGAAAATTATTCAACTGAATAATGAACATTGTGACTTATGCACAAAAATCTAGTGGCATTATGTAGACATAAGTTGGGAAAAAGAAAAACAGAATAAGTTTAATTAAAATCAGGATAGGAATGAATGAGACTCTATTATGAAATTCCTAGTCTCTCTCTTTTTGTAGGTCCTCAACCCCAGTTGGAATTTGAGATTGTATTCAGTAGAATATTGCAGTTGTTATTCCCTTAAGCTATTTTTCATAGTAAATAAAAAAGAGCATCTTTTATTTCAAACAAAGCAAATAAGATTAGGCTCAACCGTCCTTCTATTACTCATAAGATTCACAGTCTTGGGTAACTATTTAAATGGTATGGGTAAAATACCCCCAACTCTAAAATAAGACATTTATTTAAAATGATATGAGTGACTTGGAAATGCAGGATTAATATTGGCTAATTAGAATAAAGTCAAATCTAATTACTAGTGCAATTATTTTGAAAAATAATTTCTCAACATTTTTAAAAATTAACTTTTTATAAGAGGAGTTTTGATTTACAGAAAAATTGAACAGGAAGAACTGAGAGTTTCTACATACTTCTCTCCTCCTTGCCTGTATTTGCATGTTATTAACATCCTGCATTAGTGTGTTACATGTGTTGTAATTGATGAACCAGTAATGATACATTATTTTTGTTACATTAGGGCTCATTCTTTGTTTTGTGGAGTCCCATGTTTTTTGAAACTTTTTTATGTATTTATTTAAATTTTTAGTCTTTTAATCCTCACCAGAGAGTCTGTTTATTGATTTTAGAGATGGAGGGAGAGAGAGAGACATCAATGTGCCAGAGCCCAGCTATCATTTGCCTCCCAGACTGACCCTGCACACTGATGGGGAATCACACCTGCCACCTAAGTATTTATTTACCCTGACCAGGAAGGGGGTAGGGGGGATTGAACCCATAATCTTTTGCTGTATGGGACAATGCTCCAACCCACTGAGCAATCCAGCTAGGGCTTTGAAACATTTTAAATAATAACTTCATTTCAGAGTAAATTCTTAACATTCCTTTCTTATTTTTAAAAATACCACCCACTGACTTTTTCAATCACTCTTCTCTTTTACTATAGGCAAAACTGTTCATAAGGGAAAATGTTCGCAATCGGCAGCGGAAGGCCCCAAAGACGTGTGTGTCTAATTCACTATGGGGGGAAAACATTTCCATATCTACGCTTAACTTTGTGTCACATAATTTCAATAAATACGATTTCTCCTCTGTGTTTATTCCAGATTCAACAGCAACATTTAAAAAAATTAAAAATGTATCCAAGGAGTAAAAAAAATAATAGACTGAGCTCTTGAAAATGAAAAATGACAAGGGATAAAAATATCTAATTGGACTCCACCAATGCTGCCATTTCTTTTCAGACCAGATAACAACTGTTTAGAACAAAAACAACACAGCAAAAATATCTTTGGTATTTTTGAATTCAGGTTTTTTTTTTCTTTCTTTTTTTTTTTTTGTCACCTGGGACTGTCTGATAATCACTGATGGTAAAGCTTATAATTCTAAATATCATTATCATTGCATCTTTTGTGAACTATTTAGTCTGTGTAAAAGCTCAGACAAACGAAGCTACCAGTACTTACCCGATATTTTTTTTCGGACTATAAGACGCACCCCCCATTTGGGAGGAATAATGGCTGTTAATGCTGCTGTTGAGTTCTGTTTACACTTACTTTAGTGAAATATTATGTTATTTATATTATTAAATATTTTGCCACATTTTTGGCTTCAATTTTTTTTTTCTATTTTCCTCCTCTAAAACCTAGGTGCATCTTATGGTCCAAAAATAAGGTAAATGATGTCTATTCCACATAATGATTTCAAAATCAATCTAAGCCTATATTTGAGGATAAAGAAACATTTGCCATCTCAGGCTAAGTACTGCCAATTGGAAAGAATGTATTGTTGCATTTGAGGTGTAGTTAAATGCATTTGAAAAAAGAAACAGGATAGTGACTGGCAGAAAAGAAAGAGGAAACCCAAACTTTGAGGAGTGGCAATTGTCCTGGATACGTTTGATTAGCAGAAGCATAAAGTACTTTGGAAATTCAATTTATGGTAATTAAAGGGAAGTACTTTCAAGACGTGCCTTAATTTCCAGTGATAGTCTGTTTCTAAAGACTTTGTGCCTTGGAAGGTGAAAATATCCTCCCCTCTGCTCCTCCCAATATATGACACTGATAATATTTTCAGTCCTTCAACTAGAAATTATTAACAACATACTTCTATTTCATGGTCTTTCAAGAAACCCTGTGTCAGACGATGCTATTACAATCCAAATATTAACTCACAAACTTCCAAATGTCCTACCTTTGTTATATACCTGTGAGCCCCTTCTGTCCACTTGATTATTGTTTTTATCATTGTCAAATTATTAATGTTTATGCTCTCTCCTACTACTGAGTCTTCTGCCCTTTTCCTCAAAGTTGATTCTAAATGTTAAAATAGAAATAAATGGCACTTATCTTATGTGATTATGCACTTATTTTTCATTATTGGTGAAGCAGATCTCTGGTGTTTCATTTTTTTTCTCTATGGATAATATATCTAGACTTCTGGAGCACCTGAAAGAGAAATTTTCAAGAATAAAGACTGAATTTATTATCTTTCTCTCTTTTTTATATTTTAAATGTTTTCATGTTTATAATTGTGTCATATTATAATTAGTTTTATATTTGAGTTGAATTTATTTAAAATGTCAATGTAAGAAACATCCAAACCTGTAAGCATTCTTATGGGTTTATTTGAGCCAAACTGATGACAATTGCTGGCTAGCAAAATCTCAATGGATTGAGAAAATGCTCTGGAAAATGGCAGTTTTTCACCTTAGTTTATACAATACAATCAAAATTTTCTCAGTCTCCATGTAGTAGTCCAGGATCCTGTGTGCCATGATACATTGTCCCAGGGGCTGAAGTCCAGGGAGGCACATGTCTCAGCATGGGACCCTGCCACTAAGAGTGGGCTCCCATCTTCTGTGGAGTCTAAGCACCTGGTGAGCCCTGCACCTCCTGGTTCTACCAGTGCTCCTGTCCATGCAGATGCTGGGCCAGAGTCCCAGAATGCCCAAAATCTAAAAGCCCAGAGAGAGAGTTTGCACCAAGCTCAAAGTCCTGTACCAAGAGCTCTCATAGCAAGAGAGTGATTTCTGCCCTGGCTGGTGTGTCTCCGTGGATTAAGTGCTGGCCTGAGAACCGAAGTTCACTGGTTCAGTTCCCAGTCAGGGCACATGCCTGGGTTGCAGGCCAAGTCCCCAGTAGGGCATGTGAGAGAGGCAACCACAAAGGGGTGTTTCTGTCCTTCTCTTTCTCTCTCCCTTTCTTCCTCCTTTTCCTTCTATCTAAAATAAATAAAATCTTAAAAAGTGATTTCTTTGTACTAGGCACATCAGAGAGAAAGAGAGAGAGAACAAGAACACGAGCCTTTCTGATGTTAAGTCCTACTCCAATTAAAAACACCCAAAAACAAATAGTCCTGCCTCCCTCTTCCAAGCCAGACCAGTTTCAGAAGATGCCATTCAAAAGTACCATCCTTCAGAAATGCAGAAGTCTGCAGCTCAGTATTTCTGGTTACAGTTTACTTCCAAGCATCTTTCACATGTAGCTCCAGCTTGAGTCCTTCTCACAGGGTCCATTTCTCTCCTCCAGAGCTGCCTTTAGTCCAGCCATCAGCTTACAAGTGTGTCCATGTGCTTGGCCAGGGAAGTCCCCCACAGCATGGCCAACTCTCCTGCCTCCAGACTTCCAGGCCTTGTGTTTCTTGGTCCACTCCAATTTTAAGGTTTGACTCAGAACTTCCTGCTTGGCCAAACATTCAGCTTTTCCTGTGGTACGTTAGTGTCCACCATTTTGCCAGCTCCCCAGTGTCTTTGACCTTCTTTTTGCTGCCATCTTTAGTCAGGGCAAGAGTTCTGAGCCATGCCCAGGCATCCAGGGTGGACACTGTCCCCTACAGCTCACGCGGAATTGTATGAACTTCCCCCTTGCTATATCACAAGTCACTCTGCTGAGTCACTCTGGTTCTCAGTCACACACAATTTCCCCTGGGCAACAGCCTTCTACCACAGCTCCTCCCTTCTGTTAGTTGCCCTTTGTTATACAATGTGCTGTTAATTGTCCTTTGTTATGCAATATGCCTCAAATGTTGTACTTTTTACTCTGTGGACATTCTTTCCCTCCCTCCAACTCCCACCCCGCCTGTGTGCAGGACTTGAGGGGCGAGCAGCACTCCCCTGCTTTCCGTAGACCCATGCTCTGATATACCCTGTAACAATTTAGTGGTGGAAACATTTTTCCTTCTTTTCTTCTTGATTATGTGGCATGTTTAACAATTAAAGTGACATAAAACAGATTAACAAGAGAAAAACAAATTTCATTCCATATGTATGGGAGCCCCGTAAAAATATGAGACTCAAAGACAGGCAATTGAGCTTTACACACTCTCCTGAGCTAAGGAAGAAATGGAAGTGTGGAGCTGCAAAAGCAGGAAAGCTTTCACAGGAAGATGAGAAGAACAGGCATTTGGTAATCCGACAGTTGCCCTTCTACGCGGAGAAGTATTTAAAAAAAGTTGTATCTGGCAATAGCTTTCTTTCTCATACAGAAATGATATGAAAATGGCTTTTGTATTGCATTTTAGATCTCCTGCATCACATCCCATCTACAACCTAAAATCATGAAAGTGTCAGAGAGCGGACTGAGGATTAATAATAACTTTTCTTTGTAAAGTAAAATGATGACTAAAGTTATATTCAGATAAAGTAAAAGAATAGATAGCTTTTAACCTTGAAAGTGATACATTACTGCCCAATTACATTTATTTCCTTATATTACTAGAATTAGGTACAAAAGTAATATAAATATAAAAATTCTTTATAAAGATTTTAATGAGCATAATGTTTAATTGAAAAATTGCAAAATATTCTGCAAATTACTTTTTGGACATGTTTTTTCAAGATAGGAAAGTGCCCATCATTAATACCATACCATCATTAAAACTCAAGATGACACATATACATTAATTAATTTAAAGAAATGCTTTTCTTTTATTAAAAGAAAGCATTTGTGGTGAGATGCTGAAATTATATTTCTTAAGCTCTTACTTGTAACGTCATGTATTTACAAGTTTTCAAGAACTGACATTTGAAGCAATACAAAGAAGGACAAAACAACCAGTTTGAGTCAATTAAGGATATGGATTCAAGGTCAAAGCTTTGTATACTTAATAAAACAAAACTGGAGACTCAGGCTTTTAAGAGTCATTAAGTATTTAACAGTTATTAGCCAAAAGCTTCTAGCAATTTTGTTTGCTACAAAGAACTTTGCTTTAGTGGCTTCATATTAAAAACATCTTAGGAGTTTTGATTGATTTACTCAGGGTGATTTTAGTTTGTTTAGGCCAAAACGGTAACATGATATCTGTGTCTAGGTTGTTTGAATTTATTTGATGACACAGATATGGCTTTAAGTATTAGACAGTGTACAAATAGACACAGTTAAAGGATATCATGTGGGATAGAATTTATGTTATTATATTGTTTTCTCATCACTATACTATAAATTCAATGTTAAAATTATTAAAATTACATATTTAAATTGTGGTCTGTGTGTATAGCACCCAAAATGAACAAGGATCAGGATAGTCATACATCTGAAACACAGTGCATCTCAAATTGAAGTAATCATACTTCCTCTGAATCCTACCATGTTTTGAGTCTTCATTCAAATGTTCTGGAATCACCATTTGGCACAATTTCCTGATTTTATGAGCTCTCAGGGGACCTGCTGAGGAAAATCAGATTTGGACAAGAGTTAAAATGGTGAAAACAAATTTTACTCAGGAACTATTGCAATAAGTGAAGAAAAGACCTCAGTGCAGAATTGGGCTCAATTCTGAATATAGAAAGAAAAGGCAAGGATTTATAGCTCACCTTTTGATTGGGTGGTCAGTAAATGGAAAATTTCTGGCTAAACAGACTCATGCTAAAGGCAGGCCATGGTTATCCACTATCATGTGAGGGAGGGTGAAAGATGAGGGATGTAGGGCAATATTGAGGTGGTCATATACTGAAGTGGGAGATCTTAGCTAAACCCATTTTTGTTAAAATCAATCAGAAACAAACATGGAAATCTGGTGGTCAAGGCCTAGTTAGGAATAGCATTCAGAGGAGCCTAACTAGAATGTGATCAAGGGTAGGATCTATGTCTGCCCCATGGCACTTTGTGAATATTGCTCCCATACTATTGTTCCCAGTGATTTTATTATATGCTATGCCCTGCACCACAGTGAGAGGTTAATTTAGGCCAGTGGTTCTCAACAGGGGGTAATTTTGTCCTCCAATGGACATTTGGCAATGTCTGGATTGTTTTTGGTTGCTACTGGCATCTGGTGGGCAGAAGCCGAGGATGTCGCTAAACACCCTACAGTGCACAGGACAACCTCTCACAGTAAAAGAACAATCTTTTTCAAAACATTAATCATGCTGAAGTTGAAAAATTCTACAATAGATCAAGAATTGTATCCTACTTTTATATTCTTGAAACTCTTCTGGTGTATGTTTCATATAAACACTTTGTAACAGGGTGCAGCCAAGAGGGGGGCCCCAAAAAGGGAGTTGGAATGGGGCCCAGAACTCAGGGTGTCCAGGAAATATTAGAAAGATATATAAGATGTCCCCACCCCTTCCCCCTCAGGTGTGAGTTGGGGGAAGGGACAAATGGAGCAGGGCCATTGAGTTGTTTTGCATAGCAACAGTTTTGCAGATAACCTCCAGAACGATCATTTAACATATCTATAACCTTTAACTGGTTTCATAGATATGTTAAACAGCTATGGTCATGCTCTGAACCAGGGGGATGGAAAGGACTCCCCCCATGACGTGACTGGGGGAGGAACCCCAAGTTACAGCACCTGCATGGGAGCTTGGAGAAGATTGGCTCCAGAAAATGGGGACACACCTGCCCAGACTCATGATGGCATCCAAGGTTATTTCCAATAACCTTGGAAATATACAGGAATGCTGGCAGGTGTAACCGATTGTAGGAGGAGTCGGAAATGGGGCTACAGAGGAAGATTGGCGTGGGGATTTAAACCTGGGCGTGGCAGCCATTGAAGGGAGATCCACACGGTTTCACCAGAGTGCAGGACTCACATCCCTGTGAGGGAAAATCACCCTATGGCTTTAGCAGAGAATTGGCACTCAGCTTTGCCCGAGTGGAGACCCTCTTGCAGCTTTGCCAGAGGGATAGATTTCACCTGGTTTCACCAGAGTGCAGACCCCTGCAGCTTTGGTGAAGAGGGAAAGCCACAAGGTTTTGCCAGAGTGGGGACCCCTTCCCCACAGCTTTGGTAGAAGAAGGACCACAGGGCTTTGGGGTGCTCCCTTTGGCTGCGTGACCTGAGAGCAAAAGAGACTTTGCCAGGAAGAAAGGGGAAAGAACTCTTGCCAGTAGGCCCTGAGAAGGTGCCACATGGCTTTGGATCAATTAGAGATCCTGCCTGGACGACGACACAGCTGAATGGTGTCAGGAGCCTGGATCCCGAACGTGTGCTTCTCTTCCTGAATTACGGTACCCTGACTTAGGGCAGAGGGAGATAGGAAGCACGGTGGGCATCTGTGGGTATCCTAAAGGACTTTGATATTTTAATGGAGACAGTAGGTCACTACTTTAACTCTGTATAGCATTAAATAAACATTTCCTTTCCTTTTCACGAATCTCTGGCTTTGAGAGACATCTTTCCATAAGGTGGCGGACATAAAGAACCTTTTGTTGCTCTGTAACAACTTCACAAATTTTATACATCAGTTCTTGAGAAAACTGTAAGTTCAATAGTTTACTAGAGGTAGCTTGTGGCTTTTGCACATTGTCATGCATTTTTATACAATAAGATCAGTTATTTTATTTACTTGGTTCTTTTACTATAAAATTTGTTTACAAGAACACTGTATTTATTAATTAGGCCACGTGCTGTATGCTACAACGGAGAGGCTCAAAGTCTAAAAGGTTTAATAACATAGACTTTTATTTTATTCTCTTTAACAGTCTGGAGCTAAGCAACCCGATAAAGAGGATGGTCCAATCATCAGTATGTTTCCTGGGGTAGCTGCTCTAGGTCTCTTCTCTCTTAGCCAGTCACAGGAGAACAGCTTGGTGAGCGCACATGAATTTCCAACTGGAAACATGGTCGCATAGCCTTTTTGACTTGGGGCAATTGATCACGTTAAAGCTGGGAAATGTCATTTAATGGAAGGCCATGGCAGTGCTAAATTCAGAAGTTATAAAGAAATGGATATAGGTTAGAACAGCAATCGTTGCCAATTGAATTAAGGTAAAGTTTAAGAAAAACAGAAAAGAATGACTACTCTTCATTTTCAGAGTATTGATTTCTAGTCTTTTTTATTCGTATTTTAATACAATATGTTAGTACTATACTCAGATATTTTTTAACATTTTATCAAGACTAACACTTTCCATATGTGAATGGTCTTCAAAAAATTAAAGCCTTTAATGAGTACAAAGTGTTTCATAATAAATTTACAGTATTTTCTCAACCATTAATTCTTTACAGGTATATGAGTTTTTTTTTGTTGTTGTTGTTTTTATCATTTGCTGCCACACAAATCACTAATGAACATGCTCTCACACAGATGTGCCACCCTTTATGATTATATTTTTAGTGGAAATTCCTAGAAGTAGAATTTCTGGAACAAATGGTATAAGTAAGCATTTAAGAAAATCTTATGGCATGTTACTAACTGCCTTTCAGAGTAGTCATACCAACTTACACTCCATCAACAAATGTGGGAGCCTGTATATTTCACTAAATCTTTGCCAACAATTATATCACTGCTAAAATAATTGTCAAATTGATAAGAGAAAATATATTGCTTTTTTCTTTTTAAATTGCCATTTAAACATTATGGTTGCTATATTCACATATTTATGGCTTCAACTGCTGTGCTTTTGAATGGTTATTTTTGTCCTTACAGAATTTTTTTCTCCATTGTATAGGTAAAAATATTACATTTGCTTAAAAAGATTATAGTTTTAACTTAAATCAATAAGTAAACCTCAAGACATATCTCTAACTAGATGCCACTTCCATTCATTTTTTCTTCTTTTTCTCCCCCCAGTGCCCCCCCACACACATATCCAGTAAATAAATAATTATAATTTGACAATGGTTACTCTGATTTTGCTACTGTCTCACTACAGTTCTTTTTGGTGCCCTGCCTCCCCATGCCCCACGAAGTATTATCCACACAGATAAACAGAGAAAACCTGGAGAAGCTGAGAGTTAAGAGACAGAAACTAAATTAATTCCATGCAAGAATGAATAATGATTGAATGAGGGGACTGAAATTGTGGAACCAAATCAAAATAAGATCAAAGCAGCATGAATTTGGGAACAAATTGCTAGAAACCTTCCTGGATGTGCTTGCTCAGCTTGCACTCAGGAGATGTTAGGAGGATGGGACTTGAATGCAATGACCCAGATTCGAAGTTTTCAGAATAAAATGAGAAACTGATGTCCTTCAACCACAACTATCATAAAATCAGTGTGTTTCAGTTTTAATTAGAATCATATATGCCTACTGTCTGTGCCAAATTATTTCTCAATGCTAATATATAAGATGAACTGATTTAATATTTGATTGGTTTATACTAGTACATCCTGCATGCATGTTGCATATGATAATACATTCACATGATCATAATAATTCCACAGCTGACTATGAATGCTACATACCACTTTATGGTTATATATCATTTATGCTCATTCATCATATTTGGCTTCTTAAGAAATAGTATTTTCTGGAACTCATGGCAATCTCCTGATTAAGTGACATTTATGTAAACTTCAATTTATACAAATTCCGATTCAGTGCAAGTACTTCAGAATTAGTCACATTTAGATGCATTCCTTACAAAAAGTTATAAAAACAATAATTAAAAGTAAGTTACCATTACTTGTAATAAAAAATCATTTTAACATGTTAACATAGTAATATTAAAATACATATATATCAGGTCAGTCTCCTGAAAGAAACACTTTGCAGTATCTATTTATTTGCTTTGGTATCTCCTTAGAAAACCAGCTTAATATGTACTTGTGGGTTGTTTTCTACATTTTCTATTTTCTTCCTTTGATTTATTTATCTATCCTTTGCCAATGTCTCAACTAGTACAGCACACCATGTAAAATACCAGTAACTCCTGAAGTCACATCATGTACTTTCTCAAATTTTGTTCCTATTTTTCAAAGAAGTTTTGGTGGCTATTTTAGGTCCTTTGCATCCCCATATACATTTTAAAGCTAATTTTGCAATTCTACAAAAATGCCTGAAAGAATTTTGGCTGAGGTTGAGTTGTTTCTGTAGGTTACTTTGAAGTAAACTGGCGACTTATGATAATGAGTCTGACATGTTTTATAGGAGACATAGCACATCTTTTATTTAACTGCTTTCTAAGTGTTGTATGATTTTTGATATTATACTTTTTAAATTTTAATTTCATTTGTTGCTTTTACTTAGAAATACAATTGATTTACATTTTAAATATTTATTTTACATCATTTCAAATTCACAGAAAAGTCGTAAGTCTCAAAGTCTCATTTATCCAGATTCACCAAGTCTCGATATTTCTTCTCATAAGTTGCATATATTTTTTTCAGAATCATTTGAGATAACCTTCCACTTTACCCTGAAATAATTCAGTGTGTAAATCCATTGATCAAGGACATTCTTTTACATGAACACAGAGCAATTATCAAAATTATAAACTATACCGTATACATAATGTTATTATCTGAACTCAGTCCATCCTCATAGTTTGTCAATTGTCCCATTAATATCCTTAATGGCTATTTGTTTT
Source organism: Anoura caudifer (assembly GCA_004027475.1). Lineage (NCBI taxonomy): Eukaryota > Metazoa > Chordata > Mammalia > Chiroptera > Phyllostomidae > Anoura > Anoura caudifer. The sequence goes on from PVKU01002726.1 coordinate 47,375, forward strand.
CTTAGTCTAGGATCATGCATTACATTTAGTTGTCACTTAATTTTAATCTAATTTAACCTGGAACATTATGTCTTTCTTGATCTTGACATTGTAAAAGTATAGCCTATTTGGTTTTTTTGGTAGAATGGCTTTCAATTTGACTTTCTCTAATAATTCCTTATGGTTGAAGTCATGTTACACATTTTTGGAAGAATTACTATATAAATTATATTATGTTTCTCTCAGAGCATGATGTCAAGAAACACATGATATTGGTTTACTCCTTTATTTTCCTGGAACAGTTTTATCAAAATTTGTGTTTTTTAATGTTTGATAGTATTAATTAGATAAGTATTTCAACCTTAGTTTTCTGTGCTAGATGATGATTTTAATATTGACTTTAGCTTTAGGGTATTTTGAATTTTCAATGTTATCTTTTCTATGATTTCATAAGTATTTTTCTAGTAATTTGCCTATTTTACATAATAGATTGAATTTATTAGTATAAATCCTTTAATTTATCACTTTATTGGTATACTTTTACTTATCTTTTTTCTATTATATTTATTAAGGTGACATTGATTAATAAAATCACATGGGTTGCTAGTGTACAGTTCTATGGTACATTGTCTGTATATTAATTGTGTGACCACCCCCAACTCCACCCCTTGAGTATCCATCACACTGGTGTCTGTCTCCACGTGTGTTGGTTTGTTTTTCTTGTTTGTTCATTTGTTGCTTTAGAAAGGTTGTACTTCCCACGCATGAGTGAAATCATATGGTTCTTGAGTTTTTCTGTTTGAATTATTTTACCTAGTACAACATTCTCAAGTTCCATGTGTTGCAGATACCAGTATTCATCCTTTCTTACACATGAATAGTATTCCATTCAGATGTGGTATATATGTATCACATCTTCTTTATTGAAATATCTATGGAAGAGCAATTCAGTTCTTTCCAAGTCTTGGCCACTGTGAATAATGCTGCAGTGAACATAAGGGTGCACATATTTTATGAATGAATGTTTTCAAATCTTTTGAGTAGATACCTAGACGGGGAATTGCTAGGTCATATGATAACTCTATTCTTAATTTTTGAGGAGTCTCCATAACATTTTTCATAGTGACTGTATCATTTTACATTTCCATCAACAGTGAATAAGATTTTCTTTTTCTCTACAACCTCTCCAACACTTGTTATTACTTGTCTTGCTGATAATAGTCATTCTAACAGGTGTGATGTGGTGTCCCAGTGTAGTTTTTATTCTTGTTTCTATAGTTATCCCTTTTAATATGCAATAGTATCTTCTCTTCATTCATGATGTTGATAATTTGAATTTTCTTTTTTTATGATTTTGTCTCCAGGTATTTAAGTATTCTAATATTTATTCAAACAACTTTTGGGTTTGTTAATTTTCTCTATAGTTGGTCTTTTTTTTACTTAATTGAGTGCTACTCCTTTTTAAACAAATATTTTATTTATTTATTTTTAGAGAGAGGGAAATAGAGGGAGAAAGAGAGGTAGAGAAGCAGCAATGTGTGGTTGCCTCTTGCTCACCCCATGCTGGGGACCTGGCCTGCAACTTAGGCATGTGCTCTGACTGGGAATTGAACCTGCATCCTATTGATTCACAGTCGGACATTCAATCCACTGAGATACATCAGCCAGGGCTGATTTCTACACTTAATCTTTACTTGTTTCTACATTCAATTTACATTTGTTAGTTGTTTTTGTTGTTGTTTTTACTTTTTTATAGCTTTTTATTATGGAGCTAGATCACTTGTGGATCTTACCTGCTATTCTTTTTTTATTCCCTTCTTTTTGAACACATTTTCTTACTTCTTCCACATATTTCATGATTTTGTTATTGTTTTTGCAGACCATGTAGAAAAGAAGACTAGAGTCTAAAGTAAAATTTTATTTTATTTTTCTGCAGGTTGTTAATTCTTTTATTTATTCTCAAAATGAATAAAATAATTTTAATTTGTAGTGGCCACAAGCAAAAGTCCAGCTGAGTTGGAGCCCAGCCTGCAGTATTGGTTATATCGATTCATCACTGATTAAATTAACTCTCAGACACTTCCTTTGACATTGACAGCATTTGAACTAGAAGGTTGGTGGTCCATATGTACACATTCTTTTTCTTTATATTTAGCTTTATCTCTGGAAGGACCCAAGGCACTATTAGATTTCTATTTACTCTTAACAGTCTGCAGTTTTCACAGGCTCCTGCTTTCTCTTCATCCATACAAAGTCCCTTTTCTAATGCAGATACTATCCTCAACCTACCTACATCCTGAATATATTTTTCCTCAGCGTTTGCCACAATGACTCTCCATTTAACTAGGAAACTCTTGAATTTTTCTGTAATTCAATTAATTAAGCCTTCCTTACATTTATCAATCTGCAATAGAAAATACACTTGGATGATTTGTTTGCTTGCTGACTGGTTTATTCCACAAAGGCAGAAATTTTTCACATTCTTCTCCATACTAAACAGCATTTGAAGTTCAATACAACCTTTATAAATTAAAAGTTACAGCTTATTATTAAACACTATACTATTAACATAATTATAAAAATCATACTTTTCTATTATCAAATTTTATAGTCTCTAAGTAGAAATATTGATATGTGCACATATTGAACACTTTAAATATTAGATATAAATGTAACTCAGGTTTATATAAATTTTTTGTTTATTTAATACTTTTTACAGCAAAATTGAATCAAAATTATTTTCAAGAAGCTAGTCTTATTATCATTAACATTTAAAATGGTGTAAGTATTCTTGTTAGTAAATATATTTTCCAAGACTGTAACTACCTTATCAAAAGTGCTTAGTCTCAATACAAAAACACTCCAATAAATAGCTTTGAAAGATTTCATTTAAAAAAAAAGTTTGCTTTTGATGGACACAGATGAAAATTACTTTTGAAACAAACAATCATGTTTTGAGCTTCAAATTCAAGAATATTATCATTAAACTCAGTGGAATTAAAAGTTCAGTTTATGTCATGGAATTCACTGTCATATCTAAAGTCAGAAAAAATTCAAATATTGAAGTTGACCTCATCTACAAAACTTCGAGGTGCTCTCAACTAATTTATGTGTACTAAATTATCTGTTAAATTTTAAACTGGTATTTACCTAGAAAATGGAAAACAACCTCATTTACATTTTATTCTTTAGCTTTGAACTTTAAAAGTTATTATTTATCATGGTACTTTCAATAAACAACAAAATTTAATTTACAGTAAAGTCATAAAACATGGTTAGCTAGTGATATATTGAATTGAGCATAATTAAGCCTACAGTACATTTTCTAAACTCAATTGCTTCTCCCTCATGTAGTTTCATTCATAAGTTCTTAATATTTTTATTGAATATGAAGTTGAATATAATCCACAAGTTTATTAGCCATTCCCATAATAGTAGTCCAAATACATGTTAGCAAGTTTAATAATATGAAAATGTATAATAAGAAAGTTTGTCACATCTGTACTCATCTTCACCCTCCCCTTCAGCCTTATATCAAATATAAAATGTTAAAGATCTGATATACAAATAATCATGTGTACACATACAAGTATACATATTTATACTAGCTCAAATATAGACTTTTGGATGTTTTTTGTCTAATTGTCTAATAGGCTTTCTACTGTTTAAAGGTAATCTCACAATCTGAAACTTATTTTTACTAAACACACATTTGACATCTCTAAATAATGTATACATGAGACCACTTATTACTTTTATGTCTTCTAATTTGTGTTCATATGTTATACACAGATGGTATATATTTATTAACATACTGACTTAATCATTAAAACACGTAAACACTTCATACAAATTTGAGTGTATATGCACAAATATACAAAATTTGTTTTGGTACTCAGAAATTCTCTTGTTCTTTATGTATCATTACATTATAGTCTTATGATGGGAGCTGAAGTTCCAATAATATTGGAATTCTGAAGCAAAGAATGGGAAGTCAAAGTGCCAATATTATCTGCTCCTTTGTTAGAAAAAGAAAAATAAAAAAAATAAATAGATAAAAAATAAATAAGGCATACTTCTGATTTACCTCATTTACCTCAAATGTGAAAGAGGCAAAGAGAATGAGACTTTTCATCTTCCAACCTCTTTTATAGAGATAGAAAGGGAAAAGCATGGTGGGCATATATATCTGTTTAGCCAAAGAAAATAATCTTCCTCATTATCTTCCTGTTTTGGAAAATTTTAATAGTACTCACTTATCTCTTTCAACTTTTATACTTCTTCATTATTCATAATGATGATGGTGATGATAATTCTGCTGTTTATTTTATAGCATTGTGTGCTAAGAACAGTATATATATATAAATTTAAACCGCACATCCAAATACTCTTGTTCATTAAATATGTGCATCCATTTTTGGAGATGAACTATACAAGGCCCAGACATGCTAAACTTCCCATGAAATATATAGAAATAAATAAGAGAAAATGTGATTCAATTATTAGTTCATACTCATTTTCAAGGACCAAAGTACTGATTTTATGGAAGTATAAAGCATTACAAAAAAACAGTGTATTTGGCCCAGATATGTTGATACCTCATGTATCAACTGTAACTGGAATCAACCATGATTTAACTACCAATTGATTTGGCTCTCACACCCAGGTAGCTGAAATGCATATAGCTGAACATTTTACAGTTCATCATTGACTTCATGCATACAATTTTATAATTTATTCATATTTATCAAAGGAGTTGTCAGATATTAATATATATTGGTTGTAGTAATAATAACTGCATGCCTAAATGCTGATAAAGTTGTTGAGCCATTATTCCTAAATGTTAGAGGAGAAGCTATGTCAAATGTTGGATTGATCTTGACTTCTTTTTTAATCTTCATTGTATTTTTTCCATTGCCATTTGTCCCCTTGTACACCCTCCACTCAGTAATCACCACACTGCTGTCATGTCTATGAGTCCTTTTTCCTTTTTGCTCCATTGCTCTGTATCTCACCACCCCCAAAGAATAGCTGTCATCCTCCTCTGTATCTGTGAGTCTGTACACATTTTCCTAGTTAGTTCAGTTTCTTCATTAGAGTCCACATGTGAGTGAAATCATATGGTATTTATCTTTCTCTAACTGGTTTATTTCCCTTTAACATAATGTTATCCAGGTCCATCCATACTGTTGCAAAGGGTAAAATTTTCTTCTTCTTCTTTTTTTTTTTAACAGCCCAGTAGTATTTCATTGTGCAACTGTTCCATAGTTGTTTTATCCACTGATCTAGCAATGGACACTTGGACTATTTCTATGTCTTGGTGATCGTAAATAATGCTGCAATGAACATAACGGTGCTTATGTTCTTTCAAATCAGTGTTTTAGGTTCCTTTGAATATGTTCTCAGAAGTGGGATTGCTGAGTCAAAAAGCAGGTCCATTTTTAGTTTTTTGAGGTAGCTCCATACTTCTTTCCACAGTGACTTCACCAGTCTTTTGCACTCCTACCAACAGTACAAAAAGTTCCCCTTTTTCCATATCCTCACTTATGCTTGTTGTTTGTTGATTTGTTGATGATGGCCATTCTGGCACGTATGGAATGATATCTCATTGCGGTTTTAATTTCCATTTCTCTGATGATTAGTGACATTGAACAGATATCTTTTCATATGTCTATTGGTCATCTGTATATCCTTTTTTCTAGAAGTATCTATTCAGGTCCTCTGCCCAATTTTTAATTGGATTTTTGTTTTATTTTTGGCATTGAGTTTTCTAAGTTCTTTGCAAATTTTGAATATTAACCCTTTTCCAGATATACAGTGAATATGTTCTTGCATTCTGTGGATTGTCTTTTTAGTTTGTTGACGATTTCCTCTGCTATGCAAAACCTTTTTAGATTGATATAGTCCCATTTGTTTATTTTTTCTTTTGTTTCCCTTGCCTGGGGAGATATATCCAATAAAATATTGCTATAAACAATGTCTGAGTATTTGCTGCCTATATTTTCTTCTAGGATTTTTATAGTTTTGGGTCTAATATGTAAGTCTTTAATCCATTTTGAATGCAGTTTTGTGTGAGGTATAAGAAAGTGGTCTACTTTATTTTTCTGCAGATATCTGTCCAATTTTCCCAACACCATTTGTTGAATAATCTATATTTACCTTTTTGTATGTGCTTACTTTCTCTGTTGAATATTAATTGACTATAAAGGTATAAGTTTATTTCTGGGCTCTCTATTCTGTTCTATTGATCTGTGTGTCTGTTTTTATGCCAGCACCATGCCGTTTTGATTACTATGGTCTTATAGTATAGTTTGATGTTAGGTAGTGTGATTCCTCTAAATTTGTTATTTCTCAGGATCACTGTTGCTGTGCAGGGCCTTTCATGGTTTCATATCAATTTTTGAAATATTGGTTCTAGTTCTGTGAAATACATAGTTGGAATCTTGATAGTAATTGCATTGAATCTATAGCTTGCTTTGGGTAATATGGACATTTTGAAAATGTTAATTCCTCCTATCCATGAACATGGTATTACTTCCACATATTCATATTTTCTTTAATTTCTTTCTTCAGTGTCTTATAATTTTTTTGAGTATAGGTCTTTTATATGTTTGGTTAGTTTATTCCTAGGTATTTTATTCTTTTTGTAACAATTGTGATTGGGATCATTTTCTTAATTTCTCTTTCTCTTAGTTCAATGCTATAATGGCATTTTTGGATATTAATTTTGCATCCTGCTACTTTGCTGACTTCATTTATCAGTACTAGTAATGTCTTCATTGCTTTGGAGTTCTCTATATACAGTATCACATCATCTGCAAATAATTACAATTTTACTTATTTTTTAATTTGGATGTCTTTTATTTTTCCTTCGTGTCTGATCGCAGTGGCTAGGACTTCCACTTCTATGTTGAATAAGAGAGATGAAAGCAGACATCCCTATCTTGCTCCTGATCTCAAGGGAAATGCTTGTACTTTTTGCCCCTTGAGTGTGAGGCTTGTCATTTGTGGTCTTTATTATATTTAGGTATGTTCCCTATAATCCCACTTTGCTGAGAGTTTTTACCATAAATGGGTGCTGGATTTTATCAAATGCTTTTTCTGCACCCATTGATATGATCATGTGGTTTTTATCTTTCATTTTTCTTATGTGTTGAACAACATTTATTGATTTGTGAAGGTTGTACCAACCTAGCATTCCCAGAATAAATCTCATTTGATCATGATGTATGATCTTTTTGATGCATTGCTTCTATCAGGTTTGCTAATATTTTTTGAGGATTTTAGCATCTATGTTCATCAGGGAGATTGGCTTATAATTTTTTTTATTTGTAGTGTTTTTATCTGGTTTTAGAATTAGGATAATGCTGCCTCATAAAATTAGTTGGGAGCCTCCCCTCCTCTTGAATTTTATGAAATAGTTTGAGAAGAAGAGGTGTCAGTTCTTCTCAAATGTTTAGTAAAATTTACCTGTGAAGCTATTCAGTTCACGGGCTTTGTTTGCTGGGAGTTTTTTTTAATTACTGCTTCAATTTCACTAGGTATAACCTGCCTATTCAGATTCTCTGATACTTTCTGACTTAGTTTTGTGAGATTTTATGTTTGCAGGAATCTATTCATCTCTTTCAAGTTGTCTAGTTTGTTGGTATATACTTAGTTGTTCATAATATTTTCTTGCAATCTTTTATATTTTTTTCGTGTTAGTTTTTATTTCCCCCCTTTCATTTCTGATTTTATTTATTTGGTTTGTTATCTTTTTTTCTTTATGAGACTGGTAAAGGTTTGTCAATCTTGTTTATTATTTCAAAGAAACAGGTCCTGGATTCATTGATCTTTTGTATAATTTTTAGATTCAATTTTGTTTATTTCTGCTCTGATCTTATTATTTTCTTCCATCTACTCAATTTGGGATGTGTTTGCTATTCTTTCTCGTACTTCTTTTTTTTTTAATTTTATTTTAATTGTTGTTCTTATACAGTTTTCTGTTTTCTACTCCCATCCTGTCCCACCGCCCCAGCCCTCCCCAGCTCCCTCACATTTCCAACCCCCCTAGCTTTTGTCCATGTGTCTTTCATACTTGTTGCTCTAAACCCTTCCCCTTTTCCCTGGATATTCCTATCCCTCTCCTCTCTTGTTCTCAATTTCAGTGTCTTTGGTTATATTATGCTTGTTTGTTTGTTTTTTTGATTAGGTTCCTGTTAAAGATGAGATCATATGGTATTTGTCTTTTACCTCCTGGCTTATTTTGCTTAGCATAATGCTCTCCAGTTCCATCCATGCTGTCGCAAAGGGTAGGAGCTCCTTCTCTCTTTCTGCTGCATAGAATTCCATTGTGTAAATGTACCATAGTTTCTTGATCCATTCATTTACTGATGGGCACCTAGGTTGCTTTCAACACTTGGCTATTGTAAATTGTGCTGCTATGAACATACTTCTTTAAGTGTGAACTTAGATTGTTTATTTGAGCATTTTCTTATTTTTTGAGATAGTCCTGTAATACCATGAATTTCTATCTTAGGATTTCTTTCCCAGTGCCCCACAGATTTTGGACTGTTATGTCCTCATTTTTATCTATTTCAAGGTATCTTTTGATTTCTTCTTTGTTCTCACTGTTGACCCATAGAAGGAGAAATAGGGAGCTTTCCAGACAAGAATAAGCTAAAGGATTTTTTTAACACCAGACCAGTACTATAACAAATATTAAAGGGCTCTCTCTCTCTCTCTCTCTCTCTCTCTCTCTCTCTCTCTCTCTCTCTCTCTTGAAGAAGAAGAAGAAGAAGAAGAAGAAGAAGAAGAAGAAGAAGAAGAAAAGAAAACAGAAGAAATTAGTCTAGCAATACAATGGAACTAAATGCATATCTTAAATGTAAATGGCTTAAATGTTCCAACCAAAGGAGAGGGTAGCTGAAAGATTAGAAAACAATACCTATATATATGCTGCCCCCAAGAGACCTATCTTAGATTGAAAGATGCACACAAACTAAAAGTAAAGGGATGAAAAAAGATATTTCATACAAATTGGAATGGTAAAAAAGCTGGAGTAGCAATACTTGTATCTGACAAAATACACTTTAAAACTAAAGCTATTGTAAGATACAAAGAAGGAAACTACATAATGATAAAGGGAACTATCCAATAAGAGCATATAACCCTAGTAAACATCTTGATGGGCATAAAGGGAGAGATTGAGAGGAATACAGTCATAGTTTGGTCTTTTAACACCACATTGACTTCAATGGATATCTTCCAGACAGAAAATGAACAAGGAGACAGCAGCCTTAAAAGACAAATTAGCTCAAATGGATTTAATTGACCTCTTCAGAGTATTTCACCCCAAAGCAGCAGAATATACATAGTTTTCAAGTATACCTGGAATATTTTCTAGAATAGACCACATGTTAGGACACAAAACAAGTCTCATAAATTTAAGAATATTGTGATCATACCAAGCATCTTCTCTGACCACAATGTCGTGAAACTAGAAATCAATCACAAGAACATTGAAAAACACAAAAGACATAGAAGCTAAATAACATGTCATTAAAAAATAACCTTGAACTGTTAAAATGTTAATTTATTTTAGTAACATCAGGAATGACCACAAATGGTCACAAATTGCACAGCAGATCTGACATCAAGAATAGATTAACATTAAGAATTTGATTAAACAAAGATCTTCAACACTTCCACTATTTCCATTTCTAATATTAATCAAAGTAATAATAAAACTGCTAATATTGAAATCCTTTGCCTGCTTGCTTTGATCATAATTCTAGTTTAAAATATAAACAACAAAGAATTCCAAGTTTACCTTTTAACCTTTTTAAAAGTCATCATCTTTCCTCCATTGTTGAGAAGAGTCTGAATTTGAGGCCCATCTTCATATGTATTTGCATTGATTATCCTCTCTGAAGGTTCTCTAATGTACAGCATAAGTGAATTTATCTTACACAATTTAATCAAAACCCTACGGTGATATGGGCTTTTGTTGTTATACAGCTTTGGCAGTTTAAATGAACATTTCCAAGCAAATATTTGTACCACTCAATTCTTTCTTTGGAATGATTCCAAAGTAAGTAAAATATTTTTTGTTAGGGTAACCACATTCTGGTAAGATGTGTTTTACTTATTTATAAGAACAAATGGGGGGAATAGAGAGACAAATTTTATTTTCTTTAAAAAATTACCTTTCAAAAGTAATTTTGTAAGATGAAAAAAAAATAATTTCAGCCCTGGACTGGTGGCTCAGTTGTTTGGAGTGTCATTCCATGCTCTAAATGTTGCAGATTCAATTCCTGGCATACTTACATTGCTGGTTCGATCCCCAGTCAGGGCACTGTGGGAGTTCATCAATTGATGTTTCTCTGTAACATTGATATTTCTCTCTCTAAAATCAGTACACATTATGTAAATGTATCATCGTTTTATTTTTGTTTATTTTATTTTTATCCACTCATTTACTGGTGGGCACTTAGGTTGCTTCCAGCACTTGGCTATTGTAAATTGTGCTGCTATGAACATTGGGGTACATAGGTTCCTTTGAATTGGTGTTTCAGGATCCTTAGCATATAATCACAGCAGTGGAATTGCTGGGTCAAAAGGCAGTTCCATTTTTAGTTTTCTGAGGAAATTCCATACTGTTTTCCACAGTGGCTGTACCAGTCTGTATTCCTACCAGCAGTGCACTGGGGTTTTCTTTTCTCCAAATCCTCTCCAACACTTTTTTGTTGATTTGTTTACAACTGCCATTCTGACCTGTATGAAGTGATATTTCATTGTGGTTTTAATTTGCATCTCTCGGATGGCCAGTGATGCTGAGCATCCTTTTCATATGTCTCTGGGCCCTCTCTATGTCCTCCTTGGAGAAGTATCTGTTCAGGTCCATTGCCCATTTTAAATTTGGTTGTTTGTCTTCCTGGAGTGGAGTTGTATGAGTTCTTTATATATTTTGGAGATCAAACTGTTGTCCAAGGTATCATTTTCAATAATATACACAATGGAATACAATGAAGGAGAAAGAAAGAAGGAGCACCTACCCTTTGAGACAGCATGAATGGAACTGGAGAGCATTATGCTAAATGAAATAAGCCAGGCAGTGAAAGACAATACCATATGACCTCACTTATAAGTGGAACCTAATCAACAAAATAAACAAGCAAGCAAAATATAACCAGAGACATTGAAATAAAGAACAAACTGACAGTAACCAGCATGGGGGAGACAAATAATGGGGGAAAATATCTGAAGAGCCATCAAGAAACATGTATAAAGGACACATAGGCAAAGCCAAAAGGGTGGGATTGAGGATGGGAGGCAGGATGAGTGGGGCGGGAGGTCTTGGTGGAGTGAAAATGGTGACACCTGTACTTGAACAACAATAAAAATAAGTAAATTTTAAAAAGAAAAAAATAAAATCAATAAACATATCCTCAATTGAGGAATAATATAATAATAAGTTTGCACTTTCACATTGGCAGTGTTATCAACATTAATAGTACAGAATGAAAGCAAATGAGTAACCTAATATTATATTTAGGCTTTCTAAGCAGCCATCAATAGAAGAATTGGCAAACTTTCCCTTTAAGTAGCCAAATAGTAAATATATTTTTGAGTTAATATATCCCATTTATTGTTGTATTCATTATTATTATTATTATTAATCTATTACAGTTGTCCCAAATTCCCCCCCTACTTCCCCCTATGCTCAGCCCACCCCTTGTTTCCACAGTCAATCCCCACACTGTTGTCCATGTCCATGGGCCATTCATGCATGTTCTTTGGCCCCTACTGCTTTCCAACATTTTCTCCCTCCTTCTGCCCTCTAACAGCTCTCAGTCTATTCCATGTTTCCATGTCTCTGGTTTTATTTTCCCATTACATATTTTGTTCATTAGATTCCTCTTATAAGTGAGATCATATGGCATTTGTCTTACACCAACTGGCTTATTTCACTTAGTATAATAGTCTCCATTTCCACACATGCTGTGCAAAAGGTAAGAATACCTTCTTTCCTTATGCTGTGTAGTGTTCCATTGTGTAAATGTACCACTCATCTACTGATGGGCATTTAGGCTATTTCCAGTACTTGGCTATTATAAACAATACTGCTACGAACACAGGGGTGCATAAGTTCTTGAGTTGGTGTTTTGTTATACTTAGGGTATATTCCCAGCAGTAGAATTGCTGGGTCAAATGAAAGATCCATTTTTAATTTTTTGAGGGAATTCCATACTGTTTTCTATAATGGTTACACCATTCTGCATTCCCACCAATAGTGCAAAAGGGTTCCCTTTTCTCCACATCCTCTCCAGCATTTCTTTGTTTATTTATTAATGATAGTGATTCTGACAGGTATGAGGTGATAGCTCATTGTGGTTTTAATTTGCATATCTCTGATGATTAGTGATGTTGAGCATCTTTTCATATGTCTATGAGCCATCTATGTGTCCTTCTTGGAGAAGTGTCAATTCTCTATTCCTGTACTTTTCTCATTTTTTTAATGGGTTGTTTGACTTCCTGGTGTTGAGTCATATAAGTTCTTTATATATTTTGGAGATCAAATCCTTTTCCTACATATCATTGGAAAATATGTTCTCCCATACAGTTGGTTCCCTTTTCATTCTGATGATGGTTTTCTAGCCGTGCGGAAGCTTTTTAATTTGATTCATACCCATTTGTTTAGATTTTCCTTTATTCCTCTTGCCCTAGGGGATATGTCAGCAAAAGTGTTGTTACATGGAATATCTAAAATTCTACTGCCTGTGTTTTCCACTAGGACTTTTATGGTATCACAACTTATGTTTAGGTCTTTTATCCATTTTGAGTTTATTCTGGTGTATGGTATAAGTGAATGACACTCTAGAGCAAATGAACTTAATTGATATTGACAGAGCATATCACCTGAGAGAAGCAAAGTATACATTCTTTTCAAATATACATGGCTCATGAATCATTTTCAAAGACAGGCCACAAAGTAGGAGACAAAACAAGACTTAACAAATTCATCAAAAAGGAAATCATATCAAGCATCTTTTCAAATAATATGGCTTAAAACTAGAAACCATCTTCAAGGAAAGAAAACTCAAAAAATATTCACATACATGGACACTGAATAACATGTTGTTAAATAATGAATGGACTAACAATCAGATCAAAGAAGAAATCAAAAAATATATGGAAACAAATGAAAATGAACACACAACAACCCAGAACCTACGGGACATAGCTAAGGCTGCATTGGGAGTGAAGTTCATAGCAATACAAGCTTACCTAAAGAAGATAGAAAATTCTCAAACTAATATTTTTGTTAATGTCAGCTCTGTGGTCTTGGCCTTAATTACTCAGTTTGGCCTTTCTGATGCAAAACTAGCCATTGACACTGGGTGTAATTGTATTCTAATAAGACTTTACTTACAAAAGCAGGCCAATGGGTCATAGTTTGCCAGCTTCTGAAGCAGATGACCCACCTTCCATAAGAAGACACTGGTATTGTTTACACAGCAACTTGGAGCAAAACATTAGGTAACTTTGTACGCTGGGATGAATTGGGGCTCTGTCAATGTTTATTGATTATTTTAAACATCTAGCTTCTGTTAACTGCCGGAACTCATCGGTTTGCCTGTTTCTTTTTATTAGTGTTTTTCAAGTTGTGTTTTCAGAGGGAAATTTTTTATTGAAAGAAATAGATTTAGAAGGGAAGTTGAAAAGGCATTCCTCCTCAAAGTTATTACATAAAACATCCATCTGGGACCACAGGCAAACCTATCCCTTTCTTGTCCTATTCTGTTTTGAACAAAGCAAAAAGGGCCTTTATGCTGTGCAATTTTCAGTTTCCCTTGAGTGAAATGGTGAGATTGGTATGCACTTTAACGTATTTCTATGGAGATTAAATGAGATAACATATAAAAGTTTCAAGTGCAATGTTTGGCTCAGAGACTGCTCTTTTTATACATATATTTTTATTTTCCATCTCTTTCCTGATTTTCTCATCTTGAGCATTATTCACTTTCCATAATTTTAAACATATTTTAAATTTAGTATCCAGGCCCTGGCTGCATAGCTCAGTTGGTTAGAGCATGGTCCCAACACACCAAGGGTGCGAATTGGATCCCTGGTCAGGGCTCATATAGGAATCAACCAATAAGTGCATAACTAAGTGGAACAACAAAAATTGATGACTTTCACTCTCAAACTGTGTCAAATCAATACATAGAAATAAATAAATAAAATTTGGTCTACCTGAACATATTTGCATTTTGTCTTTTTCATTTTATTAATTATATATTCATTTAAATATATTCAGTGTGTACTGTACTAAATGTGTAATATTTTATAATAATCTTCAATATTGTGTCACATATGATTTTTCCATATTAGTATGCTTAATTTTTATTTACTTAAATTTAATATCATTTATTCAACTAATTCTATTCCTTGACATAATTTTGGAAAAATATTCTCTTGGATTTTTAAATATCAGTTGTGTCAAAAAATAATATGTATGAATACATATAATTAAAAATCAAGGAATTCAAGTAGTAAGGAAATTCATATTTTTCATATTCATATTATATAATTTCTGAGTGAGACTATCACAGGCTTATTTAATGCCTATGTACACACTTAGAGTGATGATCATTACTGAAAAATCAAGAGTTGAGAAACCAACCATAAGCTTAAGAAAACTCCAAAAACAGAAACAAAAATTCAAAGACATTGAAACAATTGCAGTAACATCAACCCAAGGTAATAAAACTGCATAGATTTTTATTCCTTATTTTTTTAAGGAAGTAACAAAAGTCAGTGAGTTTCTTCCATCAAGATAGTACATACAATTAAAATTATAGCTCAATATGTTGCCTGTAAATCAGTAATGTTTTCACACTTGCCAATACAGTGGTTATTTTTGTTATTTAAAAAAAAATACTATTCCTCACTCATAAATATCTAAAACAACAGGCATGAATATAGAAAAGAAAATGTGTGTTAAAAAGAAACAAACTTCAGTTTCTATTTACATTAGAAATAGATATGTCTTTCTTATCCAATATTCATGCAATTTGCTAAATTTTATGTTTGTTCTCAAAACTAATATGGTTTGTGAGCTGTTGGTGATAATAGAGGTTAACTATGTATGAACTCTTGTTTCTAAGCCTTATTTTCTCATTTCAAAATCACATCCTCAGAGGTTTCTATTTTAAAGAAAGAAAGAAATTTGTTATCACAGAACAGACATTTTCACTGTCCTTAATCCTCAGTATGACACATAACTTTGTTGATCTTCTAGGATTTTTTTTCTGAGAAATTACTTT
Source organism: Anoura caudifer (assembly GCA_004027475.1). Taxonomy (NCBI): domain Eukaryota; kingdom Metazoa; phylum Chordata; class Mammalia; order Chiroptera; family Phyllostomidae; genus Anoura; species Anoura caudifer. Next base: position 62,665 of record PVKU01002726.1, read on the forward strand.
ATTTTTGAATGAGTAGTCAGACACAGTTAAAATTTCAGTGTATCAAAGTCCTCCTTGAGGCTTGAAGGATGCATATAATTATGCTAATGAAACACCAAGTTCCTGTTGCTAAGAAAAAGCTTGAGAAATATCTCAAGCCAGAATAAGTTGACCTCTCCAGAATAAAAAATGAGAACTTTTTCCTCATATTTCCCAAAGTAATTAGCAAGGTTGGAAAATCTCATGAATTTTATTTAAACCAAATGAAACAGTAAATTCTACTCCAATAAATCTTCATATATTCTTTAACAGGCTGGGATATATTGCTTCTATGCTCTAGTGTGTAATATAAAGGAGAGCAGCATATGGTGCCTTGCTAGAAATATTCCCCAGTGAGCTCCGATAATAGCCGATAGAGTGGGACAAGGTTATTTATTGCAATGCAAACGTACATACTCCCCTTTCACCGGTTAGGTGGCACATAGAGGACTTGAAATCGGTCTATGCTTTATTTTATCTGCTATATAACCTATTGTCAGTTCATTATGCTAAACGTGGTTAGATTTTTCAGTGTGTGTTTGTTTTGTTTCCAAATGCGAAGCATTAAGGATAAAGTCACTTTGTAAATCACTGGTTGGTAGGGAAAAAATATGGAAAATGAAACCTCTGTTTTCAGTACAGTCCACTTAAGTGTCTTTACAGACATATAGACAATCTGAGAACAGAATTGGGGTGGATTAAGAAAAATTATTTATGATTCAATTTAAAGTTTATTTTAGCAATAAATTGTATTTATATAATTTCAAACCAACTACATTGCCCACTACTTGTATACATGGTAAAATGGAAGTAACTAGAGTCGGCAGTCAGAGATGAGAAAAAGTATGTTTATTTGAAACTGGAATGGAGAGGCCTTTGAGCTTAGCTTATAGATAAGTTCTAAAAGCAGTTATGGACCAATGCTAAATTTATTGTTACCTTTCAAAAGATGAGAGTATGCTGTAAAGAGAAATTGGTGATAACATAACCTTTCTTCCACATCATCTTCAAACTAGTAATTTTCAATGGTGGGATGAAGGTTAAAAATTATGCCAAAGCTTAGATGTGCTATAATTAAATTTATATTGACAAGGTTATAATTAATTCATTCAGATTTTGTTAATTTACAGGGTCTTATGAGCCAGTTATATTTCTTATTATTTTATAAAGAAGCTATGTGTAGGTATAAGAGAATTTAGTTAATATTTCACCAGAATCAGGACAATAAATGATATTTTTAACTCATAAAGAAATAGATACAAATGTACAATGCCATACATATTTCAAAATTGGTAAAGTAAGCCATGAAAACTAGTATATTTATTGTTAATTGTTGTGGTAATGGTCAATATTGCATTCTAGTTATATTCCCTTCATAACCCAGTGGTACTGACTATAATTAAAAAATTAGGAATGCTATGGAAAAGGTTATTTTTTTAAAGTTACAGAAATTTGTATTATGTCTATGGTTTATTTTGAAGTAGAAAACAAAACAAATCTAAATCAATATATTGATTAATATACAATTTTTAAAGGACTTGCTGATAGGAAAAATTACACTTTCTATCAATAGTAAATGTTTCCAATTTAAAAAATATTCATTCAATGAAACCTCACATCCTAGCAACAACTTTCAGAAGAATAATGTATTTCAATTTGATAAGTAGAATAATTGAGATACGGCAAAATTAAAGAACCCAGACAACCCTTAGTCAGGATTCAAACCCAGAAAGTTTTGCTCCTGATTTTGTGCTCAAAATCAGCATAGTGTTATGTTGTTTGAATCTTACACTTGATTCTGAGTTCACAAAGGTTGTCCACCTAAAAAATGACAGCATTTGTTTCCTTTAATTAATTTCTAATCTTTCCCGACTTTTCCTTACAATCAGCTATTGAATCAACCTAATATTTTAATGTTTAGTGAGGTAAGAATGGAACTTTAAGTTTTTGTCCAAATCATCAACCACCAGTCACAAGATCAATGACTTCTTAGTCAGTCCTTTATCCATTGACAAAAAATGTTTTGTGTTTAAATGTACTTACAGTATTTGAGTTCAGTTGTGGACTGCGTGATATCTTTCACTAATTATTCTGTCTTCACTCCCCCAGATCCTTTAATTACTGTAGTTTTGTAATACGGTTTAAAATCTAGGAGTGCCTTGGTCTTCTTGCCAAATCTCTCAGCAACTTTTCCACAAGAGTTTTCTCACCTTTAAAAAAATTACACCGAATTCTTGAATCATTCTACCAAAGATTTCTATGTTTAACCTAATACTGAAAAAATTATGCAAAAACATTATACTTCTCACTTACTCCAATATTTTGTGTATATTTTTAGGTGTTTGTTCATAAGAAATCTCTGAAAGACTGTGTTTTTTTTAGGTTACATAAGGACCCATGGACATGGACAACAGGGTGGGGATTGACTGTGGCAGTGGAAGGGGGCTGGGGAGGGAGGGCAGGAGCAAAGAGGAAAAATTAGGACAACTGTAATTAAACAACAATAAAAAACATGTGTTATATAGAATGCTTTTGTCAAGTTGTAGTCAATTTCTACTCTACCTTTGTAGGTACCTTGACATAAAGTAATAGCGCTCATTTTTCCAGTTCTAAAAAATCTAATGAATTATTTCATTCAACTTATGAATCATACACTTTTACTGCATTGACAAATTTCCTTTAAAATCAACCATTTAGGCTGTATTAGTTTTCTATGGGGGCTATAACAGTTTACCAAAAACTTAGTGGCTTAAAATAACGCAAATTCACTATCTTATAGTTCTGGAGGGCAGAATGCTAAACTAGGTCGTACTGTGATCGAATCAAGGTGTCAGCATGGCTGCATTTCTTGCAGAGTCTTTAGGGAAAATTTTGTTTCCTTGTTTTTTCCTGTAACTAGAGGCTACCCATATCTCCCTCTCACAGTTCCATTCTTCCATTTTCGAAGCAACGACGCTGCGTCAAGTCTTTCTTTGCTGCTATATCTGCAGTTCTCTCACTTGCGCCTCCCTCTTCCACAGACAAAATGGTACTATTACAAATACACATCAAATAATAATCTACTAAATTATAACTCCACACGTAAAGAATTCATCTTTATTACAACACATTTAAAAATAAGATATTAATTGTAAGAATTAATTGTTCATTCATTGTTAATTCCCAAATTGCCATTTTAAAATATAATATGAATAAGAATGCTATCTACTTTTAATTTTTGCATCTTATAAGTAATGTGGCCTTTGTGTTTGCAGCAAAAAAGAAACACAAGTAATTATGTAAAACAACAGAGTATTCTATTTAAAAATTAGTGACAAGTAAAGGAAATTACAAAAAATGAATGCAAATTTTTTTAAAAAGTCATATTTTTAAAGAAAAAACAACAGATATATTTTGGAAAAATGAGAAAAGAGTTAAGTAACAATTATTATCCATCTATCTTAAGCATCCTAGGATTATGAAATATATTCACACTCACCATGCATATCTAAGTATATCTGATTATCTTCTCTCTCATGACTCTTAATCAAACTAGGATTTAGATCTCTATCAGATATTCCCCTGGTTATTTCCTGGAGTCCAAAAGAAATGACAGACTGAATCTTTTTTATTCTCCTTTTCCTATTATCTGCTACTTGAAAACAATACATAATAAATGGATCATAGCCATGCCAATAGTACGAATACAAATCTCTGTGTCAAAAGTCTCTCTCTAGAATCTTCCCAAACTTCCATTGTTACCCAGCTTAAGATTTTTCACTTAGAAACGGTGTAATACCTTTCTCTCAAGCTATGCCACCATTTGCCTAGAATCTCAGAGTCTATATCAAAATATTCCTTTACCTCCAGGTGCATCATTATGTTTTCATAAAAACCAGTTGCTATGTGCTTGTCATAAGTTCAACGTAACAACACAAACACAGTCAAAGATGCTCAAGAGGGAATGGACTCCCGCATCTCAGTGTGCTCCTTACTCATGCAACCTATACTTCTAGTCTGTATATCTCTCCCTCCTCAATGTGCATTCGTTAGTGGTGGCGGTGCATGAGGAAGAGGTTTGATGTTGCGTTATATCCCAGTTTAGGTAGCAATTTCCTGGTACATGTCTCTACCTTTTCCCAACCCCCACTTATATATTCAAGGGGGGGGAAGCCTAAATGTATTACTAATTGTTAAATTATCACTAAGAAGTATTTTCTTTATTTGCATGTTTTTACATAATTTCCAAAAATGTATGTACTATGTTTCTCATTTGTAGCACAAATATACAATAAATATCATAAAAACAATGTTTTGAATGAAATCATATCACAGTTTGCACAGCTTACTCAGAATGAAAGACATACAATTTTGAAATGTTTCAGCTGTCTTAAGTCTAAAACAAGAAAAATAGCAAAAGCTTCACTTTCTTGTTTTTTCACATCTATCAGCCACAGCACCATTTAATCATGTAAGGCCATATTCATACATCTCCTTATTGATACTTATCTGCTACTGCTTGGTAAGCATGCACCATGTACTATTAGACCTGATGGTCTTTCAGGGACAAAGACTCATGCAATGAATTAACCATGTCATCCCAGTTTCAGGGAAGGCTTTGACGTTTTGTTTCAAAGCACCTTTCTTAACAACTTGAAGGCTTCTCAGACTTTGATGCTTATCTTACATTTTCTTATTGACCAAAAAGTAAATGTCTGGTGAGTTCAGGATATATTTGATCTGGGGTTTAGTATCTGTTTTATCAGTGTCAACAGAATCAATCTGACCTTACTGAGGTGATATCTTACCAGATGAACCCATGTTCCACAAGCTACTTAAGATATTTTTGATAAAGATGAGGTGAAGTTTTAAGTCTGTTAGCTCTTGTGAGATCATTGCTTTCCAAGCACATACATGTAGTTATACATATGTATACCTCCATGGAGATTAAATTTTCAGGTCCTTCCCTTATAATCTTTCCCTAAACTTATTTTTTCCTAATTTGCCAGTACAAATAAATTCAAAATACCCAGTAATATTTACCATAATATATATTTTAAAGGCCTTTGATACTATAATTATGTAATGAATTGCTATTACAATTCCTGTCAAATTGGTTATAAAACATATCAACTGTTGCTATAATAAATGTTTCAATGTCGAGTGTAGAAGAAAGAGGAGGGGGAAGGAGGAATAAAAAAATGGAGTTGTATTTCTAAAACACCTCCTCACAATATGCAATTTAAATAACATTTCAGTATTTCGTTTTCAACATGTCATTCACCTGTTTAATGAAAAGAATTTGTTACAACTATAGAACTTAATATTCAAATAATATAGCTACACATAATTGAGCACACATTTTTTTATTTTTTTATTTTTAACTATTTTTTTATTTTAATTGTTCTAGTACAGTTCTCTGTCTTTTATTCACATCCCAGCCCACCACCCCAGTCCTCCCCATCTCCCTCCCATATCCACCCCCCCTAGTTTTTGTCCATGTGTCCTTTATACTTGTTGCTCCAAACCCTTCCCCTTTTCCCCTGAAATTCTCTCCCTTCTCCCCTCTGGTGACTGTCAGCCTATTCTCAATTTCAGTGTCTTTGGTTATATTATGCTTGTTTGTTTTGTTGATTAGATTCCTGTTAAAGGTGACATAATATGGTATTTGTCTTTCACTGCCTGGCTTATTTCGCTTAGCATAATGCTCTCCAGTTCCATCCATGCTGTCGCAAAGGGTAGGAGCTCCTTCTTTCCTTCTGCTGCATAGAATTCCATTGTGTAAACGTACCATAGTTTCTTGATCCATTCATTTACTGATGGGAACCTAGGCTGCTTCCAACAGTTGGCTATTGTAAATTGTGCTGCTATGAACATTGGGGTGCCTAGATTCTTTTGGATTGGTGTTTCAGGGTTCTTAGGATATAATCCTAGCAGTGGAATTGCTGGGTCAAAAGGTAGATTCATTTTTAGTTTTCTTAGAAAATTCCATACTGTTTTCCATGATGGTTGTACTAGTCTGCAATCCCACCAACAGTACACTAGGATCCCCTTTTCTCCACAACCTCTCCAACACTTGTTATTTGTTGCTTTGTTTACGATGGCCATTCTGACAGGTATGAGGTGCTATCTCATTGTGGTTTTAATTTGCATCTCTCTGATAGCTAGCGATATTGAGCATTTTTTCATGTATCTCTGGATCTTCTGTATGTCTTCCTTGGAGAAGTGTCTGTTCAAGTCCTTTGCCCATTTTTAAATTGGGTTACTTGTCTTCTTAGAGTGGAATCATGTAAGTTCTTTATATATTTTGTAGATTAAACCCTTGTCTGAGGTATCATTGGCAAATATGTTTTCCCATACAGTTGGTTATCTTTTTATTAATACTGTTTTCTTTAGCCATGCAGAAGCTTTTTATTTTGATGAGATCCCATTTGTTTATTCTTTCCTTTATGTCCCTTGCTTTAAGGGACATGTCAGTAAAAATGTTACTGCATGAAATATCTGAAATTTTCCTGCCTATGTTCTCCTCTAGGACTTTAATGGTGTCACTGCTTATATTTAAATCTTTTATCCACCTTGAATTTATTTTTGTGTATAGTGTAAGTTGGTGCTCGAGTTTCTTTTTTTTTTCATGTAGATGTCCAGTTCTCCCAACACCACTTGTTGAAGAAGCTATTTTTACTCTATTTTATGTTGCTGTCTCCATTGTCAAGTATTAATTGACCATAGAGAATTGGGTTTATTTCTGGGCTCTCTGTTCTATTCCACTGGTCCATGTGCCTGTTTTTATGCCAGTACCACACTTTTTTGATTACAGTGGCGTTGTAATACAGTTTGGTGTCAGGTATTGTGGTCCCTCCTACTTTGTTCTTCTTTCTTAAAATTGCTGCAGCTATTCGAGGTCATTTATGATTCCATATAAATTTTTGAAGTGTTTGTTCTATGTCTGTGAAATATGCCATTGGTAATTTAATAGGTATTGCATTGAATCTGTAAATTGTTTGGGGTACTATGGACATTTTGATGATGTTAATTCTTCCAATCCATGAACATGGTATATGTTTCCATTTGTTTGTGTCTTCCTTGATTTCTTTCTTTAGTGTTGTGTAGTTTTCTGCATACAGGTCTTTTACCTCCTTGGTTAGGTTTATTCTTAGGTATTTTATTTTTCTTTTTGCTATATCTAATGGGATTTTATTCTTGACTTCTGCTTCTACACTTTCATTGTTGGTATACAAAAATGCCTTTGCTTTCTGGATATTGACTTTGTATCCAGCTGTTTGGCCAAATTCATTTATTAGGTCTAGCAGCTTTTTGGTCAAGTCTATAGGATTTTCTATATACACTATCATGTCATCTGCAAACAATGATAGTTTTGTTTCCTCCTTTCCAATTTGGATGCCTTTTATTTCCTTTTCTTGTCTAATTGCTGTGGCTAAGACTTCCAATACTATATTGAATAGAAGTGGTGAAAGTGGACAACCTTGTCTTGTTCCTGTTCTTAGTGGAAAAGATTTTAGTTTTTGCCTGTTGAGTGTGATGTTGGCTATAGGTCTCCCATATATGGCCTTAATTATGTTGAGGAATCTCCCTCTACTCCCCCTTTGCTGAGTGTTTTTATCATAAATGGGTGCTGTACCTTATCAAATGCTTTTTCCGCATCTATTGATATGATCATGTGATTTTTGTCTTTGCTTTTGTAATGTAATGCATTACATTTACTGATTTGCGAATGTTGAACTATCCTTGCATCCCTGGGATGAATCCCACTTGGTCATGGTGTATAATCTTTTTAATGTATTGTTGGATGTGGTTTGCCACTATTTTGTTGAGAATTTTAGCATCTATGTTCATCAGTGATATGGGCCTGAAGTTTTCTTTCTTTGTTGTGTCTTCATCTGGTTTTGAGATTAGGATGATGCTGGCTTCATAAAAAGAGTTTGGGAGTCTTCCATCATTACGGATTATTTTGAAAAGTCTGTGAAAAATAGGGGTTAGCTCTTCCTTAAATGCTTTGTAAAATTCTCCTGTGAAACCATCCAGTCCAGGGCTTTTGTGTGTCAGGAGTTTTTTGATTACTGCTTCTATTTCATCTGCTGTTATTGGTCTGTTCAGGCTTTCTGCTTCTTCTTCATTGAGTTTTGGGAGATTATATTTTTCTAGAAACTTGTCCATTTCACCTAGGTTTTCAAATTTCTTGGCATACAGTTCTTCATAGTAATTTCTTGCAATCCTTTGTATTTCTGTGGTATCGGTTGTAATCTCTCCTCTTTCGTTTCTGATTGTGTTTATTTGGGTCCTCTCTCTTCTTTTCTTGATGAGCCTGCTTAAAGGTTTGACAATTTTGTTTATCTTTTCAAATAACCAGCTCCTGGATTCATTGATCCTTAGAATTGTGCTTTTAGTCTCTATGTCATTTAATTCGGTTCTGATCTTGGTTATTTCCTTCCTTCTACTTGCTCTGGGCTGTCTTTGTTGTTGTTCCTTGAGTTCTTGTAGGCATAGGGTTAAGTTGTTTGTTTGAAATGTTTCAATCTTTTTTAGGTAGGCCTGTATCACTATGAACTTCCCTTTGAGGACTGCCTTCATTGTGTCCCATACGTTTTGAATCATTGTGAATTTATTTTCATTTGTTTCCAGAAACTTTTTGATTTCCTCCCCAATTTCATTCTTCACCCATTCATTATTTAATACCATGTTATTCAATCTCCATGATTTTGAGTGTTTTGGGTTTTTCCCCTTGGGGTTGGTTTCTAGTTTCAGTCCCTTGTGGTCAGAGAAAATGCTTGGTATGATTTCAATTTTCTTGAATTTGTTGAGGCTTGTTTTGTGTCCTATCATGTGGTCTATCTTTGAAAATTTTCCATGTGCATTTGAAAAGAATGTGTATTTAATTTCTTTGGGATGAAGAGCTCTCTATATATCAGTTAAGTCCACTTCATCTAGAACGCTGTTGAATGCCACAATATCTTTGTTGATTTTTTGTTTGGAAGATCTGTCCATTTTTGATAGTGGGGTGCTAAAATCCCCTACTATAATTGTGTTGCTGTCAATATCTTTCTTGAAGTCCTCTAAGATTTTCTTTATGTATTTAGGTGCTCCTATGTTGGATGCAGATATATTTACAATGTTTATGTCTTCTTGGTGGATTCTTCCCTTGAGTATTATGAAGTGACCTTCTGGGTCACTCTTTATGGCTCTTCTTTTGAAGTCTATTCTGTCTGATATGAGTATTGCTACCTTGGCTTTTTTTACCTGTCCATTTGCTTGGAAAATTTGTTTCTAGCCCTTCACTTTAAGTATGTGTAGGTCTTTTGTCCCGAGGTGGGTCTCTTGTAGGCAGCCTATGTGTGGGTCATGCTTTCTTATCCATTCAGCTATTCTATGCCTTTTGATGGAAGCATTTAATCCATTTACATTTAAGGTTATTATTGATTGGTACTGATTCATTGCCATTTTTATACCTGTGTTCCTCTCTCTCTCTCTCTTCCTTCCTTTCCTTAAAGCAGTCCCTTTAGTATCTCTGCAGAATTGGTTTGGTAGAGGTGTATTCTTTTAGACTTCTTTTGTCTGGGAAGCTCCTTATTTGGCCTTCTATCTTGATTGAAAGCCTTGCTAGGTAAAGTAGTCTTGGTTGGAGACCTTTGGTTCTCATTACTTGGAATATTTATTGCCATTCTCTTTTGGTTTGGAGTGTTTCCATTGAGAAGTCAGCTGCTAGCCTTATCCGGGCTCCCTTGTATTTTACTTCCTTTTTCTCCCTTGCTGCCTTTAAGATTCTCTCTTTGTCTTGGAATTTTGCCATTTTAATTATGATGTGTCTTGAAGTGGGCCTCTTTGGGTTCCTCTTGATTGGGACTCTCTGTGTTTCCTGGATTTGTGTGACTTTTTCTCTCATCAAATTAGGGAAGTTTTCCATCATTACCTTTTCAAATAGGTTTTCTATCCCTTATTCTTCTTCTCCTTCTGGTATCCCTATTATACGGATATTATTACGTTTCATATTGTCTTGCATTTCTCTTTATCCCTCTTCATTCTTCCTGAGAGTCTTTTCCTTTTCTTGCTCTTTCTGGATGTTTATTTCTACTTTGTCCTCCAATTCGCTGATCTGATCTTCTGCTTCATCAATTCTGCTTTTCATTCCTTCCACTGTGTTCTTCAGTTTAGAAATTGTATTCTTCATTTCCTCTTGGCCCTTGTTGATGGTTTCTATTTCCTTTTTCATGTTGATATAGTTTGCAGTGAGTTCATCATAGCTTCCCTGTAGTTTCTGGTCGCTCATTGACAGCTCATGGGGCTTCCTGACAACCATTGCTTTGAACTCAAAATGTGATAGTTGAGTTGCCTCCATTTCATTTAGCATTCTTTCTGAGGCTTCCTCCTTTTCTTTCTGTTGGGGATTGTTTCTTTGTCTTCCCATTGTTTGTGTGGCTCTTCTTGTTAGGCTCAGTTTCTTAAATTGATGTGTTCTTGCTCCCTGGGTTTATGGTGTGAACTTCTGTGGTAGAATACTTGTGAGATTCAGTGGTGTTGTCTCCTTTGGGTATCCTGGTGTTCACAGCTTCCATTGTCTCAGCTATTGAAATGCCCCCTTATTTGTTGCCAACTCTGTTTTTCTCACACTTCCAGGTTTTTTTGTTTTGTTTTGTTTTTGTCTTACTCATGGGTATTTAAAAAGAGAAAAGGGGGAGAAAAAATGAAAAGAGAAGAAAAAAAGAAAAGAGAAAAAAGAAGAGGAAGGAAGAAAAGATGAAATTGGAAAGAAATGAAGAAGGAATAAAACAAGAAAGAAGTAACGAGAAGCAAAAGGAATTGAGGGGTAAAAAAAGATAAAAATAATGAAAAAATAATAAAAATAAGTAAAAAAAAAACAAAAAAAAACAATAACTCTTGCTGTTTACAATCTTGCTAAGCCAGTTTTTCTGGTCTTGCTGGATGCAATAGCCGAGGGGTGGCGGTATTGCTTTTCTCCTTGTTCAGCACTCAGTTATCTTTGGACTTCTCTCCTCAGAGGTAGCCTGGGGCCTCTTCACACAGGGCTTCAGGCGTATGTTCTGAGGTGATGTGCCCCTACCCCGGTCGCATGCGGGAGCCTATAATCTTGCAACCGTCTGCAGTCACTCATGGGTGCTGATCATCACACAGCTGACCTGTTGGCACGTGGGCGCCAACAGTCGCACAAGCGCCAACGGTTGCGTGAGCTCCAGCGTGCACTCCTCCCAGGGCTATGCGTGGGTATTCTCATCCCCAGCTTGTTTGCCACTGAGACCTTAACTCCTCTCTATGAGATTTCAAGCAACCAGGTTTATCCCGGTTCTGCTGAAACCTTCTTTGCCTGGGGAGGGAGCAGTTGACCCGGCTCCATCCTTAGAGTCTTGTGGTGAGCCTGGCATGAGCCGCTGGGGCCTCGGGCCCCACCCTGGTCTCCATGCTGCTCCCTGGGCTCTTATTGTTCTGAAGTACTTTCCTTACAGACTGGTTTTTCTAATGTCCACTACAATTTTTGATCTCCTGTTTTCAAATACGCTATGTTTCTCACGACTGTTTGCTCTGTTCTGCCTTAAATTGACCAGGTTTTTCTCCCATGTGTACGGGGTAGTGGAACGTGCTCCCTCCTACTGCACCACTATCTTCTTTCCCAATCCTTGAGCACCTATTTTAAATTCTCTATAATATATCAGGGATGATAATTGTGTCAGACACTGTTCTTAAGTCAGGGAACAGTTCTCTCGCACTCTTGCAGAATCTGATTTGAGAGCAATTTATTTCCCCCGTGACATGACTGCTGAAATCAGCAGACACGATGAAGAAGTAAAAGAGGTCATGGCAGGTTTAATACTATGCAGTTAAATGTTCTTTCTTGCTGCTTCTCTCAACTGATCCTGAATCCCAGAGGTGACTTGGGAGGAGGTGTCACTTCTAACCATAGAACTGTTTTTGGACCACCTGTCACTTTTCTAATAGCAATAATAATAATGATAATGACTTCAATATAGAACAAGTACCATTTACTACTGCTTTCAGTGCTAATCTCTTCTACATACCACTTTTCATTTAATCCTCACAGTATGTTGAGTTAGATATGATTACCACTATTTTACTAATGAGAACCCTAAGGCTTATACAAATTAGGCAACTCACCCAAGGTCCCATAGCAAGTAATTTGTAGTGAGAATTTAGATTCATGTTTGTCTGTCAATTAAGTCTGTGATTTTCCCACTGTGTTATGCTCCAGTGGCTGCAAATGCATGAGGTGGTGGGGACTATGACAATGCCACCTCCTTTTATCTCTGATCGCAACACACACAAAAACCCAAAGATATTTATCAAAATAAGAATGGGCTTAGCGTGGGAAGTTGTTAGTAATTCTCTTCTATTTCACTACAAAATTTCAGATTTGCATTAAAAATAATATGGTCAATATTTTTTATTCTCCTAACTTGTATTCATGAAAGTTATTTTTATAATATTGCAAATGGAACAGTAGAGGCTAAACATCATGAAAAGGGAATATTAAAGAATATATTTTTTACTTTTTTGTTGTTGTTCAATCACAGTTATCCCAATTTCCTCCCATTGTTCTTCCCTGTCAACCCCACCTGGTTGTCCATTACCATTGGCCCCTCACACAATGTGTTCCTTGACTAGACCCTTCCCCTTCTTTTACCCAACATTTTTCAATGTCATGAATTAATGATAATAGGTGTTGTGTAAATTTTCATCTATTATCATTTACTTATACAAATCTTTTTTAATATCTATCTACCCAATATATTTTAAACCAAAAATAATCAACACGTTTGCAAACTGTTGCTGATGGTAATTATAATAATATATACAGCAAAGTATTTTTTTATTTCCAATCATTGTTCAAAGTCTTTCTTATTTTCATATTTCAGATATTTTTGAATATACCTTCCCAGATCATACACTGTATAGGACAGAGAACTATAAGGGTTTAAACTTTGTTGTTGCTTTTTTTCCTTCTCTCAGGGAGCAGGGTGAGAAACTAACCATTATTTAATGTACTTAGTTACTTAAAAATGGATTTCCCTAATAATAAAAAGGACATATGGCTAAAAATATTTTTGTAAAATAAAATGTTTTTTAATAAAGCAAATGCCATTAACTTATTTTATGTAAATTAAGTAATTAAGTTCTAAAATCTATAGCTACCTTTTTCTAATTAAATAAGTGTATCAGAGAAGGACAAAACCAATATAATTTCACTCATATGTAGAACTAAAGAGCAATATAAACAAACAAAACTGAAACAAACAAACTCATAGATACAGAGAACAGACTGATAGTTGCCAGAGGAGGGAGGTTGGGAGACTGGATCAAAAGGGTGAAGGGATTGAGAAGTATAGATTGGTAGTTACAGAATAGTCATGGCATGTAAAGTAGAACGTAGAAAATATAGTCAATAGTAGTGTAATAACTATGTATGGTGCCAGCTGGGTACTGGAAATATCAGGGGTAACACTTTGTAAAATATATGATTGTCTAACCACTATCCTACACCCTTGACACTAATAAAAAATAGTATTGAATATAAAGTAAAATTGAGAAAAATAAAAGCAACAATTATGAATCCAAAAACAAGTAAACAAATGATAATGTCTATAGTTACTCCCTAGTGTCCTCTATATATTTTAAAGCCTTTATTATAGAACAACAAAGACTATCCCACTTATATAGTGTAACCCAATTTACTTTCATTTTGTTTTTATTTTTAAATTTCATTTTTAAATTATTTTAGAAAATATAATATGATAAGGTATTTGAGCCAATACATCAAAGTTTGATTATACATATCACAGATTGTGTTCATACATGTGTATTAGAATTCTCCTATAATTCTATACAAAGGGGGATAATAGAGTACCATGAATTATGAAATATTTTATATTCGGTGTTGGACTTTCCATGTCAGGCATTGTAGGAATACATTTTACTATGATCATCTTCTCATTTCAACCTAACCTGTGACTCCTCTAAGAATTCTGATATGTCTGCTTAGTCATGAAAAAGTCAATGCATGAGAAATATTAGTCTTATTATAAAATTTATTTTTAAATAGCTAAATATTATTAAGGGTGACAAAAATATAATTATTTTATAATTTTCCCAAGAAACATTTCTATATGTATGTTTACATGATTAAAACATGGCATTAAATTTTTGCCTTAACATTTTAATTACCATTTAAAGAACAATTATTAATTATATGCCATGAAAGATGGCATATTTAGATCACTTACATGGCTTTTGACTTTCAGTGGCCTGGGGACAGTTCTGAGCATGGAATGATGTTTTACCATTCAGGTATGAGTTATAAATCATGTGGAGGAGGAGTAATAATGAAAAGTGTCAATAAACGTAGATAAAACTGAATTGATGAAAGTGAATAACACCATGGGAAAAAACATTCATCTCCAGTGCTACATAGCAATCGACACAGCTTGGCTTACAGAGATGTTCACAGATTACTTTTCCTGTGGAATAGAGGCTGCATAGTTGGGTGTATACTAAACGATATTCTGGTGTTGAATGATTTTATGAAATTTATTACAGATGATGATGCTGCCAATCAGACACAACAGTGCCCAGTGGAACTGGAAGTAGTGAGCTGTCTGCACTTATTAGGGAATGAGAAAATCTTGTTAAAAATGCTATTACTGTTTGGAATATGGCAGGGTATAATGGGAGTTTATGTGTCTGGAAGATGTAATGTTACCTGCTGGAAGAGGAAATGTTTCCCAAGAGCTATAGCAGGGCATAATATTAATACTCCTAGTTTTTACTGAGTAATTTTGTGGTGTATGTTATTATTAAACTCTCAGTGGGTTTACAACAGTAAGTACTTTTGTTCACACAAAAGCTGTTGGTTGACTCTGGCTCTGCTCTAGACTGTGTCTTCTCATTCCTAGATACAGACTTCAGAGGTATGTACGGCCTTTGAGACATGTTGTTCCAGTGAAGTGGCAGAAGCCCAAGAGACTGAGCACCCAAACAATCATTGAAAGTGTAACAGGTTGCAGCCAAGAGGGGGGCCCCAAAAAGGGAGTTGGAGTGGGGCCCAGAACTCACGGTGTCCAGGAAATATTAGAAAGACATATAAGATATCCTCACCCCTTCCCCCTCAGGTGTGAGTTGGGGGAAGGGACAAATGGAGCAGGGCCATTGAGTTGTTTTGCATAGCAACAGTTTTGCAGATAACCTCCAGAACGGTCATTTAACATATCTATAACCTTTAACTGGTCTCATAGATATGTTATACAGCTGTGGCCCTGCTCTGAGCCAGGGGGATGGAAAGGACTCCCTCCAAGCCCTGACTGGGGGAGGAACCCCAAGTTACAGCACCTGCGTGGGAGCTTGGAGAAGATTGGCTCCAGAAGATGGGGACACACCTGCCCAGACTCATGATGGCATCCCAATAACCTTGGAAACATACAGGAATGCTGGCAGGTGTAACCGATTTTAGGAGGAGTCAGAAATGGGGCTGCAGAGGAAGATTGGCGTGGGGATTTAAACCTGGGTGTGGCAGCCATTGAAGGGAGAGCCACGCAGTTTCACCAGAGTGCAGGACCTGTAGCCCTATGAGGGAAAATCACCATGTGGCTTTAGCAGAGAATTGCCACTCGGCTTTGCCGGAGTGGAGACCCTCTCGCAGCTTTGCCAGAGGGACAGATTCCATGTGGTTTCCCCAGAGTGCAGACACCTGCAGCTTTGGTGAAGAGGGAGAGCCACGAGGCTTTGCCAGAGTGGGGACCCCTCCCCCACAGCTTCCGTAGAAGAAGGACCATGTGGCTTTGTTACAGAGCAAACAGAAGGTCCATTATTGTCTGCCGCCTTATGGAAAGATGTCTCTCAAAGCCAGAGATTTGTGAAAAGGAAAGGAAATGTTTATTTAATACTATACAGAGTTAAAGTAGTGACTTAACTTCATTTAAAATATCAAAGTCCTTCAGGATACCCACAGACGCCCACAGTGCTTCCTATCTCCCTCTGCCCTAAGTCAGGGTACCGTACTTGCAAGGAAGAGAAGCACACATCCAGGATCCAGGCTCTTGACACCGTCAGCTGTGTCGTTGTCCAGGCAGGATCTCCAATTAATCCAAAGCCATGTGGCACCTTCTCATGGCCTACTGGCAAGAGTTCTTTCACCCTTCTTTCAGGCAGTCTCTCTTGCTCCCAGGCCACACAGACAAAAGGAAGCACCCCAAAGCCGCGTGGTCCTTCTTCTACCAAAGCGGTGGGGAAGGGGTCCCCACTCTGGAAAAGTCACGTGGCAATTCTCTACTAAAGCCACATGGTGATTTTCCCTCACAGGGTTGTGAGAGTCCTAACTCTTGGGAAAGCACGTGGATTCTCTCTTAATGGCTGCAGTTTCTCCCTTTAAATCCCCGCGCCAAATCTCTTCTGTACCCCCATTTCCGACTCCTCCTACAATCAGTTACACCTGCCAGTATTCCCGTATATTCCAAGTATTTTTGGGATGCCATCATGAGTCTGGGCAGGTGTGTCCCCATTTTCTGGAGCCAATCTTCTCCAAGCTCCCACGCAGGTGCTGTGACTTGAGGTTCCTCCCCCAGTCACGTCTTGGGGGGAGTCCTTTCCATCCCTCTGGCTCAGAGCATGGTCACAGCTATTTAACACATCTAAGCTACTAGCCAAAGGCTATGGATATGTTAAAGGACCATGCCATGGATTAGCAGCACTTCATGTCCCTGCTCCATGTGTCCCTTCCCCCAACTCATACCTGTGGGGGAAGGGGTGAGGACATCCCATATGTCCCTCTAATATTCCCTGGACACCCTGAGTTCTGGGCCCATTCCAAATCCCTATTTTGGGGGCCCCCCTCCTGGCTGCACCCTGCATCAGCTTTGGGGTGCTCCCTTTGGCTGCATGACCTGAGAGCAAGAGAGACTTTGCCAGGAAGGGGGGAAGGACTCCTGCCAGTAGGCCATGAGAAGGTACTGCATGGTTTTGGATTAATTAGAGATCCTGCCTGGACAACACAGCTGAACGGTGTCAAGAGCCTGGATACCGGGCATGTGCTTCTCTTCCTGAATTATGGATTACAGTACCCTGAATTAGGGCAGAGGGAGATAGGAAGCACTGTGGGCATTTGTGGGTATCCTAAAGGACTTTGATATTTTAATGGAGATGTTAGGTCGCTACTTTAACTCTGCATAGCATTAAATAAACATTTCCTTTCCTTTTCACAAATGTCTGGCTTTGAGAGACATTTTTCCATAAGGCGGAGGACAATAACGGACCTTCTGTTGCTCTGTAACAAAAGCTTCTCAGACCTGACAAAAGTAACATCCAGAGTAAAGTAAGTCAAAGACCAAGCCTATTAAGGGTATAGGGGAATACAGAAAGAAGTATAACAAGGAAGGGAGAATACAGTATAATTTTTCAGGAAAGGAAAAAATAATCATGAGCAAGAGTATAATTTACCACATGCATATTCCTTTTAGTCTCTTTTCTCAGATATCTTATAAAAGAATCTTGAAAATAAGTATCTCCAAATTTATTTCCCAATTTTAGTTTGATATCTAAAATTCATATTGTAAGAGCTTAAATAATTACCCAATTCAATTATAAAATTTAATTTGGAATAAAATTAGCATTCTCAAATTAAGCTGACTTTACAGTCCTCATAGACAGCACTACAGATAGATTTTCAACACAGATGGAGTTCAAAATTCAACTCTGGATTCTGTATTTCAAAGACAGTAAAGCCTTTTTCACCAGCAGGGCATACAATTATATAGGCAATTAAAACTTCAATGATGGTGTGTCTCCTAAAGAAATGCACACAGAGGAAAGCCCTCTAAAATAAAAGCTCTGAACGTTTTTCAGTCGTACACTCAGTGTCCTTGGGTCAAAAAGGATAGTGTTGCTGAAAAGACTAACAAAGCCTATGCTGGGATTTTGAGTTTCTCAATGTAAAAGAAAAGCAAATTAGAGTGATCACTTTCCCATTGTATAATTGTAATATATGCAAGAAATGATACTGGCATAGGTGGAACAATGAGAAACGACCATAACTGACACTTCATCAACTTCGAAATCAATATTTTGAAAATATCACAATGCAGGTATCATTGTTACCTTATGAAACAGAAACATTTTTCCTTGAAAGAATATTACAAAGTAAATTTCTATACTTAATGTTTAGTATTAAAATACATCAACACACATAAAATACATTACAGATATTTTATGCATAAAGGAAACACAATATGCATTGGTAAATGACATGAGCAACTCGTTCATAAATGGTGGAAGTTTCAATATGTTTATTTCACTTCGACATGCGTAATAGTGCATTTGTTTACCAAAATTTTGCAATAGGTCAAATGGACGAGGCTATTTAATCACAAATGGGTTCACTGTCTGATTTTTCTTATGTTAAACCACTATCCTTTTTTCAATAGCTCCACTGAGTTTTTGTAAAGTAAATTAGAAATTTACAAGCTTGGAGAGTAATGTCAGTGATGGAGTCTTTTAGAGCTGAATGATTTTTTCCCTAATCTATTTTTCCAAATAAATGACATAAAGTGTCGAAATTTTAAAAAATGAAGTATACTATGCACCTCTATAAATGTACCATATCCTGTATGTTTAAAAATTGTTACTATTTTGCCACATTTGCTCTAGGTATTCAACCATGTTTCTAGCCATATTTTTAATTAATACTAATAGTGTTCCAGTAGAGAAACTTAGATAAACTTTGGTTTTCAAAGGAGAAATGTGAGTGTATCTTTTAGTAAAACATTTTGAGCATCACATTTTCTAAATCTATAGGTAATAAATTACAGAGAAAATGTTAAGGGAATATTTGCCAAGAATATGTCAATGAAAACATAATTCTAAGAATTGATACAAGAGGTTTCTTTATTTATCTTAATTATACAATTAAAAAGTTTGTATTTTTATAATATTGTAGAGTCCTGCTCTGTTTACCAATAAACATTGAATACATTTACTAAATATTTTTTCTATATTTATAATGTTTATAGTATCATGAATAAATATTACTGCAGTCACTGAAAGTCAAAGGAAATAGCATTTAAAATAAAGCCTTCACATAGGTTAATCTTTTATAGGAGTGAACATTTGTAACTAGTCACCTGTAATTTACAAATTAATTCCAGATTGGAGCTGTCTGACAAGTAGCAGAGAAACTGATAGCAGATCAAGTCCAAATATAATGTTAAATCAGACCTTTAATTCTACAACCAAACATCTTCTAAGTTTCACTTTTAATTTTTGGACATTTATCAAAAATTTATGTTTTACTTGTTCAGTAAAGAAAAACTAATAAATTGCTGAGCTTTTTCATACTATAACTTGTGAAATTATTTTGTGAAATGAATTTTTGTTATTTTTAAAAACCTATACACAATTATGATTATGCATCTAAACATATACGACTATTTCCAGAGATATTATTGGGTTAAAATGTTTTCTCAAAGAGGAAATTATAACAAAGAATAGCTCTATTATAAAACATTTCTTTTATAAGTGTAATATATGTTTAACCATTCTTATCATAAAGCATTTATGTAATTCTGTTCCACATATTTAGCTACTGTTTTATTGTCATTCTTCATGACATTTTTCTCTATGCAGTGATATGTTAACCAGGTTTATGGCAGTAATTTTTCTCAAGAATCCTAATTTAGATCTTCTAACTACAAAATCGGAGAGATATCTAGTTGATATTTTCATTTTCTTAACATAGAACATGTTGGCAATTATTTTAGCTAAAACAACTAATTCATATTGCAGTTCAAAATCCAATCCATTTACAAATGTGTGAGAGCTCCAGGTACATAATAAGAAAATTTAAACATGAGTCATATGTATACTTAGAACATGGATCTTCAGTAAAAATACTATTACTGTTTTTCAGATTACCTTATACATTATTTATGTAAGCCTTAAATTTTGAAAAATTTTGAAATAACTTAAATTTTGTGTGTCTCATTTTCCTTCTCAGTGAATTTTACTATTTTTGAACCTTAAGAAGTCATCCAAGTAAACACAAAATTATAATTAAGTGATAATTTGTAGAAATAAACCATTAACAATACAAGATTTACATTGCCCATAGAAATTCACAAAATTCTGAATCATTTAATTTTCCCAAGAAAATTACCAATTAGCGGTAGCAGTTTTAGCAATTTAAGGACTCATAAAATTAATTATATTATTACCCCTTCTGTTATATAATGTATACTAAATTTCAATGCCTGATAGTATTTCAATATATCCAAAAATATTGCATGATTGTGTTTCTATGATTTCATGGATTTTTAATATCTAAAACATTTTTTTCTAAAAACATTAGTGAAAACTACTTGTGGGGACTGTTATCAGCACTCTCATAGGCTAGAAAAACCTTCAAGGGGATTCTAGAGTGGCATGAATTCAAAGCAAATCTTCAAGAAACAAGAGTGTTTTTACCAATGTGGATAAAACAAATGAAGTCCCAATCTAAGAAAGTACACAGTTACCCATTGAAATGTTTTTTAATAATTTTTCCCCCTGGAGAAGCAAGTGTGTTTTTGATGGCATTCTCTCTGGGAATAAAGCTTAAAGTTCCTAAACAAATCAAATGTGACAATGCAAAGATTATCTACTCTTAGCCTATATGCAATTTATATAAATAAATTCTCTGTGCAGTGTCCCTATTTTTTGCATTTTTGGTCATTGCTGTTGTTCTGTTCCTGCCTTTCACATTATTTTGATGAAACAACATACTCCTTTCAGTACCATCACAAAATATATTTCCATTGTACCCTTAAGAAAATGATAGTTATTTAATATTTTGTATGTCTCAAGATGGTGGCAGTATATTAGATCAATACAGTAGAACCTTGTACATGATAATCACTTACTTAAATTTGACCAATTTTTTGAACATTAGTGTCAATAGAAAGGTTCAGAAAAAGTGTGCCATTTACTATAGACATCTATCATAAGCATTCTAATTATTCATTATCAGTCTACATTATTTCATATATAAAGATAAGTCAAATATCTGATAAAGAATTTTTAGCAGATTCAATTGTCAGTTTTTCAAAAATTCATTATGCCCTTGAATAATATTTATCTGATAACTATCTAAGGGCAAGATAAGATCAAGGCAGTGTGAATTCTCCGTTTCTCAGCCCTCTTGTTTTCTTTAGGCCCTGAACAGATTGGATCAAGTCCGCCCACATTAGGGAGTGCAATCTGCTTTACTCAGCCTACTGACTCAAGTGTGAGTCTCACCCAGAACACCCTCACAGTAAATTGCAAAACACCACGTAACCAAAAATCCAGTCAAGTTGACACACAGAATTAACATCACAATGGCCAAGTGTCAAACCATGAAGAAATAAAATCACATGCTTTTCATTCCTTAAAGAGTATAAGAATTGTGTCAGAAAAAGCAAATACAAATATTATTAACCAGAAAAATACTGTATCAGTATGCTGTCAAATACAGATTCTGATGTATTTGTGGAATTAGAAAGACTAGCTTAAGAATTAGTAATAGGGGAATATAGAGAATTAATCTCTTCATATCTTTTTTATTCTCATTGTAAAAAAGGAAGCTAGACATACATTTGTGAAGTTATTATGTTTTTATAAACATTAAAGACCTGACCTCTTAATTCATGTGAGTAATCTTGATGTTGCAAACATCCAATTAATTTTTTAAGCTGTATAAATTTTTCAGCTAAAACAAAACAAAAATATAAGTTATTTAAGACTTTCTGATTGTATAAGAAATGAGTCATATGATGAAGAAAGCCATGATATTATAGATACAAAATATGTAGTTAAGTTTTGATTGATTCCTAAATCTGAACCTCAAGTTTCTTAAAGGTCAAAGTATTGAGAAAGCAATGACAGATCCTCAAGTGACAATTTGAGAGTCTAATCATAATGTGCTGATAATCCCATGTAATTCCAAATTTGAAAGGATCTTACCAACAGTATAACAACTGGCCAAAGATGGTCATCAAGAAAATATTCAGTCTCCAGTTCACTCATGCTGTCACAGAAGGTAGGATTTCCTTCCTTTTTTCTGCTGTATAGTATTCCATTGTGTAAATATACCAGTTTTTTAATCCACTCATCCACTTATGGACATTTGGGCTGGAAACTATTATGCTAAGTTAAGCCAGTTGGCAAAAGATAAACACCACGTGACCTCACTTATAACTGGAATCTAATGAACAAAATAAACTAACAGGAAAAACAGAACCAGAGACATGGAAACATGGAACAGACTGATAGCTGTAGGAGGAGAGGAGAGAGGGGAGCAATGATGAAAGAAAGGGAAGGGAACTAGTTAAAGAACATGTATGAACAATGCATGGACATGGACAATGGAAAGGGGATTGACTGTTGAATAGAGGGATTGGTTGGGTGGAGGAGGGCAAAAGGGAAACAAAATTGGGACAGCCATAATAGAATAAACAATAATAAATAAATAAATAAATAAATAAATAAATAAATAAATAAATAAAATATTCAGTAGAGTACTTAAAATCCATGCAGCATTTGTTTCAATTTTTAGATGTTCTTCTCTTTTTATTTTCCCAATTATGGTTTACATACAATATTATTCTGTATTAGTTTCAGATGTACAGGAAAGTGATTAGAAAACCATAAACATGACAGGGTAGTCCTCTCCATGCATCAAGCACCCACCTGGGCCCATGCCTAGGTATCTCAATATTATTTACTATATTCCCTAATTTACATCTCTGTGGCTATTCTGCAACTATCAATTTATACTGCTTAATCCCTTCACCTTTTCCTCCCAGTCCTCCCAACTTTCTCCTCTCCTCTGACAGCTGTCAGTCTGTTTTCTGTACTTTCAGTCAGTTTCTATTGTATTTATTAATTTTGTTAATTAGATTCCACATATAAGGGAAATTATATAATATTTGTTTTTCTCTGGCTGGTTTATTTTACTTAGAATAATAATCTCTAGGTCCACCCATGCTATCTTTACAGTAAAATATGTTTTGTAAACTATAAACCATATTTTAACATCTTATTTTTCTAGTTATAATCATGAACCATAAATTCTATCCATTGATATCACAAGCATATGTTTCATGATGTAGTCTTTCCTATAAGTCAGCCTGCAGTCCCCACTCAGTCATCTGTCTGGGCCTCAGGAACTAAAGTGTCAGGCCACCCACACAGCCACCAGCCTTACAGGTGACAGAAGCACTAAGGATTAACAGTGAGTCAACCCAGGTGACTATGCTATTCACTCAGCTTTTATTAATGCAGACTCAGTCCAGAGCCATACTAACCTAATAACAATAATAACCACTCAGAAACAACCAACAATACCATCACACAGAGAACTGGGGATAATAAACTGAGTCCCAAGAGTCCAGATCAGGTCCACATCCTGGCACAAGAGAGGGCAGTCGATGTCTCGCAAGGCAGAGTCAGAGGGACGGAGCGGCAGCAGAGTTCTCTCCGGAGGCAGAAGGTGCAGGAATGTCTCACAGTGACTCACTCTCCAGATGTGTCATCCATGGTTTGAACTCCTCTGCTTTTATGGTTTTTTTGGTTGCAAAGTTATCTTGATTTTGTACAATTTTTCATAAACGTGTTTTTCTTAATCTGAATGAACACATGTTCTCCTTAGTCCCTATAGGCATGTGTTGTATATTTATCAGCTCTGACAAGCACATGTTTTGTACAACCCCTTGGGCACGGGTGGTTGATGTCGTTCTCCTGTGCATGCTCTAAGGGGCTGGTGTTAGTTACCCTTCAGATAAGCTGAAGGGCGGCATCATTCCCCTGCGTCAGTGCGCTGCACTACTGCGTATGCTCTAAACATGCTTTTACATCCTGCTCTCCACAGTTAAAAAGTTTTGCACGATAAATATTTAGAAGCTTTAAGAATAAAATGAAAATACCCCAACTATTTATAGCTGGAAACATCCTTTGAATATTTTCAACATAAAAGCAAAAAATTTGGTGAACTGCCCATCTTTGGGTAATATTTCTCTCCTCCAAAAAACATACTTTCACATTGTGAATTTAAAAACTGTCAGTTTATTTGAGTGTCTGTCATTTAACTATTCAATAATTACAAGCTAGTGTTAACCTTCATAATCTTAAACATTAATAATGCCATTTTAATTGTCATTATCCTTTGCTCAGATGACCAAAATGGTGATTGAAACTAAAAGAAAAAATATCATTTATTGGTAAAGCCCAGATTTAAATGCATTTTATAATGACATAAATTTGATATTTATATGATAGCTTCTTTAGTTAAGTAATACTCAACATACCAACATTTGGAGGCTAAGTACCAACAGCAAGTGGAGACCGGGGAAGCCCTTGGTGTTAATCCAGTTTGAGACCAAATGCCTGAAAACCAAAGGGAGCTGATGGTATAAACTTCCTTCTAAGGGCAGGAGAGGACCAAGGATTCAGTTCAAGTAGGCAGACAGGAAGGGAATGACTACTCTCTTCTTTTGTCTATTGTTCCATTTATGATCTCACAAGATTGGAAGATAACCCCCCCAAATTGGGTGAAACAACCCGCTCCACTGAGCCCACCAGTTCCAATTGTAATTTCATCTGGAAACACTCTCACAGGCATGCACCAAGAAATAATGTTTAATGTGGGCACTCCGGCAAATTGACACACAAAATTAACCATTACAAGCCCACCACTTGCAGACTTGGCACACTTACATGTATCTTTAAACCAAACTTAATTTCTGATTAGAGAAGAAAACAAGGTCATGATTCCATCTAACATGATACAATTATCCTGCATAAAACCAAAAATATACTACATCTTCCCCAAAAGAGGAAGTAAAGTACTATTTTAAACATTTGCTTACTACACTTAATTATTATTTCTTCTAACAGTACTATATTTTTTAATTTATGTGTTCATAAATGTTTTAACTACATCATTTTACAAAAATTACATTTAATTGCAAATTATTAGTTGATTAAAAAAGAATACACTAAAGTGAAAAACAAACTTTCTTGCAACTTTTGAGACTTGCAGAAATTGAAAAAAAAAATTAATGCATGGATTATTTTTTAAACTACTCCTTAGTAAACATTTTGTAAGCCACATAGGAAAGTGAAATCTCCTCATATAGATTTTCTCTCAGTGAAAGAAGTTGAAGTACTCATTTTTCAATTTTATGGTCTCTTGCATCCACTAAAGTGTAACTTTAGGACTGCACCAAGCTATTTTACATATACATGTCATTCTGCTTAATCCACTAATTTCTAAAATATAGTCCAAATAAAATATTTTATTTGAATTTTTGACTTCCCAGAATTGATTTTTAATTACCAGAATTAAACTATAAAAAAAAGTGAAAGAAATAAATTTCCCATGGATTTCATTTTGAAAATTATTTTTCAGTTGGTAAAAAACTCTAAATTTGTGAATCAGCTTAAGAATATTTTCTGTAGTACCAGCATCATTTGATATAAATTAAAATAAATGCTGTATTTTTTATGAATGTAATTTCCTATTTCCTTAAAATACACATATTTTGCCCAATAAATACACCACAAAATCTTGCTGTGTTAAAATTAACACTTCTACAACACCCCAAGAAAAAAGCTAAAGCTTATTTAATTGTTCAGTTAAATATGGTGTTTCAACATAAATATGTTCACCCTATTACAATATATAATCTCTTGATAGGTTTTATATAAGGGAAATAAAGAATTTAATCTTTGGTCAGTTTTCAATACATTGTGTTAGAGAATATCAGAATCCTGCACTGGCCAGTGTGGCTCAGTTGGTTGGGCATCATCCCACCAACCAAAAGTTCCTAGGTTTGATTCCCGGTTAGGGTACATGCCTGGATAATGGGCTTGGTCCCCAGTCGGGGCGTGTGCAAGAGGCATCCAATCAATGTGTCTCTCTCGCATCTATGTTTGTCTCCCTCTCTTTTGCCCTCCTTTCTCTCTCTGTAATCAATAAAAGAAAAAGATTTAAACAGCATTAGAATCCTCATTAAAAATAAAGCTTCTTCCAAGATCAATTTGTATAAAGTTCAGTTCATTATTAATATTTTTCATATTGATACTATGCAGTGTAATGTGACAATAATAACTTTTTCCCTAATTATACATTTAGATGTACTTTAGAATTGTTCTTTGAAACATATATATTTGCATTGTCTCAGAAGACAAGATGACATCAGTCAATCCATTTCAGATTTTTCTTTCAAAACACCTGTGGTAGTGTTTTATTTAGATTATTTGTAAACCAATTTTCTATTCTGACTTATAATGAAACTTTCAGCAGAACTAATTTAATTTTCAGGATAAAGGATAGAAACATACTCTGAGTCAAGTTTTGGGGAACATCTTAAATATAACCAATTTTAAATTCTATGAGGCCTGAGGATACATTTAATTACACTGCAGGTTTATATGGTTCTTAACTTCATGAACTCACGAAAAAACATCTGGTTTGCTATACTAAAATCCTATTTTTATTTCTCATTTCTTCTGTAATGGAGTTGATTTAATGGTGGCAGTTTTTACTTTTATACTGATGGACTCTTTTGTCATATGATGCACCATATGGTGCCTAGGTGACAATGATGCAATATTTAAAAAATGAATGGTGACAACTCTGTTGATTTAATAGCAGGCACCTTAGATTAGTCGGCACTGACACTTTTGTAGAGTTCGCTTTCTTCTGAACTTGTTTTTTACTGACATTATTGTTTATTCTCTTTTTTCAGATATCCAATCATCTCTCCATCCACCAGTGTGGCGGAGGACCATGTGATTCAGTGACAGCTTCCGCCTGATTTTACTTACATATGTCAGCAGCACAGACCTTGCACTTACATATTTTTGAGAGTTTAAAACAAAATAAAAACTGAAATGAAAGGAAAACCTTTAAATTCTTTATCATTACCACTCCTATTTTTTGTTACTTGGTATTTAATAAACATAAAATTACTTAAATTTTTGTTCCATTATCCGGTTTTGTTTTAGCTTTGACCCAGAACATTATATTCATTGTTATAACCAAGGATTAAACATTTTGATTTCTAATTATTTTTAGATCACATAATCCCAAAACTTAAAGTATGAAATGAGTTTTGGTTATTGTTGCAATAAAATAATTTGTCCATGTTATTTTCATTTAAAAAAATTAATAATACCATACCAATTTACATTCCCACCAACAGTGGATAACTATCCCTTTCTCTACATCCTCATTAGCATTTGTTAACTTTTGTCTTTCTAATAATAACCATTTTAGTAGGTGTGAGGTGATATATCATGGAGGTTTTAATTTGCATTTCCTCCATAACTAGTGATTGAGAACCTTTTCATATGCTAGTTGAGAAATTTCTATTCATGCCCTTTGCTCATTTTAAAGTCAGATTATTTGGTATAGCCATATAAAAACAGTATAAAGATTCCACAAAAAAATTAAAAATAAAACTATTTTATGATCCAGTGATCCCTCTTCTAGGGATATCCAAAGGAAATAAGGTCTCAAAGAGATACCTGCGCTCCCATGTTCATTTCAGCACTATTCCCAATCACCTGTGTAGGGAACCAAACTAACTGTTCACAGACAGATGAATGGATAAAGAAAATTAGGTTTATATGTATACAAAGAAATGTTATTCAGCATTAAAAAAGAAGAAAATACTGCCATTTGTGACAACATGTATAAACCTGGAAACCATCATGTTAAGTGGATGTAGCCAAACTTGGAAAGACAAATACTGCATGATCTCACTTATATGTAGAATATAAAAGAGTCATATCATGGAATTAGAAAGTAGAATGGTGGTTAACAAGGGTTGGGAAGAGGGAGAATTGGGGAGATGTTGATCATGGGTTACAAAGTTTGTTACCTAAGATAAATAAGTTCTGGAGATCTAATGTACAGCAATGTGATTCTAGTTAACAATTCTGTATTATTTGTTTGCTAATAAGGTCTATCTTAAGTATTTCCCCGAAAGAAAGAAAGAAAAAGAAAGAAAGAAAGAAAGAAAGAAAGAAAGAAAGAAAGAAAGAAAGAAAGAAATGGTAACTATGTGAAATGATGGATATGTTAAATAGCTTCAGTATGGTGATTATTTCACAACAGATATATGACAGAAAATCATCAGGTTTTTACCTGAAATACAACATGGATCACATCAGTATAAACTCTGTTCAGATATTGTGATGGTTTGAAAAAATTACCTGTGGTTTTTCTAATTTGTTAATTTACTAAAAGAAAACTGATTTCTGATGTATTCAGATTTATTAATCATAGCTATTAATTCTATTTTCTCTATTTCCTTAATTTCTGCTTTTGTCTTTATAATTTCTTCCTAGCGATCTTCTTGTTTTACTCCTTGTCCTATTGGAAATTAAATTGTTTGGGTTTTTTGCTTGTTTTTTTATTCATATAAACTGAGATGGTTAATTTTGTGTGTTGACTACACCATGATATCCAAATATTGGTTAAACATTATTCTAGATGTTCTTGTGGAGGTATTTTGATGACATTAACATTTGAATTAGTAGATTTTGAATAAAGCAGATGTCCTTCCATAATGTGGTGAGGCCTTACCCTATCAGTTGAAGGCCTTAATAAGAAAAAAAATGATAACTTCTCTGGAAGAAGAAGGAATTCTGCCAGCTGGCTCCCTTAGGATTCACCCACAGTATAAACTCTTCTCTGGATCTTCAGTTTGCTGATCTATCTTGCAAATTTTAAATTTGGTAACCTTCACTACTGCATGAGCCAAATCCTTAAAATAGTTTTCCTCTCTCCCTTCCTCATATATATATATGCATATATATGTGTATATATGTATGTGTGTATATATACATATGTATGCATATCTATATATACATGTATATACACACACACGTATCTATATATGTATATCTTATTGGCTCTGTTTCTCTTTAAAGCTATGCTCTTCTTCTTGGTCACTGTTTAAGTGCATGCCATAAAGGTTAATATGTAGTGTTTACATTAGCCCTTTCTTTTTAATGCTTTAAAAATAATTAATTAATTATTTATTAATAATTAATTAATTATTTTTACTGAAGTTTTCTCATTACCATTTATCTCCCTTATACCTCCTTTCACCTCCACCCACTGTCCCCAGCAATCACAATAGTTGTCCATGTCCATGAGTTCTTTTTGTTTTTTGCTTGATCCCTCCACCCTCTAACCCCACCCCCAGAGCTGTCATCTTGCTCTCTCTCTATGAGTCTGTCTCTATTTTGCTTGTTCCACATATGAGTGAAATCATATGGTATTTGTCTTTCACTGACTACTTATTTCACTTAGCATAATGTTCTCTAGGTCGATCCATGTTGTCGCAAAGTTTAATATTACCTACTTTGTTTTATGGCCAAGTAGCATTCCATTAGGTAAATGTGTCACAGTTGTTTTATCCATTCTTGTAATGACGGACACTTGGCTGCTTCCAAATCTTGGCTATTGTAAATAATGCTGCAATGAATATAAGGTGCTTGTATTCTTTCACATTAGTATTTCAGGTCTCTTAGGATAAATTCCTAGAAGTAGAATCACTGAAATTCTTTAATGTCTATTTGTATTTTCCCATTTACTCGATTGTTTTATTAGAAGGATTGTTTCAAATTTTCATGTGGAAGAATTTTTTATTATCAAATTTATATTGGTTTACAAAATACATATAAACTACACTCACTGTCTAATGCTGCACTGCTGCTGGGAACACCCCTGCTGCTTCCAGAGGCTACAGAGAAAGGCTGCACACTTCGTTACTGCAGAACTCCAGTGGCAAGAAGCAGAAGAGTGCTTCCTAGGACCAGTGCTGAGGGACTAGGACTGGCTGTAGAATGGCATGCAGGAAACTTTGGGTGTGATGGAAATATTCTATCTCATGAGAAGGTTGTTGGTTATAGTACGTTTGTCAAAATTAACTTAACTGTACACTTAAATTTTGTGAATTTATTCAATTATTTTCTCCACCATGATTTAACATAAAACTTTCCCCAGAGAAAGAGACTTGCTTGAAGAATATTTTAATCCTGCAGCAATGCTCTCTTCCCATTTTTATTCACTCAAGAAACCAATTAATTGCTAAGTCTATCAATTATTTTGCTAGGCCCCAGGGCATATAATTGAATAAAATATGGTGTATCCTAACAAAGACTTAAAAATCCTCTCCTTTACCATTGAACTTCAATGACTGTAGGAAAAAAGGATCTGATGTCAGAAAACATTTCCTTTCTCCAGCAGTGTTTATCTTTCACTTCTGTACATAACAAGTTGATCAAAGAAAAATAAAGTTGTGGAGGAAAGGGATTTTTGTGGGAAAAAAACAGGAGAAAAGAAAGAATTTTTGTGTGCCTGTGAGTGTTTGTGTGTGTCACAGAGAGAAATAAAAGGAAAGAGAGAAAAAGATTAAAGACCTAAGAGAAATTTGAGATGATTGGAGGGGGTTTTAGTGAAGTACTTGAATTTATGTTGTAATTAGAATGCAGGATACTGTATATCTCTAGTAACTAAAAAGAAAATTAAATTCAAGTTTTTAATACTGAAGAGTGTATATTCCTTCAGAACCTGTCTCATTTTAAAGATTTTAAGTTATTAATAATTTGAGACCACATCTCTATGTTTCCAAAACAAAATGTAAAACCAAAATGATTACTTTCAACAAAATCCCACTATAAATATTGCATATGCAACATATAATGGGAACAATTGGAAGTGTGGTCTCAAACAGAGATACAACTAAAGAGTAAACAGTTACCACATAAAGTAAAAGTCTTATACTAGAGATATAGAGAGAGATTAATTGTGTTCAGGTGCATTTAAAAAGGTTTCTTAAAGGAAAAATGTCTTGTGAAAAAAATCTTTAATATGAATTTGAAGAATGTATAGCTATATGCATATAAGATGCTTTAACAATTTTGAAAGGGAATGTAATGGATACATAATACCTTACATAGAAAAGAAAATATGCATGTTATAAAACATATATAAAGATTATAATGTATAACTAAATTTCAATTACACTATTTTGAAAGGACCTAGAATCTTTTGTTTGGTAAGAAAAGATAAAAATGCCACCAGACTGGATAGGAGTCTATTTTCCTCTTGTTATTTGTGATCTCATCTACCTTTTGGTTACTTTTCTTTTTTTGACCTTGACCAGCATGTTTTTTTTTTGCATCAAGGCCCACTCTGACAACACTGCAATCATTTTCTTACCAGAGCACAGCGATGGCAGTCATTGCATCCACATGTGGTAACTTTATAGAAAATTCCTACTGAAACCCGTTGCTGGTAATATACATCTCTTCTATGGAGGTATTGATATTAGCTTTTCATGGTGCTTTATTACCTAGCTGGATATATGGTTAAAAATCAAACCAAGTTCTCATAAGACATAAGGTTTGATGACTTATTTTTATACAGTTTCAAGCAGACCAGATGCCCTGTTCTAGGTAACTCTGAGAAATTGGTCCTAGAATTCAACCATGGTACACAGAATAACATGTGAAAGTCAACAGCGAAATGATGCACCCAGGACACTCAGATGCAGTTGAACATGGGAGTGAGTCAAAATTGTTTTTTCTTTCCAACCTACTTTATTGCCTCTGTACCTCCTGGAGCTAATGAGCTTCCTCTAGGTCTAGAGATTCTCCCTGAGGTACAGAACTACATAATAACATACCTCAAATTCACTGAATCTTAAAAACCTTTGCTGGTAAGACTGGGGTATCTATGTTTACGAAAACATAAGTTGCTGGGAATTGATATGCTTAGTGAAGATTCTTCAGTTTAGAATATTTTCTTGCTGATTTTTAACTCAAAATGGACTCATTCACTGTCTTGTTACTGCCAGATCCTGCTATTTACCTTGGCACCATTAAAATACAGATAAATCCATTTTTCTTGGAGATGCCCTTAATGAGTGACATTAATTGACATAAATTTAGGTACTTTGGAAATACAGTAACATAGATTATTTGGGACAGTGGATTTTTTTTGAAGTTTCTGAAAATGCAGCACATGAGGAGCTATCATCTGTCTTATATACATTCCAAACACCATCCATGTGGAACAATTAAATAGTTTCTCTTAGTGACATTGAGAAGAAACTCTTGTTTTAAAAATATAGTGACGTACAAATAACTTCCATTTTTACCTTTCAATTTCAAATGCCAGAGTAAATGTAAATGAGAACATGTTTTTAAGCAAAATCATGTTGCAGTGATTTTCCTGCATGATACTCACAAAATATTACTGAGATAAAAATATACACAACAGAAAGTTGCTAATGGAAAAAGCATGGCTTGCACAGCTTAATAAATTTCAAAACAAATAAACACTGCAACTTAACTAAACAATTAAATAATAGCATTTTAAAATGAAAAACTCTCTGAGTGAAATAAATATCTAAAATCATATTGAAATGTGTATATATATTTATATCCAGTATTTTACAAAATACCTTCTATTTGTAGCCCAAATTAATTGTCCTACTGTGCCTATTTAAATTATGAACAGTAAATGTTGTACATGTCCATGGTTACCCTCATTTTCAGATAATTTGCTAATTCTGGAAAGAAACACAATTTTAAATATAAAGATGACTCGAGCATATTAATCATACTGTAACATTCAATCATGTGTAAGAGTTGAGATTTTATTTAGGGGAGGCAAAATGTACATGGAAAGATGATGAATATTTTAATAATTATCATAATAACAGTGCAAATAACATGTTTTGAAGTTTCCAGAGACGAGTCTATAAAGGCATCTTGGAGGAGGGAAGTTTTATCTGAGTATCAAATTAGGAATGGTGTATATATTAGTAGAAATATGACATTTGAAGATGGAGGGAGAACATTGTAGAGATACATAAGTGAAATGCCATGTCACTTCTTCAGAGCTGCGCAGGTTGGCTTTGGTATTGGGTAAATAAAAGTGAAAAGAAATATTTGGGTGGCAAGGAGAAATGTTTAATTTTGACTTTGGTCAAGAATGCTAAACCAACTGTAGGATATTTAAAATTCCACTCTGTCTGAATTGCATTTCAAAATAACATGCATTTCAAAATAACTTGGGTTCCTTCAGGGTGAGTCTTATTTCTGCTACTTACTGTATGTGTTAGGTGACCACATGTCTTGCTTTACCTGGGGCATTCTGTTGTATGCTAATACAGTTGGGTAAATAATGATTAATGGCTTCCCTTTCTCTCTCAAACAGGTGCTGATTTGAATAATATGCTGACCATAGGGTTTGTTTAATGTCTTTTAAGTTTCACTTTTCTCATCTATAGATCATTGTTGTAACTACCACATGATATTGCCGTGAGCAGTAAATGATAGAATGCCTGTATAATACCTAATTCAGTAACTAGCCCAGAGCAAACAAGTGGTATCTGTGAGTTACTATAATTTAATTATTACTAAGAAAAATAATGCCACATTTTCAGTTGACTAATAATTTCAGTTGGAACACCAGTTATTTGGAGATTTGTAAACTTTTAATTGGCTAGAATATTCACCAATTCTTGTATGTAAACCAGTAGTTGCACAGTTTTCTCTTTTCCTCTCTTTTCTTTCTCATTCATAGATGCACACACACACAATCTATGAAAAATTACCTCCTAGCAATACTATGTATTGAATATTACTCTAATAAATGGAAAAGGTTACTCTTAATTTCCAGTTGATTATTTAAGCAGAAACTGTGCCATGGAAGAATATAATTCAAGAAATATAAATCGGTGATTAAGATGACAGCGATATGGCAAAGATTTACTGAACACAAACCCATAAAATTTGAGCTTTAGCATGATACTTCATATATTTCTGTACAATAATGTCTTTTAGCTTTGTGAAAACATTAATGTATTTCCAGTTAAGAAACAAAGCTCTCTACCACCTAATAAACACATTAAAGATAGTATTGAAAATATTTTGAAGTGTCTTTATATAAAATGATATTTAAACATTTTAATGTCCTAATTGTACTTGTCCTGGGCTGCTTTAATTAAAGTTTACATTTCTCAAAAAAAAATCAGAATATTCTAGAATATTTTAACCCCTGTAGTAACTATTATCCATGTCACCTACTGTTCTTCTTTTTCATAGGTTCAGTACAATTGTAATATTTCTGAGGAAGATTCAAATAGTATTCTTAACAGATAGATATTGGACAATAGTTGTCATTGTTATTTTTTTATTTTTAAACTCACTCCATTGACATTGCTCTTATGAGACTTTCCAAAATATAAAGGACGAATCAATGTTCCATTTTTTTTTTTTTAGGAGTCAGCAAAGGTCCTGACCAAGACATAAATGAAGTGCCTCCTAATTTGGGAGAAGTTCCCTAGTACTTCATATGCATCAGTCAACTCATAAATCTTTCAAGGTGAAACTTGCTAACAGCCTCACTGTCTGGTATTAGAGGTGTGCCATCAATCAGAATGTAAGTGGAAATGTGCAGTTTGAGTATAAAAAGTTCTGCAGCAGAACTTAGTTTCCTGTTCTCCGTGTAATTTGTCCAAGGTACTAAAAAAGAATGAGTCTTTAGAAAGGTAACCAAAGATTGTTTTAGGGATAATAAAACAAATGAGGCTGAGAAAAGAAAGGCTAATTAATTTTCCCTTTATTTGAGATGTTTTGTGGTCAGAGAAAAAATGTAAAACTGTAGACCAAGCAAGATTAGCAGTGATCATTGACTTCCTCCAACTTTCTAGTCGTGTCAGATTTCTGTTTCAGATTATTATGCTCCACAACTATTTTTGCAAATACATGAACAAATTCATGAACAATATTTAAGCTCTATGGAATAGATTACGAGTGTAAGTTATAATTGAAGAAGAGGGAAGAGACTTAAATATAAAGGAACTACGTGGAATCCTTTTCTGAGTATGTTTATTAGTTGACAACTGGTTTGGCTGAGGCATTTTGGTAATTGAAATTGACTCTTAATTTTGGGATTTCAGTTCTAATCCTAGAAAGGCACCCTGCTTTAATAAGGCTCGGTATTACTCAAGCTCTGATGATGAATAATGGAAGCACCATTACATGCTACAGAATTACATGTCTTTATTTGAAGAAGTTTGTCAGAAATGTTCAATTGTTGTTATATTAGTTTTTTTAAATTGCTGCTGTAAAATATTGCCATAAACGTAGCAGTTTAAAACAGCCCAAATGTATTATCTTATAGTTCTGGTGGTCAGAATTCTTACACAGTTCTCACTGGGCTATAGTCCTTTTGGATGTTTTCTTTCTCTTCCTTTTCCTTTTTTTCTGCTCCTCTCTGTAGAAGAGAATCTATAGCATTGTGTTTCCCAGCTTCTAGAGGCTGCCTGCATTTCTTGGCACATGCGCACTTCCTCCAACTTTAAAACCAACAATGTCCAGTCAAGGCCTTCTCACATCACATTTCTCTGACTCTGACATTCCACCTCCCGCTTTCACACCTGAAGGTCCCTTGAAATTACATTATGCCAACCTCAATAATCCAGGATATTCTCCTTGTTGTAAAGTTATCTAATTATCAAACTAATTCTATCAGCAACCTTAACTTTTCCTTATCAGGTAACATAACATCTTCAAAAATTTTTTGAGATAAAAATAGAGATATATTTGAAGGTTATTATTTTGACTAGCACACTTGTAAATTAAATAATTTTCTGGTAGGTGTTTCATTTTGTTTATTCTGCTTTCAGTCATAATGGGACCAAGTTGATAACCCAATTTGAGTGTTTCATTTGCCCCTGCTGGGGACTCTGTGTTTCCTGGGAGAGACTAATCTCATTCTCTTCCCTGGCAGTTCTTTGATCCACATATGCTTCTTATGAAATCACATCCATAACCTGGTGAAATTTGGGACATAATAATAATTATCCATTTCATTAAATAGTTTTTGATACATCTTCGTACACACCAATAAGGCATTTCTAGGTGACAGATGGGAATGTCTTGGAGAGAAGCAATAGCTAAAGATATAGTCATACAACAAGGTTAGGCATGAGTTAGAAAATTATAGGATGATCTAGTTGAGAAAAATATGATACCACATGACAAACTATTGCTTTTATGTCTACTGTAACAGGTACTGTAAGGAGGTTCGACTGAGAGAAACTAGGCGTCTCTTCAAAAATCATAGCATGGAATTAAGTAGTCAAGACCATTGCCTGGCTGGTGTAGCCCAGTGGATTTAGCAAGAGTCTGTGAACTAAAGGGTCTCCAATTCGATTCCCAGTCAGGGCACGTCCCTGGCTTGCAGGCCAGGTCCCCAGTAGGGGACACGCGAGAGGCGACCACACATTGATGTTTCTCACCCTCTCTTTCCCCTTCCCTCCCCTTCTCTATAAAAATAAATGAATTAAATAAATAAAAAAATAAATAGAATAAAATCTTTTAAAAAAAGAAATCAAGACCAAAAACATTAAAAGATTCAAACAGGACAAACAAGCAATTGCATCAAAAATGTTTACTTGATCTCAACAGGTTCTAGGGATCACACAGTCTGGTCTCTAGTTGACCAAATTATTTAGAGGGAGTTGCAAGTTCCAGAATAACTGGGTTACAGACAGGGAACCAAAATGGGACCTATAGCATAAGACATTTATTTTCTAGAAATGAGAGTAAAATTTGGGAAAGGGAAAAAGTGAAAACTCAGATAATACAAGGGAGACCCTAAGAGCAGTTTTAGCAGCATGCACTCACTGCTGCCTCCTAAGTGCCTGATACAAGTTAGCTTCATCCTGCTTAGGTCAAATACATTGGAGAATCAGAAGATAAATTGCAGTTGATGTGAGCAGCCTGAGTGGTGCATTGATAATACTTAAAATGAGAACTGGAAACCATAACTAGTATCCTAAATCATAATTTTGGTTGAATACAATATACCTTATATTATTATTTTATGTGTATATATATATATATTCTTTTTTAAATATTTTATTTATTTATTTTTAGACAGAGTGGTAGGGAGGGAGAAAGAGAGTGAAAGAAGCATCAATATGTGGATGCCTCTTGCTCTCCCTCTACAGAGGACTTGGCCTGCAACCTAGGCATATGCCCTGTTTGGGAATTGAACTGATGACCTTTGGTTTTCAGGCTAGTGCCCAATTCTCTGAGCCACAACAGCCAGGGCTGTATGTATATATTTTCAATTATAGTTTACATTCAATATCATTATGCATTAGTTTCACATATAAAGCATGGTGGTTAGAAAATCATGTACTTTACACAGTGGTCCCCCTGATGTTTCAAGTACACACCTGGCCTTATGTATAGTTATTATGCTATTATTGACTATATCCCTTATGCTATACTTTACATCCCCATGATTATTCTGTAGCTACCAATTTGTACTTAATAATTCCTTCACCTTTTATTACCCAATCCTCAAGTCCCTCTCCCCTCTGAAAACTATTGTTTTATTTATTTATTTGGTTAAAAAATGTAACTCTCAAAGCAGTAACTAGTTCTTTTTCATTTTAATTTTCTCTTACACTGCCTAGAACAATATTTATATGAAATATGTGTTCCATATGAGCTCTTTCAGGCTGTCCGTTTTGGAAGCTTTTTTACCTGTTTTTTGCCATATTAGACAGTTACTAAATATATATTGGCCTTATTTTATGAGTTCCTGAAGACAATTGGTGAGTTGCCTGTAAGTATAACATTCTGGGACAGAAAGGAGAAATTTCTATTTCCTAGTCCTCCACTGGTTTTCTAACTTGGGAGCATTTTACTCTTAATGCTTCTCTTACATAATCTCATGTATTTGCTTATCAAGACAACTGTACTCTTTTTTCCTTTTTACATTTTAATATGTTGTATTAATTATACTATTATAGTTGTCCAAGTTTTTGTCACTTCACCCACCTCCACCTTCCAGCAATCCCCACCTTAACTCATGTTGATGGGTCATTCCCATTCCTTCCAGAAATCCCCCCTTAGTTTATGTTAATGGGTCATGCATATAAGTTCTTTGGCTATTCCATTTCCTATATTATTCTTAACATCTCCCTATCTATTATGTACCTACCAGTTTGTAGTTCTTAATCCCTGTATCTTTTTCCCCATTCTCCCCCATGCCCCTCCCAATTGATAACTCTATAAATGATCTCCATATTTATGATTCTGTTTCTCTTTTATTGTTTGCATTGTTTCTTAGAATTAATTCTTGATAGTTGTAAATTTATTGCCATTTCAGTGTTCATAGTTTTGATCTTTTTCTTAAATAAGTCCCTTTAACATTTCATGTAATAATGGATTGGTGATGAGGAACTCCTTTAGCTTTAACTTGTCTGGGAAGGACTTTATCTGCCCTTTGATTCTAAATAATAGCTTTGCTAGATAGAGTAATCTAGGTTGTAGGTCCTTGTTTTTCACCACTTTGAAAACTTCTTGCCAGTCCCTTGTAGCCTACAAAGTTTCTTTTGAGAAATCAGCTGACAGTGGTATGGGAACTCCTTTGTAGGTAACTCTGCTTTTCTCTTGCTGCTTTTAAGATTCTCTCTTTTTCTTTCATCTTTGGCATTTTAATTATGATGTGTCTTGGTGTGGTCCTCTTTGGGTCCATCTTGTTTGGGACTCTCTGTTCTTTCCAGACTTGTATGTCTATTTCCTTCATCAACTTAGGAAAGTTTCCTTTCATTATTTTTTCAAATAAATTTTCAATTTCTCGCTCCTTCTCTTCTTTTTCCAGCACCCCTATGCTTTAAATGTTGGTATGTTTGAAGTTGTTCCAGAGGCTCCTTACCCTATCCTCATTTTTTTTATTCTTTTTCCTTCTTGTTGTTCTGATTGAATGTTGTTTTTCTTCCTTATGTTCCAAATCATTATTTGATTCTTGGCTTCATCCACTCCACTGTTGATTCCCTGGAATGTTTGTTTGTTTTAATTTCATTTGGTGTAAACTTCATTTCTGCCTGGGTCTTTTTTATGCTGTTGAAGTACCCAGTGAGTTCCTTGAGCATCCTGATAACCAGTGTTTTGAATTCTGCATCTCATAGATTGGTTATCTCCATTACATTTAGTTCTTTTTCTGCAATTTTGTTCTTTTCTTTCATTTGGGCCATATTTCTTCATCTCCTCATTTTGGCAGCCTTCCTGTGTTTGTTTCTGTGTACTAGATAGAGCTACTTTGACTCCCTGTCTTAGTAGGTTGGCCTATTGTAGAAAAACACACCCATACATTGGTTGGGGCAGAACCTTAGATATTACTAGGGTGGGGAAACCCATGTGAACTGGTTCCATATCTCAGATATGGTGTTGCTGCTCTGTGACTCTAGGGGGAAAGACTCAGCAAAAGGACAATGGTCATTGCCTGGCCTCTAGATTTTTCTCCAGAAGGAAGCTGTCACCCAGCACTCACCCTGACACCAGACACTTTAGTTTCTCCCCATATACCACTGGTGCTCTTTCAGCTGCTATTGTGGTGCTGGAGCCCAGAGGGATTTAGTCTGTGTAAATCCTAGGTCTGTTGCAGGCCCTTAAAGAGGAGACACCTGAGAATCCTGCACTTTCTTCCCCTGCCCCAACCCCCAGTGTTTTTTACAATCAGAAGTTATAGGGACTTATCTTCCTGGCACTGGAACTGTGGGTTAGGTGGTCTGGTCTGGTGCTGGAATCCCTCACTTCTGAGGCATCCCTCCCATTTTTTGTCCACCGTATGTGGGTATGACACCACTTGTTCCACATCCCCTCCTATCAGTCTGAATGAATGTGACTTCTTTACTTCCTTGGTTGTTAGATTTCCACACAGCTCCATTTTCTGATGATTCTGGGTGGTAGTGGTTCTGTAATTTAGTTGTAATTTTGCTGTGATTGTGCAAGGTGAGCCATGTTTACCATGCCATCATCTTGACCAGAAGTCTCCTTTTCTTTCTGAAACAAATAAAATTTACTGTTCTATTGGATTTTTCCTGTCATAATAGAATAATACATATTTTTATGGAGATATTATTGACATATAACATTGTACTAATTTTAAGTATATAACAAATCATTTGATGTATGCATATATTGTAAAGCGATCATCGCGGTAAGTTTAATTCATATTTATCTTCACATAGTTACAATTTTTTTATTTTGTGTTGCAAACTTTTAAGACCTATTCTCTTAGTTTATTAAATATTTTAACCTATCAAAATATGTTCAATTATTTTCCCTTTGTACTGGTCTCTAAAATGTCTCGGGACTTTTATCCATTCTGGTCTAAAAATAGATAGATAGATAAAGATAGATAAATAGATAGAATAAATATATCAAAAATATCCACAGTGCAAATCAACATTTGTGCATATGTATGACTGAACCCCTGCTCTCCAGGGATTTATAATCTGCACTATGTTGGAGACCATATAGTCATAAAACAATTACATACAAGAGGAAAGCACCAGGTGAAATAGAATTACATTTTAAAATATAAAAGCTGTATTATTGCTTTACCACATTCTTCCTTTTGCTTTAAAATATTTGATGTTCATTACTCCTAATGTATCATTATTATTTCTTTTTAAGGTGA
Source organism: Anoura caudifer (assembly GCA_004027475.1). Taxonomy (NCBI): domain Eukaryota; kingdom Metazoa; phylum Chordata; class Mammalia; order Chiroptera; family Phyllostomidae; genus Anoura; species Anoura caudifer. The sequence continues at coordinate 103,238 of PVKU01002726.1, forward strand.
GATTATGACATCAGCTAATAAAATTCAGACTGTCATGCAGCTACAATGTGTGTGTTTGTTCCTAAATCACTTAAATAACTGTGTAGAAGGAACAATAGTATAAGACACTCAGATGGAAGTAAGCTTATTTATTTACTGATGTGGCAGAGAAGACTTCAACAAAGACATGTATCTTGATTTAGGCTTTCAAAAGTGAATTAATCTACATAGTGGGAATTAGAAAGATTGGCATTCTAGGTACAAAACAGTATAAGCAAAAGGATGGAGATAATAACCCAGTACGTTACTGAAACAGTGAAAAGCAAGTGCAAAAGTCTTATCGAATCATTCTACCCTACACTTGCTCATCTCAAATTCTATGCTAAACCTTTATCCAATTGGTCTTTCAGACCCGGAATTACTTTTGGAGCAGACAAATTACTTTTACCCAGCATACACTTTCAGAACCCATTTCAAGAGTAGTTGTTTTCCTTCATTTGTAAACAATACTGTGTCCTGAGGAAGGAATATTGGATCCACACTTTATATAGGAATACATTAGATTTTTAAATTACATGGTATTATATATGTCACACTCCAGCAGACTCATTCCTGAAAGGATAAAGTCAGTCATGAGGAGAACTCTTACACTAAAAATGCAAATGCCTGATAAATATACAAGGATAAATAAGTGAAATATGTATTGCTGAAATAAGAACCTAGCTGAAATTAGGTGGCTTACCAAGGAGACAGAAAAAGCTTCTAAAATTGCATGAACTGTACAAATTACCATCTTTTATTGTATAGTCTAGCTTTTCATTTCATTTGCCACAAGGGTGGCCTTTAGGCAAAAATGCTTGTTTTGATATATACCACTCAAGTGTAGAAGTAACCTTTTCCTTTAATGCTTTATTCAAGAACTAGTCTGGTGTTTTTAATTGGCTAAGGCTACCCTAAAATTTGCAGTCTCCAAAAGAATATACTACTTCCAAAACATAGCTCTGTTTTATTTTTTCCATTTCAGTGTAGCTTAATATAAAATCTGTTTTACATCCCAGCTGTAATTAGCAAGTATAATCAGTGCAGAATCTGAATGGTAGTTGCAGCTGCAGTATGTTAGGTTGCGAACATATCCAATATTATAAAAATATTATTCCCAAAGCAAAAAGAAGACATTACCTCCAAATACAGATGCTGATTTTTTCAAAATCAGAATATGCAGAAGTTGATTTTTTTAAATATTTCTGGTAACTATAGTTATTTTAATGTTTATGTAGCTATTTTTATTATTCAATTCTAATTCTAACAATGAAATCAGGTATTGACTTTTTTTCTTTCTGCTCTGACTTTAGTAAAAACAGTCATGTAACTGAAAGAAGAAATAATTTAGACATTTAGCCAGTTTAGAATCTAATCATCTTTTAAAATTAGTAATAGGAACTGTAAATTATTTTAATATTTCAGTTAAGTTCAGTTGAACATTGAGAAAGATAAGCAGAATAGTACAAGAGATGTCCTCAAATAACTGACTCTGTTTCAGGTAAACTACATTTGTCATAGCCAGCTATTGTGGACACCTGAGATGATTATTGTTTTTACTAACTTTGAAATATTAATGTTATCTTATATTTCAGAATTATTTTCTACATGGAAAAAAGTTTACAATTTTTTAAATTAGCCCCTTGAAAATGATTGGAGGAATAAATATTTTGTATGGACCCAGAAAAATCTCTTAGCTCTCTGCCACGTGAGGGTACGGTGAAAAGGTGGCCATTTGTAAACCAGGAAGAAGGCCTTAAACAGACACCAAATTTTCTGACACCTTGATCTTGAAATTCCCATCTTCTAGATCTGTGAAATATAAAGTTTTGTTGTTTAAACCACACATTTTACAGTAATTTGTTATAGCAGCCAAAACTAACTAGGACACACATCGTCTTTGAAAAATTTTATGATATTTAACATAAGGACACACTACTATCATTTCTTTTCTTGTGTGTGTGTGTGTGTGTGTGTGTGTGTGTGTGTGTGTGTGTGTGTGTCCTTTATAATTCTTTCTGAAAACCCTTACCCCCTTTGACCCCAATATCCCCTCCCACCTCCTCTCTGGATACTGTCAGATTTTTCTTAATTTCAATGTCTCTGGTTAGATTTTGCTTGCTTGTTTTTTGTTTTTTGATTTGGTTCCACTTAAAGGTGAGATCATATGTATTTGTCTTTCACCTACTGGCTTATTTCACTTCACATAATGCTAACCAGTTCCATCCATACTGTCACAAAGAGTAGGAGCTCCTTCTTTCTTTCTGCTGAGTAGTATACCATTGTGTAAATGCACTGTAGTTTTCTGATCCACTCATTTACTGATGGGAACTTAGGTGGCTTCCAGCACTTGGCTATTGTAAATTGCGCTGCTATGAACATTGGGGTGCATAGGTTCTTCTGCATTGGTGTTTCAGGGTTCTTAGCAGTAGAATTTCTGGGTCAAAAGACAGTTCCATTTTTAGTTTTCTGAGGAAATTCCATACTATTTTCCACAGTGGTTGCACCTGTCTGCATTCCCATCAACAGTGCAGTAGGTTTCCCTTTTTTCCACATTCTCTCTAACATTTGTTTGTTGATTTGTTTATGATGGCCATTCTCACTGGTGTGAAGCAATATCTCATTGTAGGTTTTGCTACTAACACTTTCTAATTTAATTTATAAGAACATGTAAAACATTTGGCAAGTAGAATAATATATAAAAACTGCTTAAAATTAAGATAGCCATTGTGGCATTTGTTGAATATGTTTAAAGTTTTCATTTTTAAGCCCTTATTTTTGTTATTTTCACAAGTTTTATTAGAATAGTTATAAAATTTTATGCAGTTATTTTTACTCTACTTATTGGACTCTGAGTATTTTTAAAGAGATGCATATTCTTTGAAAAGATAATTTCTATAAGAGCATTCTATTAATGAAAATAAGTATATATGTCATAAAAATAGAGAAATATTAAGATGAAAACAAAATTACTAACTTTAAATTTACATACACTATTAAATTTGTCGTATTAATGGAAATGATAAAATTTAATGAACATCAAATAATATTATTTTGTACATATTTATTATTCAATTCTATACCATGAGCCTATCATCATGATATTCAATTATCTTTTAAAACCATAATTTAGTGATCATATAGCATTTATTAAGAAGTACAGTAATATTTTATATATCTACATTGTTGAAAATTTAATGTTTTTCTACTTTTTATCATGAATAATGCTGAGGCTAACATTTGTGCATATAAATTTTGCCTATAATTCTAATTATTTTATTGTAATAAATTTAAGGAAAATATGGATCAAAACATACAAATTAAGGCTCCAGACATATGATAGGAATTTGCCTTTCAGAAAAAAAAAAATGTACCTAATCACATCTTTATCAGCATGTACTTGGGCACTAACAAATATTGACATGTTTCAAATTAATTTAATTTTTTCCAATGTTTTAGGTGGTAAATGGCTTCTTGTTATGTTAACATGATTTTTTACTCTGAGAAGTATTGAAAATTGTTTATCAACTAAATTATTTTGATATTTAAATATGTCTGGTTAATATATTTTCATAGAGTTTTTAGATTTTCATATCATCATTTATAATTTTATACAAAATAAAAGCATCAACCCTTTCATTATTACATTGTTGGTAATTTCTCTGAATGTTTATTTGTCATTATATTATATTATTTTTACCACACAAAAGCTTTTCAATTTTATTTAGCAAAATTTTATATATTTTTGCTATATTTATTTGAATTGCCTCAGTATTTAAATTGCATTTCTTTTATTATTAGGTATTGCATATTTTACTAAGCTGATAGTGCATATGGCATAAAATATTAATATTGTTTAAAATTTATAATCAGAACTTCTAAAATTATTTTTAAATATGACTTCATAAATTTAAGATAGAAATTGAAAACTAGATAATAGTGGTTATGAATAGTTATTTTCCTGTTTCTATGATCTATTTGTGTAAGTATTATCTCATTATTTTCTTCATTATATTTTATAACAACAAGTTTTGCTTATGGAAATAATACCTACTTTTATTAATATATTTGAGATTACTCAGATTTTTTATGCTATGTAAATTTTCTAGTATTTGTTAAGTTAAAAAGAAAATCCCCCGAAATATATTATTAAAATATCTTGAAATCTAAATTAAAGTTGAGAATATTCATTTTTATAATGCTTTTCACATGTATAATGCTTTCCATACATCTGTAATTTTTGTCTCTATTTTCTATACTTTATATTTACAAAGGATATAGCTATAGAAAGTCAAAAATTCAGCAGGTTTTAGATTTATAGATATATTCATAGATATAATCACCAACATCTTACAACTTTATGATAAGGAAATACTCATTCCTTGATGGACAGTATACAAATGACAGTCATGTAAACAAATAAACTCAATATGATGATATATATATAATAGCAGGTATATATGGAAGGTATCAAAATGGTATTATAAATCAAGGTAGTATGATAGATTGTAAAATTTGAAAAAGTTGTAATGTTATTCTGTTTTTATTACATTTAAATTTTGTGATATTAGTTATTTAAGCTTTTAACCCTTGCTTTTTTCAACTCTAATAGTAATACAGTAATATATAGAGAGTGCTTAATAGGTTGCTATGAATGCATGGTTTAATGACAGCAAAGAGGAAGATGAAGGTGCTGATATTAAGTTATTTAAAAGAATGAGTTGAAATTTTATTTATATAGTAATAAAGAGTAAGGACCGGTTTTGAAAATTAGCTATATTCCATAAATAAGCAGCCAGGTGCACTTAGTATATAGAATAAAGTTAGGTTGAGGGCTGTGCGCTTAAGTGAACTACATGAGGGAATGTTGGATATATATGAGGTGACAATTTGTGCAGTGACCAAAGATGGGGTACAGGCAAAAAACATAGAAATCTCATATTTTGTTTTGGAAAGGTAACTGTCATGGCTGCAACATTTACAATACAAAGTTCTGTTTTAGGTTACAATATTTCAGTAACCTAAACAAAAGAGGTGATAATGGCCTGAACTGCAGTGTGTATAGTTAAAATAGAGAGGAAAGGCGAAATTTAGGTCAATTTAGGAAAATGAATTCTAAAAATTAAAAGATGAGGGAGATTGGATTTGAGAATTATTTCTAACATTATTATTAGGGTAAATAAGTAGAAGTTCATGCACTCAAACAAGAATAGAAAAACCAAGATGAAGCACTGCCGTAGGTAGAAAGAAAATTATTGCAGTTTCAGACATACTGAGCTTCAAAGATTATTTGACATTAGCATGGGGTTATTAAGCAACTGGATCTCGGGAAGAAAGTCACTAAGGTGGTAATATTGAATATAAACATGGAAGTTATTAGTACATTAATGATGTCTGCCAATAAACAGAAAAGCAATTAGGAAAACTCTTTAGAGATAGTAATAAAAGGTAGGAGATGATTTTAAAAACTAAGAATATCCCACAAAGAAGGAGGAAAGTGTACTTTATTGAGATTATGATTCACAAATAAGTTAGGCAAGAAAAAATAAAGGCACACAAATCAGAAATAAAGAAAAAAAGTAAAATTGTATTTGTTTGCATATACATGTGTATATATAAGACATGCACTTACATATATATAAAGCCTTAAAGATTTCACAAAAAACTATTAGAAATAATAAGTAAATTCAGTAAAGTTGATGAATGCAAAATCAATAAACAAAAATGAGCTGTGTTGCCCTGGCTGGTGTGGCTCAGTGGATTGAGCGCGAGCCTATGAACGAAGGGATCGCGGTTCAATTCCCAGTCGGGGCACATGCCTGGGTTGCAGTCCAGTTCCCAGCAGGGGATGCATGAGAGTCCACCATAGATTAATGTTTCTCTCTCTCTCTCCCTCTCTCCTTCCCTTCCCTTCTAAAGATAAATAAAATGTTTAAAAAATTTAAAAAATTTGTGTTTATATACAATGGTACTACCAGAAAGAGAATTAAAAGAGTAGTTCTACTTAACAACAGTATCAAAATATAAAATATCTAGGAATAAATTTAACCAAGGATGTAAAAGATATATATGCTGAATACTATGAAACATTGATGAAATATGGTATAGGAATTGTGAAAAATGAGGGCAGATTCTAATGTGGTAAGAAATTAATGTGAGGCAATGATGAAGAAAGAAAATTTAGATAAAGTTGTTTTTTGGATTATTTTGATGTTTTAAAGAAAAAATAATGTTTTTTATAATTTGGGAGAAGCTTCAGCATGTTTAAGGAAGCCTGAGAGGAAGGTGGCAAAAAGAGAAAGAGAAGAGAATGAAGAGGAGAGATACAGTTTGAAAATACTACACAAGAAAAGATAGATAACTTATTTTATTTTATTTTTAAAGATTTTATTTATTTATTTTTAGAGAGGGGAAAGGAGAGAGAAAGACAGAGAAACATCAGTGTGTGGTTGCCTCTTGTGTGCCCCCTACTGGGGACCTTGTGGGGGACCCACAACTCAGGCATGTGCCCTGACCGGGAATTACTGTGAACCTTTAATTCACGGGCTGGCACTCAATCTACTGAGCCACATCAGCCAGGGTGATAGATAACTTATTTTAATTGCCAGTTCACAATAACAAAATTCTGATTCAAAATTTCTAGATTGCACTTAAAGAATTGTAGATTTCTAGATGATGATAGAGAAATGTTGATTTTAACACTAAAATGGGTTTTAGTTTTCAAACCTGAACATAATTGTGATATAAAAATCTATTTTTATTATAAATGGCAGTTAGGAAGCTCTATCTCTCTGTTAACTTTCAAAAGTCATTCATACAGTTTTTAGATATACTCAGAACATACACACACACACACACACACACACCCCGCAAGGTATTTATTAAATGTGTGTTAAATATATAAATATATATCAGAATATATATACCAGAATATTTTACATGTATACATATGTGGCTATATTATATATATTCAGTGGAGTTGTTTGCTCTGTGTGGAGAGAGATGGGGGAAATGTCGAGAGGCACACAGAGAACTCTTAATTCCCGGATATTTTTAATTTCATAACCTGGATGATGGTACATGGGTTTGGTTTGCTGCTTTAAAAAATAATCTGTATTTTATATGTTTTTGTGTATAATTATAAAAAGTAAAAAAGTTAAAGGGAAAATCAACTAAATATATGCATTGATTTATATCTTCTCAAGATACAGTAAAAATACAGATATCAAGATACCTATAAAGCAGGATCAAAAAGCAGCTTTTTTATCAGAGTTATTTGTTTGAAATAAACTAATTCCCATTCTGGCTGAAGAAAATGGAATAAAACTTTATTAGAGGACACTAAGCAATTTTCATAATTGCTCGATGGGCCACAGCATCAAGTTGTGCATGCAGAAACCACCTCCTAAATCACACTGCACAGCAGGTTTGGTGATGAAAGTCTTGCAGCTGCCAAGCACCAAATAGCAGTTTGAACTGCCAACACAACCAGCCCTTATCACTGCTGCTCCATTGCTCCAAGAAGTTGGTGTTCCTGTAGCGGTTGCCAAAGATAGATTATGGCCATCCCCACTTGCTTGCATTGCCAATTACTAATTCAGGGCCTGCGTGGGTTATTTTATTGTTGTTGTTGAGCCCATGCCACATGACTATGTACCAGTTACAAAGGAAATAAAATAGCTGACATTTTTACCCTTCTTGGAAGCTTATTCAGCTCTCACTAAGAATTATATGTGGGGATTTTCTCAAACACAGTAAAGGTGTGCAGATGCTTGGCAACTGAGAGAGAGAGAGAGAGAAAGAGAGAGAGAGAGAGAGAGAGAGCGAGCGCGCGCAAGAGAGAGATTGATTTACCATAGGCTTTGTTCATGTCAGTCACTACCTAAGTTTTCAAGAAGAAATTAATGGTCATAGAATGTATTGTTTTCCACATTAATATCAATAAAGCAGTATTTCTCCCTCTCAGTCTCTGCACTACTGACTTTTCAGGCAAGATGATTCTTTGTTATGGGATCTGTCCTGTGCATTGTAGAATGTTGAACAGCATGTCTGGTATCTATCTATTTGATTCCAGTAGCTTCTCCCATACTCTCCCATTTGTGGCAACCAAAAGTGTGTCCATTCATTGATGAATGCCCTTTGGGAGAACAGAATTGTACCAGTTGAGAACTACTGCTACAATGCACAGTTGCATCATAACAGTTGAGGTAAAGACTATGAAATTAAATTCTAGGCCTTAGCACTATGTTGGAAAACACATTTTAGTCCTTAAGTTAACTGTATAGTATTCTTAACAAATATATTATCTTAAGATAAATTTAAATTTTGTAAGTCAAGACAGCCATCTTTTCATGGAATGGTCATGAAGTAAGTGTTAACAACACGTCAGTGAATGGAACTTCCCACTTAAAAGTTTAGATTCAGACTGCATGCACCCAGGACTGCTGTTTAGTTATTTAGTCTGTGTGATGGAACGCGAATTACTGTGCCTCAATTCAGCTTCTATAAAATGGAGGTTTAAAAATAAATACATTAAAGTCTTATTGTGAGAATCAAATGGGTTAATGCATACATATGAGATACTGTTGAATGAAAGATTAAATTTGAGGAGTCATTTGTGTTTTGAAACTGACTCTACAATCCTTGCTCTCTCTGTGACCATAACCTACTCCTTTCTCTTAGTCTTGCCTCCTTTTTTTTTTTTTTCTTTTTTTTATTAAGTAAACCAGCCTTCTTTCTGCTTTTGAATCAGCCATGGGGTACTGCACAACTCCAGAGGGCATTAATCCTACTTAGAATATGCTTTTTTGCTTTTTTTTCCAGCTGTTCTTCCATCTTCCTGAAAGATGCTTTTGTAAAACCTAGCATTGGCCTTTCATCCAAATCTTAGCTTAAATGTGGCCAGTCAGAAAGGCTTTCCATGATCACCCAGATATAAATACTTGCTTAGAGACTATCATATTTTATTTTAATTAAATGCATACCATAGACATTTTATGTATAAGATATGTATATGTATGAGTTGATTTATCAATTTATTTGTTTATTGTCCCTGAAATAGGATTTAAGCTCCATTAGGGAAAGAAACTTCTTCTTCCTTTCTTTTTTTTTTTATCATATATGCCTAGGATAATGTAAGGTATATGGTAAGACTTAATAATGTTTTTGAGGAAACAAATAAAATACAAAGGATTAAAAATCTCCTGCAAAACTGAGCTTTTTTTCACAGTTACTAAATTTTTTGATATCCTCTTATCAATAATAGAATTGCATCTACAGTGTAACTGTAAAAAAAAAAAAAGTAAAGTGGCAATGGAGACCTTTAATTTGTAACTACCTGGGGGAAAAAATAAGCAAACTAACATACAATTTCTGGTATTTAATTTACAGATTGAAGAAATGAAAAAAAGCAAAAGAAATGAGTTCAAATTATCATTGTCATCTTCACTAATATGGGTAGGACATAATCTCTAAACACATGATAGTCTTTGAATAAATGTTGCCATATAAAAATGAATCATTTTAATACTTACTTTTTAATAATTTTTATCTTGCAAACCGGTGAAAACTTAATCACAGAACAATGGACAAAATTTGTGAAGCATTGTTTGAAAGCAGAGAATGTAATTCTTCAGTGTAAACTGAGAGTTTGTCAATTTCATCTACCTTTCACAGAGCTGGCCTGAGTAATAAAAAATTTTGCAATGCCTGACATAAAGGACCATAAACTGTGTAGCCATTACTATATTTCCTGCCTTTGAACTTACTCTTTCTTATTTTGAATACCTCAGGTTTTTGAAGTGTTTTATGTCTGTCTTGACCTGAATTATACCCTCCAATCTCTCTTTTCTGACTGGTGTTTACCATAATTTCAACAACTACTAATATGGACTAATTGCTGATATTAATTGGGTACTCTCTGGATCCAGAATATGGAAGCAGCAATGTTCTTATAAAAAGGTGACTGAGAACCTAGTTCTTGAAGATAATCAAGGAATAATCAGATTTGGGGAAAGAGGCAGACAGACATTTTGTGGTTAGACAGAAGGTAATGGCACATGCAAGCAAGTCAGAGTAGAACTTCAGTCATAGATAGAAAATGCTATAGCAGGAAACGACATCAGATAACATTTATATCTTTTCTTTTTCTGATTTATATTCTATGTCCACAGGTAAAAAAAAATCTAGATACATATGAGGCTAAGAAGAAATATATTTGGCCCTCTGGTTCTGATCTGTCCTCATAAAAGAAACCACTTCTACATTCTACATTTATACATCTCTTGAGCATGAGACAACCACTTTTTTCCTGAGCTAGCTACAGCAGTTTTTTCCAGTCTCATTACAGTAAAGAGGATTTTGAATGATTCACTTCTCATTCTTTAGAAAGCATACAGGCACATAAGTGGCAGCTGGGCTCCTGTTCTCCAGACTGAAGATGAAATGGATGTGTTTGGTTTGTGATGGATATCACCTATAACTGCTAACTACTGCTGCCATCAATGTCATTGTTTGCTCAGCCTCTGACATACTAAGGGGTATTTTTCCTGGGTTGTGTATCTGAATGTCACTTTTATAAAATCAGGTAAGCCAAAAATACCACATCCTTACATCATTTATTTGCAGAAACACTCTTTTGGGGAATAATTTTTTCCTAGAAAAATGCAAAATATTTATTTTTACTTTGAATAAAGTTGAAGTAACAATAATTTATGTTCCCCTAATGTGTACATATGGGTTAGAATGGGTTGTAAATATTGTCAAGATGCCTTATACCCCCTTCTTTGATTTTCTGTGCCATTTTTAAAGCCCAAGTTTCTTAACTGTAGCACTATTTAACTAAAATCAACAACTTTTCTTACTTCTTTAGTAAAACATAACTCATAAGCACAGGAAAGAACATTTTTGTCGTAGCTGGTATCCATCTTCTTACTAGATAATAAAAAAGTCTTATTCTTTTATGTTATGGTTGTACTGAACTCTTTGTTTCACAAAAGCAATTTCCTATATTTACATAAGTTAAAGTTTACTTTTTAGGTTAGCAGTATGCTGCTACTACAGCTAATTCTGTTTTCCAAATAGATTACTCTCCTTTGCTCTTGTGATTTGCTTTCATGGCCAGCACATCTTTATATCTATAATAATATCTAAACAAAAGTGACAGCATATACAAGTAAAAATGCAAATAAACTATAATTATAAATAGAATTAACATGGTAAAAGTGATGACTGATGTCATCTTCTCACTAGAGGATAGTCCATACATTCCTTCTATCTACAACGCTCTCATCTGACATTGAAAGTTTTATACCCTCTAAACTTTCCGGATGTCATTCTACCTAGTACATCTTTCCAATTCCTATCCAGTTGAGTGACTTCAACATCCACTTTGATTAATCTTATACATCCTAACCTCTTAGTTGTTTTATCTTTCTAAATGCTGACGACCTTTATTTCAGCACAACTGCAACCAAATGCCTACATAGGCTATATTTTAAATTTCACTCCCATTAAAAATTGATTTTGTTAGTATAGTATTTCAGTGTCTCCCTCAGATGACAAGCTGTGGCATTCTACTTTACTCCCTATATTTTCGGTCTCTCTTAACCCCCAGACCAAATCAGATGAAAAGCCCTGACTCATCAGTCTTCTAAATTCCTCAAAATAGCCACCATTCACAACACTCTGGAATTTTGATTACTCTCTTCCGTTCCTGGAATACTCAGCTCATTTTGATTGTAAGCATTTCCTCTCCAAATCTTTCACCACACATTCAGTTCTCAGTGATCTCTGTAAAATCTTAAATTGACTTCTCTGCTACCTGATAAAAATCCTTGAACTGATGTTGTCTTCATCTAATTTATTTCCAAACATCTTAAAGAACTGTCATGTTTTTCTGCGTAAGTCCCCTTTTCTAAAATACTAGGCTTCCCTGTCTTTTCATGGTTAACATCAACTTACATTTCCTGTGTGAGCCTAATGAAGAAGTCTATGAGAGCATACACTGACACACCAAAGTCAAAATAAATAGCCCTCAAGGTGTTCCCATAACCTTACATGCCTCATTTTATGACAGGATTATGAATCATTAGTACACTAAGGTACCTTTGTTATTTGGTGAATATGTTTCCATTTTTGCACCGCATTTCTCTATGTTAAATCTTAGCTTTATATTACTTAACACATACCTGAGCTCTGAAGTTCAAAGCAACTTCCTCATAGAAGTTTGATCTAAACTTCTCAGAATATCAGATTCATTTTATAAATATCTTCATAGCTCAACAGAATTTTACCTCAAACTAAAATTTTAATTATACATTGTATGAATCTGTGGACAAAGATATCTTCCTTATTAAAGGTTTCAGCTCATCAAGGTATGATCCATGTCTGCTTTGACAATTATTGTACATTCAAAATGTAACGCTAACTCTGAGAATAACAAAAGGCATATATTAACAATTTGTTGTATAAAAACAGTAAGAATTTTATTGGATTTAAAATATAGAATTGTTTTGCAGGCTGCAAATTTACTAAGTATATATTATAAAAAATACTTTTATAATCAAATATTTTTATTTTACTCACAGTCAAGATTGTGCTTATGAGTAAAACATAGTAGGCCATGGCTGGCTAAGGTTCTTATGGTAATTTGTTTCTAACCTAAAAACATTGGAAATTTTATATAATTCAATCCCAGAAAAATCCTTAATTGCATGATAATATTGTGATGGTATCAGAGAGGTGTGATGCCTTCAGGAATAGAAAAGCAAATATTCTAAACAGAAGAGAACTTGTCCAAGAAAAGTTAATGCTCACCCTGGACAGTTATCAATTCTTGACAGAATACTTCTCTGAGTATTAACCTCAAATTTAATGGTTGTTTGAGGCTGATGGGAACAATTGGGAACTTGAGAGAAAAAAATCTCATAGTCCATTTTTTTTCCATTAGATATTTGTTAAGTACTGTTACTATACAGGGGACTGAGGAAAGTTTGAAAGTAGATTGAAAGTTTACAAAAGGCAGAGTTGATCTTACATGTCCTATAGTGCTTAGAAAAACAAAAGACTTGTTGGAAGGATAGATATTGCCTAATTTCAAACTTCTTGGAGCAAAAAGGAGAGGTTAATCTGGAATCCCTGAAGGACAGAGCTTGATCTCCAACAAAATTTCATGGAAAAGGAGAGAGAACCATTATATTCAGAGGGTCATGTCTTAATAAGAAGCATGAAATTAAGAGGTGGAGTTTTAAAGCTACAATCTAGCCCTGACTGGTGTGGTTCAGTGGATTGAGTGCCAGCCTATGAAACAAAAAGGTCATCACTTCAATTCCCAGTCGGGGCATTTGCCTGGGTTGTGGGCCTTGTTGCCACTTGGGAGCCTGTGAGAGGCAACCGTAGAGATATTTCTCTCCCTCTCTTTATCCCTCCCTCCCCCTCTCTGTATAAATAAATAAAATCTTAAAAAATACTTTAAAAACTATAAACACTATATAAGTAATTTTCCATTTTAATTTTTTATTGTTTTGCCATTTTTATGTGAATTGTTGTTCAAGTAGCTTTCTGCCTTTTACCCCCATCCCAGCAATCACCCTCAGCCCTCCCCACCTCCCTCCTGTTTCCACTCCCCCCTTGTTTTTGTCCGTGTGTCCTTTATACTTGTTCCTGTAAACCTTTCCCCTTTTCCCCTGAAATTCCCTCCCCTGCAATCTAGCTAAATTCACCTCCACTCCTGATTATGTTTCTTAATAAGATAAGAAACCCATTTCTGGCGAAAAATAAGATCATCTGGATTTTTCTTGTATATAATTTTAAACATATAACAACAGCAACAACAAAAAGGTGCTTGTAAAGGGAAGAAAAATGGGTAATGATCAAGAGAAATAGAGGATAATATATGTAGATTGTATAGATGATCCATTTATTGATTTAGCAGATAATCTTTAAAATAACTGGAAAATATTAAAGAAAATGGAGGATAGACAGAATAAGTATTTCAAAAATATTTAGAACCTATAAAAATGAATAAAATGAACATTCTAGAATTGAGAAAAAAGTTAAATTAAAAACTAACTGATGGCTTTACTGCAACTATAGTATCAATAAACTCAAAAACAAGTCCACAAAAAATACTCCAAGTAAAACACACAAAAAAGATTTTAATAAATGAATAGAAAAGACATACAGATTGTGAAGAAAGATCTAACTTGTGTGTTAGTAGAATCTCAAAGAGAGAGAGAAGATAATATGGCAAAAATGATTGATAGATATCTGATGTGCCAATGACTGATATATAACAACTTTCAGATTCCAAAAGTTAACAAATCTCAAAACCAAAGAAACCACATCTAGGCATATAAAGTAAAGTAAACCTGTCAGTAATCTTAGAAAATAGATTAAAGACAATCAGAACAAAAAAGCACATTACTTTCAAAGGACCAACAATAAGACAGATGACTGCTCAACAGAAACACTGAAAGCCAGAAAGCAATGAAAGGCATCTTTAAAGTGAGAAAAAAGTAAACACAAATCCAGAAATACTTGCCCAGTGAAAACATCACTTGAAAGATAAAATGAAGTTAAGACTTTTCTAAGCAAACCATGATCAAGGAAATTTAACACTAGCAGGACTACACTTTAAAAAGTTAGTTCTTCTGATAGAAGGAAATTGTTTTCAGGCAGAAATAAGGATATTCTTAGAGAAATAAAAACATTAGAGAAGGAAAATTTGTAGGCCAACAAAATAAATACCTGTCAAACAAAACAATAATTACAATGTGTTGTAGAATTTGAATAGTATTAGAAAAAATAATGCATGCCAAAATAAGAGAAATACAATAACAGGAAAGATATTTTAAATGATCTAAAATTCTATAACTCTCTCAGAACTGGTAAAAGTGTATTTTTTTTTATTTTATTACAATGTAGAAGTCAATAGCACATATAGAAAACAGTAAAAGAACAATAAAAAGTGTACAACTAACATTAATAAAAGAGAAATATAGAATAATACAAATATAGATATAAAAAAATGAAATAAATAGCAACAAAAAGCATCTTTTAGAAACAAGCCAAGAAAATATTCACAAATAAAATCTATGACTCCTGGGATTACTTCAAATAATTCAGAGGGGAGAGTTGTACACAAAAGAGTGTAAATAAAGTATAATTAACCATGAGTTGATAATTGTTGAAGATGGGTGCTGGTTATTATAGTATTCTCTCTACTTCAATTTTTTCTTAATTAAAAGGATATATGCATATGTAAATATAAATATGTATGTGTATGGAAGGCAAAATACCTATTAATCATTAACATATATCATGGCATTTCAAAAATATCATAACTATAGTACATTGCCTAGATATATACTTTTGAATATTTCTCCATATTTTCAAACATATATTATTATACCTAAAATAAACATGAAGGATACAAACATATATTTTAAACATATAAAACTTTATGAACCCACCAACTTGTGTAACACATCTATTTTTGTCATTTTTGTTGAAATTATCTTAGAGAGGTATGTACTTTCATGATTGTGGAGATAGGTCACTGCAATTTCAAAAATGATCTCTTTAAAAAGAGTTTCATCCATAACAGTTGATCTAGACTTGTTATTCACAAGTAGTTTTAGAATCACTGATTAGATACAAATATCATATACCAGTGAAATACTCAGAAAGTATCACATAATGATCTGTGAGTCTGTGCAAATTATCTGAAATCAAAGATTCCTGAATTAAGCCAACTATATCACATTTAATAATCACTTGAATTTGAACTTAAAATTGGCTTTATGACTTTCATTTCTGTAGTTAGCCCTTTCCAGATTTAATGTTCCTTGCTGTATTAAATTATAATCTAATTCAGATCATTCTTTGATTCATCTTTGGCTATTTTGCCTAAATTTAGGTGTTAGCCAGGCTTTCTGTTTCTCAATGATCACATCTTTTTTAAATTATCAGTTCCCTTTTGGGAATTTCACAAGGTTCTCATTTCACTATATATGGGAAATTGCCTAACTTAATGATTCATAAAATGAACCTAATGGTCCAATGATGATAATAGCCATCTATATCAGGAAATACTCAGCTTATTCATAGTGTTAAACATGAATTTTTTTGCATGAAATAAAAATTATTGGAAGTTTTAGCAATATTTTCTGTTTAAAAATAAGGTTTATGTGACCTAGAGCACATCTTTTTATTGAATTGTTCTTTTATATTTCAATTTTTAGATGGAATTTATTTGACAATTATGAGCCAAGTACAATAGGCAAATCATGTGCTAAGCATGAGATACATTAACAATTAACAGGCAAGATAAGAATTTCCACTCATGAATCTGATGTGTAGTTAAGTTTGAATGACTTGACCTACAAGTCATTCATTCTTAACTACATTCTTAACCTAATTACTAGGATTACTAGGAACTCATTAGTTCTTATATATCATATATGTGTATTTCAGAGAAATTGACTTACCTTCTTTCAAATTAAATTTATCCCCAATGAATACTTTAAATCCATGTTGTAATCTCCCCCCCTTATTAGGATCTGTCTATTGATTTTTACCTATACTGATATGGCTAATAATTTGATTTCTAGACATAGTGACCTTTCAGTGTACATTAAAATTTGCTTTAGAATTAGGGTAAAATTTTGAACTGCAAAGGAATAGTTTATAGAATAAAAACATTCATTCAGCAGAGTCCCAGCTTGGAGTATATGTACATAAGATAGTTGAAAAGTCATGTTGGTAATGTATGAATTTCCTGATGCAACTATAACAAATCACAAATTTAGTGACTTAAAGCAACATAAATTTATTATCTTATTTCCTTAGGTGTCTGGAGTCCAAAAACAAAGGTGTCATCAAACCTGCACTCTTTCTGGATGCTTTCAGGGTGAATCCATTTTCTTGTCTTTTCACCTCTAGAGGCCATCTGCATTTCTGGTGTTTCTTTCCTTCCTCTGTCTTCAAGGACATGAGTCACATCTTAAGATCTCTTTCTCTGACTTCTGCTTCTGTCTTAAAGTCTACTTATCTTCCTCTACCTCCCTAGCCACCTTGACTCACTAACTCTCCTGTCTCCCTCTTGTGAACACCCTTGTGATTACCTATGGCCCATCCAAGTAACCCAGAATAATCTTATCATTTCAAGATACTTAATGTAATTGCATCTGAAAGTCCCTTTTATGGTGTCTGTCATGTTTTGTCATATTTACAGTTCTGGGAATTAGGGCATGGACAAAATAGGGAGACCTTTTTTAGTCTACCACAGGTTAAAACTTGTTTCACCTTCCTCATGTATAATGAGAAGGAGCTACAATAGGCCCTTCACTATCATTTTTAAGTCTAAGCTGACTTTATTCCAAAGGAAAGAGTGTAAGTACTTGGAAGATTATGTCGTGACATATAATAATCTTCAATGACTGGAACAGAGAAACAGAATATACATGATTTCCTGCTTTACAACTTTGAAATAAAAACTCTCAATTTTAATTTTGTATACTGCTATATCTTTGTTTGGTAATAACAGAAAGAGTTACTGATTTACATGAATTATTAAGAACACATATATAATTTCCACATTTTTCTTATTAGAGCTATGTAAGAAAATGAAATAAAATAGTTACTGCATTAATGAAGCAGACTAGACATAAATTACCCCAAATTGTATTATAATACTTTACAAATAAAACCTTTATTTTTGTTCACTTGTTATTCTTGGATTCGGAATCCTATTAAGATTAAAGTAATTCATATTAATTGTTGAAAAGGCAAGAAAGACTCTTTTTGTTCTTTAAACATAATACATCAAGATTGTATTCAAAAATATGTATTCACAATACATATTAATTGATGAATTTAATTTTAAGTACTTGCAATTTGAAGTGGCAATAATGTTTAATGTTAATTATAAATCCACAGTATAAAATAACTCATCAAAAATACTCACTAGGTGCCTACTGATAGCACAGTTACAATGTGCAATAATTGGATTACAAATCAAAAGCTGTAGGGTGCAGTCATAACCCTCACAAAATATAATCAATTATCTAATCTCATAGAATATTTACACCACAGGGATCAACAAATGTTAAAATTCAGAGATTTTTTTCCTGAATAGTTGAAAGTCTATTATTAAAATGTTCATCAACACACCAGTGATTAAACAAGAATAAATAAATAGATAGAGGGATGGATAGCTAGATATAGATATAGATAGATACACTGATATATATATAAATGATATAGATATATATGTAGATGATATAGATATAGAAATAGATAGATTTAGATATAAGCAATCCTTACCATTAACATGGGTCAGAAATTTTTAGGGCTTAGCTAAATAGTTCTGGTCCAGAGCCTCACATGAGATTATAGTTAAGGTTTAGAAAAGAGCTAAAGTTATCTGAAAGCTTGAATGGGACCAGAGGATTTTCTACTAAGGTGGCTCACTCACATGGCAAACCAGGCAGTGTGGGTTGTTGGTGAAGGTATTCATTTCTTTGCGACATTAATCTCTCCATAGAATGCTTGGGTATTCTTATCAGATGGCAATTATCTATCAGAGAACAGGAGCCAGTTGGAGGGTGTACATATTATGAACTAACTTTAAAAGTCACATAGCTTTATTTTGCTATATTTTACTCATTAGGCGCTAGTCACTATATAAGACCCACATCCAGAAAGAGAGGAATTGGCTTCACCTTTTCTTTTAAATATATTTTGTTGATTATGCTATTACAGTTGTCCCATTTCTCCCCCATCATTCTCTCCACCCTGCACACCCACTCCCACCCACATTCCCATCCTTTAGTTCATGTCCATGTGTCATAAGTTCTTTAGCTTCTACATTTCCCACACTATTCTTGCCCTCCCCCTGTCTATTTTCTACCTACCATCTATGCTACTTGTTCTATGTACCTTGACCCCCTCTCTCCTCCTCCCACTCCCCTGTTGCTAACCCTCCATGTGATCTTCATTTCTGTGTTTCTTTTCCAGTTCAACTTGTTTGCTTAGTTTGCTTTTGTTTTAGGTGTGGTTGTTAATATCTGTGAGTTTGCTGTCTTTTTACTGTTCATATTTTTTAACTACTTTTTCTTAGATAAGTCCCTTTAACATTTCATATAATAAGGGCTTGGTGATGATGAACTCCTTTAACTTGACCTTATCTGAGAAGCACTTTATCTTCCCTTCCATTCTAAATGACGGCTTTGCTGGATAGAACAATCTTGGATGTGGGTCCTTGACTTTCATGACTTGGAATACTTCTTTCCAGCCCCTTCATGCCTGGAAGGTCTCTTTTGAGAAATCAGCTGACAGTCTGATGCAAACTCCTTTGTAGGTGACTCTGCCTTTATCCCTTGCTGCTTCTAGAATTCTCTCCTTCATTTTAATCTTGGATAATGTAATTATGATGTGCCTTGGTGTGTTCCTCCTTGGGTCCAACTTCTTTGGGACTCTCTGAGCTTCTTGGACTTCCTGGAAGTCTATTTCCTTTGCCAGATTGGGGAAGTTCTCCTTCATTATTTGTTCAAATGAATTTTCCACTTGTTGCTCTTCCTCTTCCCCTTCTGGTACCCTATAATTCAGATGCTGGGACATTTAAAGATGTCCTGGAGGTTCCTAAGCCTCTCTTCATTTTTTTGAATTCTTGTTTCTTCATTCTTTTCTGTTTGGTTGTTTCTTTCTTCCTTCTGGTCCACTCCATTGATTTGAGTCCCAGTTTTCCTCCCATCTCTATTGGTTCCCTGTGCATTTTTCTTCATTTCACTTATTGTAGCCTCCTTTTTTTCATCTAATTTGTGAGCAAAATCAACCAGTTCTGTGAGCATCCTGATCACCAGGGCTTTGAATTGTGCATCTGATAATTTGGCTATCTCTTCGTTGCTTAGATAAATTGGCTCTGGGGCTTTGATTTGTTCTCCAGCTTGAGACATTTTTGTTTGTTTCTTTTTTTCTTTTTTTTTTGGTCTAGTCATGGCTGTTACGTAGTGAGGGGTGGAGCCTCAGGTGTTCCCCAGGGCGGGACAGCCAGTCGCTGGTATACAGGTAGTGACGCTGTATGTGGGGGCGGGGTCTGAGGGGAGATAATGGTGGTTGCTTTACTCACTCTCAGATTCCAGTTCCTTTCACTGCTTCCCCTTTGCCTGGATTATCTGCGTGCAAATGTGGGACCACTTGGTCAGCCAGCTGCCTTGAGCGGCCTCACTGGGTCTGCACAGTTGCCACCCCGTGCCCGGGTCCACTAGCCACCACCTGTGCACCGGGGGTCTGCTAGCCGCTGCTGCCTGCGTGCTCGGTCCACACCTCCACTGTCTCCTGCCGCAACTCTGCCCTTCTTACCAGTCTGGATGAATGGTTTTTGGACTTCTGTAGAGTTCACTTTTCTGTGAGTTATGCTTGTTTTCTTGTTTCTAAATCTTTGTTGTCCTTAATTTTGGTTGTGAGAGGAGGCATAGTATGTCCACCTACGCCTCCATCTTGGCCAGGAGTCTGCTTCACCTTTTGAAGGGAGTAGTGCCTAAGAATTCCACTGCTGGAGTTATACCCTGAGAATCCTGATACTCCAATTCAAAAGAACCTATGCACCCCAATGTTCATAGCAGCACAATTTATAATAGCCAAGTGCTAGATACAACCTAATTGCTCATCAGTAAAAGAGTGGATCAAAAAAATCTATGGTACATTTACACGATGGAATACTTTGCAGCAGCAAGAAGGAGCTCCGACACTTTACAACAGCATGGATGGAACTGGAGTGTATTATGCTAAGTGAAATAAGCCAAGCAGTGAAAGACAAATATCCTATAATCTCACTTACAAGTTGAACCTAATCAACAAAACAATTAAGCAAGCAATACAGAACCAGAGACATGGGAATAAAGAACAAACTGACAGTAACTAGAGGGGAAGGAGCATAACTGGAGAAAGAAGCAGAAGGGCTGTCAAGGAGCATGTATAAAGGACCCAGGGACAAAGACAACAGGGGGCAGGGGGAGGATCCCACGTGGGAGATAGGGAGGCAGGGGAGAGTGGTGAGGAAAAATGGGGACAACTGTAATTGAAAACAAATAAAAAATTTTAAAAAGATGTAAAATAGCTTTGAAATAAAGAATTTTTGAATTTGGTATTAAAAAAAGAATTTCTGATCATGTTATAAAGCCATCATACTCTGAAAGGCAGTGAATTTCCCTATGTATAGTGTCACTGGCTGTATCTCAGATTTTAGTATTATAAAGTGTTATAATTTAAGGAAAGTTTAAAGTTAATGATAATTTGCATTTTAGAATTTATTTTAAATATACTAGTTAAAAATTTCTACATTCTTCCTTTGTGTTTCATATTATCTTAAGGCAGATTGATTTTTTTCCCTTTAGTTTCAAATCTTTGAAATTATAAAGTTAATAAAAATATATTGGCCTACATAAACTCATTTTATTTTAAAAAATCCTGAAAATATTTCTATATGTTAACACTGTGACCATGATATGAAATGGAATTTAGTTTCTTTTTATTTTTTATTAAGCTTAATAAATTACCTGAAGAAAACCACTTTGAATATTAATTATGATTATGTACTTGTAGGTATAAACAGTGAACTGGCTGTAATTACCAACAGCATATCCTGAAAATCACTTCCTTTCACTATACTTTAATTCAGTTTTTAATCCTTAAACTGTAGGAGAAATTCAAGTAAACTGAATATTTTCTTTTGTGTCCATCATATTTATTCTTCTACATCATTTATTCATTCTGACCCCCAATATTTT
Organism: Anoura caudifer; assembly: GCA_004027475.1. NCBI lineage: Eukaryota > Metazoa > Chordata > Mammalia > Chiroptera > Phyllostomidae > Anoura > Anoura caudifer. The sequence goes on from PVKU01002726.1 coordinate 125,047, forward strand.
TTTCAAAGTTTCAGTATTTTTTCCTGAATTATTTCTTCTTCCAATCTAATGAAGAATACTTAGATATTTACTATAAATTGTGTTCATATAAATACACCTCATTCAGAAAAACCCTACCAATGGCTTACTTACCTGTATCCCTTTTTTCCTGAATTATTAATGTGACATTTAAATAGGTTTCTTCCTTAAAACAAAAGATAGAGTACTTATAATTTTAACTTCAGTTACATCTCCCCTCCAAAATTTTTATGTCTTTAAAAACTTCACACTGGTCAGAATGGCCATCATAAACAAAGTAACCAATAAGTGTTGGAGAGGTTGTGGAGAAAAGGAGACCCTAGTGCACTGTTGGTGGCAAGGCAGACTGGTACAATCACTATGGAAAACAGTATGGAATTTTCTCAGAAAACTAAAAATGGATCTGCCTTTTGACCCAGCAATTCCACTGCTAGGATTATATCCTAAGAACCCTGAAACACCAATGCAGAAGAAACTATGCACCCCTATGTTCATAGCAGCACAATTTACAATAGCAAGTGTTGGAAGCAACCTAGGTGCCCATCAGTAAATGAATGGATCAAAAAACTATGGTACATTTACATAATGGAATTCTATGAAGCAGAAAGAAAGAAGGAGCTCCTACCTTTCACAACAGTGTGGATGGAACTGGAGAGCATTTTGTTAAGCAAAATAAGCCAGGTGGTGAAAGACAAATACCATAGGATCTCACCTTTAATAGGAACCTAATCAACAAAACAAACAAACAAGCATGATATAACCAAAGACACTGAAATTGAGAACAGGCTGACAGTCACCAGAGGGGTGAGCGGAGGGAATTTCAGGGGAAATGGGGAAGGGTTTACAGGAACAAGTATAATGGACACATGGACAAAAACTAGGGGGTGGGGTGGAAATGGGAGGGAGGTGAGGAGAGCTGGGGCGGTGGGCTGGGATGGCAGTAAAAGACAAAACTGTACAAGAACAACAATTAAAATAAAATTTAAAAAAAGAGAAATAGAACCTAAAGGATAAGAAGTTATCTATGAAAACAGGAAAGGAGGTTTGCCAGATTGAGGGAATGGGTTGTGAGAGAAACTAATACTGAGAGAGTAACCTCATTTAAATCTGCAAAAATCAAGTATAATTTTAAAAAATACCTTATTTTTTTTTTGAAAATGTATATGAAATTCATATAAAATAAAATGAACCATTTCGAAGTGTGAAAAAAAAAAACTATTGGTGCAAATCAGTTTTCATCAACTTACTAAGGACTCCATTGCTTTTTTGATTATGTTGTGCATATTGTTCAAACAATTATTTTTATAATCTATTTAAATGTCCATGAAACAAGTTGCATTCTCTATTTATTTCTTTTGGTGTTGGGTTATTCTCACTCACTTCCCCAGAGATGATGGCCTTGCTCACATATAGCTAGACTATGTGCCATTGTTATTGTAAAGAATGCTAAGGGTACTAAGAAGTGTACTCCTACAACTAATTTATTTCTTTTTTTTTCAAATTCCTAATATGAATATATTATTGACCTACAATTGTGTTTAGTATAATATCAGATATGACTACATCATAGAGGGAAATTTGATAGTGTGCATAACAAAAAAAATTAAACACCATATACAGAAGTTCTATGAAAAAACAAAACGGTGCCATAGTGATGATGAAGTCAGGAAAATTGAAAAGGAAAACAATGTGGGATAATTCAGAAGGGGCAGTAAAGTCAATATTCAAAAGAGCCAGTAACTCAAACTCTCTTTTAAAATAAAACAGAAAAACAAAAACAAAATACGCAAGCTTTTTATTTTCATTTAATCTATTATGCCGTTGTTGCAAAGAAATTACCTTCCAGTATTTGAAATAATTTATGTATTTAAAACATTTGTCATGTATCCAAATTTTTATCTGTAGGATAATTAGACTAGCAACAGTAAAGTGCATAACATGATTTGCTGACTTATTACAGTGGAGTAGTTGCCAAATCAGACTCATGTATTAGAGATATCAAGGACCTGGGACATCAAGACATTCAGACAAAGCAGGGAGAGGTCTGATACAGTGAAAGTACACCCTACCCTCGCAACCTGTCCTCCTCGACCTTCTTTCTTATATCAAACAAGCACTCTGATCTAAAGTAGACCATCCATTTTAAACCCAAAGGCTTGTCTAGGGCTCTAACATCCTTCAGTGAGCCATACCTCATAAATCCATAGATTTGGGGTTTGCTTATCATAAACAGCCTTTACCAGAGGCATCTGCTGAGAACATTTCATAGGAATATGTCCTCCTTAGAGAGGATATTTAATATATATTTCCCAAAAGACCATGTTGATAAGTGGTTACCGCAGTCACCTGCCTACTTCCCTTCCCTTGGGATTATCCCCCCAATAATCAGGTGATAAAAGGATACCTGGCAAACTGCTTTCACATCATTTGTTAAGGTTGCAATTCAGGGGAGATAATACTAAACAGGGGTTGTACAGAAAAGACAAGTGGAAGTGTGAAACTTCCTTGGGCAAATGTAGTACACACAATTTTCCCCAAATTCTACCTGCAAACTATGCATCTATTAAAATCATTTGACCATATGAGAATATTTAAAGAGTATATTATTCCAGTTCTCTGGAATTCTCATTCACTTTATGTAAGTTGTCACTATTTTATCCTAAAATGTAACTGAAGAGGAAACTTTATTTCACACAGGAAAGGAAATGGAAATTTTCTGTAAAAATGAGGTAACATGGGTTTTATGGAATATTTTCAGTTTAGCTATGTCGGTTCAGTTTAACTATTACATTTCCATAAACAGCAACATTTTCAGAATGTCATCATTCAAAGCCTTGATTGATTATAGGTAGTTGATCTAGAAACTCATTGAAAAAATTCAGATAGGTTACTTCACATTTTTACATAGTATTTCAATACATAGAAGATAATTCTTTTAAAACTGGATGAAGACAACTTCTATGCTTATTTCTGAGGACTCCTGAAAGTCTGGCTTTGGATCTTGGTTGAGATAAGGGAGGGAGAGAGACGTTCCAGCTAGCTAACAAAACGTCCCTGGCAGCACCACAGCCAGTTTCTTTATTGATGGCTTTTACTTGCAAGATTATCTATAATTATGACATATGAGAGAATATATAAATTATTCTATAATTTATTGAAAAATTATAAAGAGCAATAGAGAAATCAGAAATTATCTATATTTTAAACAAATTTTAAATGCGGGTATGTCTAAATTATGAAATGTTACATACCTATTTTTTTTTTAATTACGCCTTTCAAAAATATTGGGTTGGCCACAAGTCCACATATTTTTTCTGTAAAATAAAAGACACATTTTTTATCTTCACCACTAACTTTATTGATTTAGATATTTTGTTGGCTCTCTCCCACTACTGATTCTAGTGGGCAGAGGCCACGAGTGCTGCTAAAGATTTTTTAGTGCATAAGACAGCCACTCAGCAAATAATTATTTGGCCAAAATATTAATAGTACCAAGAAACTCTGCAAACCACTTTTGACACGTTTGATCAATCAGTCACAGCACCTTCTCCGTACACTACACAAATCTTTTGCGTTTCAGTGGCATTTTCACCTTTCTTGAAATAATATCGCATATATGCCAAAAATGTTGTGAATTTTCTTCAATCCTCAATATTAAAATGGCTGCACAAAAACTCAACAATTTTTTTAAGTGAGCACTATTATGACCGCTGCTACAATACAGTCTAACAAAATCGTTTTGAGTGAAGTTAAAGACAACTAAGCACTGCCAGAGACATCTTACAGGGGAAGAAACTTTTTGGCCAATCCAATACTTAATAATGTGGGGACATTTTCTTTATGGAAGTAAAATTAGTGAGCCTGATTGGCTACATGACTAGATGAAAACAGAAGACACCACTGGGCACTTTGACCTGGGCTCTCCATGAATAATGCAGAGACTAAGTGTGTCTTTATGCAAATGAAAGAACCCTTTACTTTGTTGGCTCTCAGACCCCCCAGCGCTTCTTAACTGCCTTCAGCTCAAGGTAAATTCTATGTCAAAGAGGCATATTTTGAGGTGACATTCTGGCTTCTTTCATCTAGACCATATGATTTGTTAAACATTCTAGTAGGTCTCTGTAGATCTAGCCTCTTTAGACTCAATGAAAGTATGCTTCGTTGGCAGAGAAAGCTATACTCAAGGCAATATTCAGTGACTTTTCAATATTTATCAAAATAAATACTGCATGAAATACACAGAAAAATCCCTGTCTGGTTTTCCAGATCTATTACTATAGTGCCACCCTGCCCACTGTCTCTCTCCCAGTAATATTTCCCTCCTATTGTTTCTAACTATTAATTTCTATTCTAAGTTTACTCACTATTACATTTGCCTACTCTAGACATTGCTGCTTTATTGACTTGGCTCATACTGTTATTTTATTTGAGTTGTCTCTTCTTTTTCATTTTCCCTGGTATCCTTATGTTTCAAAAATTAGAACAAATTCTGTAACACATTATTGAAAGAAAATATTTTTAAATATTAAAGTAAAAATTCAAAACAATAGGAAATGTACCAACAGAAGCACAAGGAATTGTCAATTAAATAATTTCTCAAGATTTAGAAGGAAAAGCTACGTTATACCAAAAAAGGTGGCATTTGTTATAATCATGAGCATTATAGTTATTAGATTTGGTAATCCTCTGCCAGTTGTCATTTTTCTGGCCAATTAACCATGAGAGGAAATAAATATGTGTCACTAAGTAAAGGCTTCAAGAGTTTGCTCTGCTCACAATGTAACACCTTCATATCTTTTATTATGACTCCCAATTTGTAGGTCAAGAATTCAAACAGGGATCAGCTGGTCAATTCTGCTGCATGTGGTATTGACTGAAATCAGTTAGTTTACAGTTGGCAGTAGGTCTGGTATGAATGGTGAACAATGGCTTCGTTTACATGCCTGGCTCCTTGGTAAGTATGGCAGAGAGGCTCAAGCATGCTAGGGCTGCTGCTCAGTGCACTGATATATTCTCTCAATATCATAGCAATGTCCAAGTAGCCTAGCAGGACTTCTTAGGTAGTATTTCAGAGCTTCCTAAGACATCAGGCTTTAGGGCATCTTGTAACCTAGCCTTGGAACTAACACATTATCACTTTCGCCAAATTCTATGTGCCAAGCTAGTCACTAAAGCCAGAACAGATTCAAAGGACAAGAATTAAATTCTATCACTTCATAAAAGGAGTAGGAACAAAAATCTTATTTATTTTTAATCTGCCACAGAGTTATTGCATAATTGATGATTTTCCATTTATCCCATTTTTATGGTAATGGAAATATATAAATAGAGAGACACTGTGGAAGGAAGGGTCAGGCTGCAAAGTCAGGCAGAAATAGACTCAGTTGCTTCCTTGCTGATTAGTGAGTATTGGGAAAGAAAAATAGAGGATGCCTCTAAAAGGGCATTGTTAGAATAAAGGAGTATATAGTGGATACTTTTAAATAAACCATTCAACAAGGATGGAAGCTTCTGGATAAATAGTGATAACTAAAAAGGAGGTTGAAGTCATACTGTGTTCAACTTGAAAACTGATTGAATTTACCCCAGACAATAAAAAATCATGAGTTTGTTTATCATAAGGATATAACACAATGCTAGGCACGTATAAGCAACTTAGAAAACAATTTTAAAAGAGTAAATTATCAAAACCTGTATTTATTTTTATCTGGTTCTTTTAATCGGAATCACTTCTTTGAAAAACTAAATATCATTTTGTTCTGTGTTCAGAACAGAAAATTTATGAGATATTTAAAATACGAACTGTTAGGCTAAGATAAATATTTAAAAGTTTAAACTTTTTAAAAGAAAACACAATATTTTGCTTTCATTCAAGTGGACTTTCACAGTATGTGAACACCCACACCAAAAAAAAAAAAACAAAAAAAAAAACCCTTAAGAATTGAGGCAATTTTGTGATTTGAGATTTGAATTATCTGAATAATTATTTCAATTTTCCAGCTCACTACACATGGGAACACACATGGACCATGCACATTCTTGCATATTGGAAAAATCTAGTTTTCTCTTATTCATGGGGCAAATATAACCAAAAAGGATAAATCTTAATAATATTTTAATACAACGAACAAACTTTAGTCTGGTTGTTTCATAGTTTAGTTTTAGATACATGGTTTAAAACTGCTATTCAAATTCAGAATTTTAAGTTCAAGGTAATATTTGATTTAAAAAGCAAATGGGTTTAAACCATGCAGTCTTTGCTCTTGAATTGAAATGGAAATGGGGCACTGAAATCTGCAGGGAGGTGAAGGAATGCTCATAGTTCATTAAATAATGTGAGTAGTAATGAGATTTACACAAATCAAACAGTGTGTTAGGTAATTGTAATGTTACTTTGTGGTGAACCACCTGTCAGGAAGTACTTCCAGCCGAAGGCTCAATCTGCTCTCCTGCCTCCAGACAATTTCTAATTAGTGTAAACTTCATCTGTGGCAGGCGACCAGAAAATTTTTTTAAAAGAAAAAAAAGATTTGTATGCCTCTTTGTTTCCTTTATGATGAAGGAAAATGATTTCTTTATTTCAAGTACTTTAATTTTTCAAGAAGGCATTTGATAGGCAGGCTCTAAAAAAGAAAACACAAACATCTTTAAATGCATAGGACATGTAGAAAATGAATATTTCAGAATAGATCAGCACTACTGAATGCTTTCTTTACATAGATCCATTTGAAGAGAGGAAGAGGAGACGGAAGGGAGAGAAATGAGTAAGAATAATATAAATAGATATGGGATCTCAATCTGCATACTTTTGTTACTTCTAATATTTTAAAAATCATCGCCATATAGATATCATTATGTTACATTTGTCAAATAGAAAATAAAATGTTAAACTTCTATAAAACATCAAATGCATTTCAGCAGAAAAAAAGCACTGTATAAAAATAGGAGTATAGTCACAGAAGAAAACAGGCAAAAAAATTAAGGTAAAATTAGTGAAATTTACAACACCGTAAAATGATCACCAAGCTTTATATTGTACTTCCAAACTAGATATTGTTAAGCAGGTTTAACCAAAAACAATAGCATCAGAGACAGCTTGATCATGCTACACTTAGTGCAACCGCACAGATTCCATATTTTAAACTTAAAGGAAATGCCACTTAATGATTAAAAGCTTGGACAAGTCTAAAATTCATATGTGATCACAAAGATCCATGAATAGTCAATACAGCATTGAGAAGAAAGAACAAAGCTGGAGGTGTCTTACTTCTTTATTTTCAAATATATTATAAAATATATTTTAATATAATCTAAAGTATTTTAAATAAATAAATAGACAAATAAACAAACATTTGGCCTTTGTTGTTAAAATGCCTTGATTTCCAACCTGGTATCTAATATTACAAGCAATGTCCTTAGGTAAGGTTATGAAACTTTCTAAGAATCAGTTTTCTAATTGTAAGAATGATCATGATGATAACTCAATTGTGTGAGAGACAGTATCCTCCTTCTCTACTCCCAAATGATCATACTTATTATTTTACCTAAGTCTCTGACCTCCTTATCTTTAGGCTTATGTATTTTATTGCAGCCATAAATATTGAACACACATTAGAATTTGGAGGCTTGTTTTTTGAACTAATTGAACTGACTCCCCTAACTCTGTCTACAGATGTGGGGACTCACTGTGTGGCTCTTTGAATGTGCTTACTGACCACTTCCTGTAACTGAAAGGATCAGCCACCGTCCACCGATATCTCCCTTATATTTTCTTCCCATTTCATCTTTGTTAACATTGATGACCCTGAATTACAAGAACTGCCTCCTTTTTAGTTCTCTCCACAATGTAATTTCTGTTTCATGTTTGGTTTTAAGTTCATCACTAAGTGGTAAGTTTTGGATTGTAAGGGTAAGGGCTGTTATCTTTAATACCTGTTTTCCCCATAAACTCTACTACTTGTGCATTTCAGTTTCCCATATTGCTTTACAATAAGGAAGGTAAACCATCTTCTTAGGTAAACACTCTATGTGAGGAGTCGAAGCTAGAACATACATATAATATGAACATATAAAGGCATCATTCCAATTTTGAACATACACACAAACCTAGATTATTGAAAGATGACTAAGAAATATAGGTAGCCATATGATAAATGAGGACAACTGAAAATTATCTTTGACTTTGAAGTGAGTGTAATTTCAATCTCCCTTTCCTTCAAAAAAACCCAAGATTAATTTATTTTACTGTGGTGATTGTGGAGAAAAATCACCTTTCCTTGAATGTCAAAATAAATTAACAATATTCTAGATTTCAGGTATTGAGTGTGACCATGCCTTGTCAAATATAGAAGTTTCCCAGCTAATCATAGGCAGAAAATTTGAATAATGTTCAATTGGAAAATAAACAGAAAACCTTGTTCTTTAACTAGACTTAAGTGGATGACATTCATATACCTGAAACTTAAGGCATTTCTGTTTTTAATTGAGTTCATTCCAGGCAGTTTTGCATATTTATTCATGTTTTTCTGAGGTTGGATATCCACTCAAGTTCTGAATTTAGTTTACATATTAACTGTGCAAAGAATAAGCATCTGATATGCTTTGAATATTCTGAAAAGATCTCTTGTTAAGACAAGGACAAAAGAAAAGGAGGAGCAAGGTGAAGAAAGGCGATGTGAAAAAAGAAAACCAATTAAAAAATAAAAGAAAACCATCATATTAAAGAAAACCACTTTACTCTGGGTGGCACACGGCCTGTGCTGCAATTGCTGGGCCACCTTAGATATCATTTTCCAGGAAAAGAAAGGTGACTGCTACAGTATCAATTAGTTTATTTTTGTGATTTCATTGCATTTATTTTCTCTGAAAAAGTTCTACATCTCTAAATTGGGATGGATCTATGTAAAACAGTGAATGCAACACAGTAAAATGTTGGGGTTAATCAATATCAGATTTTTTTATTTTACTGAAAAATATGCATAGACTGAAGTTTGCTATGAAACAAACTTGAATCTTGATTTTTCAGAAACATGTTCCTTATTATCCTTAGTCATAATCATGAATGAACACAAAGAATAGCAAAAAATAAAACAATTTTGGAAACATTAGGCAATCTCAATCTTTGTCTATCTCCCCTGATATCTAAACCTTGATAAGATGTAAGTCACGCCTGCTGTGTGTAAGCTAATAGCCCACAACACTCAGACAGTAAATGGATTGGCTATGAAAATTGAATACAATATTTAGTGCTTTTTAAAAAAGACAATTTATTGTTTGGTTAGGTAAAAAATTGTGCTTCATTACCTTTTTTCATTATTTGGAGAGAAGAAAAGTATTGATATAGTGTAGTAAATCTCATTTGGAAACTTATGGAAATGATGCACAGAACCAAGTTCTTCAAGCTCTGACTTCACAGATGGATAATGTCAAGGCTATGTGTACATTAGTAGTATTTTTTGTTTAATTCTTTACCAAGTGTTAAGTTCTCAAATTTAATGCAAAGTAAAATGATTTAAATAATTATTTAAAAAAATACAGTATTACATATGTGCTTATTTTTACCTGACTGCTGAAGTCTTCATATGCTATAGAAAATGTCCTTAGTTCAGCAAAGTATTTCACAATAATTTCTCATGTCTTTCAGAATATATATCAAATGATTACTAGAAAATACTTAGTAATAGTCTTTTGCTGATTTCATCAACCAAAATTTGGGATCCTGTATTATTTTCATAACATTAACCATATTTTTTAGATTAACTCAGAGGAATTTATTATTAATATTATATTATAGCAAGTACTTTTATCTAATTCTACTGCTAATATTTTTACTTAAGACTCATAAAAGAAGAGTGATTTGTTTTCATTATTAAGAAATATTTTGGTGATCAGATGGCATCATTCATGAACCAGCTCTATAAAGAAACCACAGTTGTTCATTCAGAATCAGAAATATATCCTGGTTCCAAGGATTATCCCAATCAAAAAAAAAAAAAAAAAACAACAACAACAATTTCTCCCACCCCTAACTAAATTTGGCTTTAAAAAATCAAACAACAACAAATAAAAATCTAAGGTCACTGAAGCCATGATTTAGAAAGCTGGATTAATCGATAACTGTGTGGAATGAATTAGTTAGAAATTCATAATAATCCTCTATTACTTCAGATTACTTTCAGTCTCTCTAGTTACCACTTACTGGATTTTAAGAAAGGTTAGTCTAATGATTCATTACTCTTTTTTCTTCTCAGCTTTATTAAAGTATAATTGACAATTAAAATTGTATATAAAATGTATAATGTGATGGTTTGATATAAGTATACATTATGAAATGGTTTCTCACCAATGCATTTTTTTGTGTTCTTCCTATTTATTACATTTTATTTTTATTTTTTATACTGTTACAATTGCTCCCACTTTTTCTCTCCCCTCCCCAAGTCACTCGCCATTCTGCTGTCTGTGTCCTTGGGGAGCGCATAAATGTGACAGGGGTGTCCAAACCGCTGCCTGCAGGCTGCATGCAGCCCAGGCTGGCTATGAATGCAGCCCAACACAAAATCATACATTTATGTAAAACATTTTGAGACATTTTTTGTTTTTATTAGTGTTTCTGTATTTAATGTGTTGACCCAAGACAATTTTTCTTCCAATGTGGCCAAGAGACACCAAAAGGTTGGACACTCCTGGATCCCTCCATTCAGTATCTTTCATCCCACATCCTTTCTGGCAGCTATCAGTCTGTTTAATATACTTATGGTTCTGTTATTCATGTGTTGTTCAATTTATTGTGAGCATTAGAGTCCACATACAAGTGAGATCATGTGGTATTTTCTTTCACTGATTGGCTTAATTCACTTAGCATAATCTTCTCCAGGTCCATCCATTCTGTTGCAAATATAAGAGTTTCATCTTTTTTACTGTTGTGTAATATTTCATTGTGTAAATGTACCACAGCTTTTTTTAAATCTAATTATCTATTGATGAGCATTTAGGTTGTTTCCAAATTTTATCTATTGTAAATAGTGTTGCTATAAACATAGGAGCTGGAAAGAAAGCACAAAATAAACAAATGGGACTGCAGCAAATTAAAAAGCTTCAGTACAGCTAAAAATAACATCAGAGAGATGAATAGGGAAACCACTGTGTAGGAGAACATTTTAACCAGTGAAACAGCTGACAGGGGTTTAATCTCCAAAATATACACAGGACTACTACAACTCAATAGCCAAGAAGAAAAATAACCCAGTTAAGAAATGGGCAAGAGACCTAAAAAGACACTTCTCCAAGGAGGACATACAGAGGGCCCATAAACATATGAAAAATGCTCAACATCACTAATCATTAGAGAAGTGCAAATTAAAAACTCAATGAGATATGACCTTATACCTGTCAGAGTGGCTACAATTAACAAATCAACAAACAACAAGTGTTGGAGAGGATGTGGAGAAAAGGGAGCCCGAGTGCACTGTTGGTGGGAATGCAGACAGATGCAGCCACTGGGGGAAACAGTACGGAGTATCCTTAAGAATTAAAAATGGAACTGCCTTTTGACATAGGAATTCCACTTCTGCTAATATACCCGAAGGATCCCAACACACCAATACAAAAGATTATATATATATATGCGCACCAGTGCTTTTTTCATGTATATCACATTGAAACTGGCACAGGGAAATGCTACATGGAGGGGTTCATGACACAATGTTTAGGGGAGACCAGAGATTTTTATGAAACAAAACCTGTAAGATAATTATTTCATTTCATTCACTGTCACCCTCATTTGTGAGAGCAGATAGTCTCTAATCCCTCCCATATTACTGGAAGCAATGCAAAATAAGTTAGTATGGTTTTTGAAAGCTAAGATGAAGTATAAAAACTAGATTTTAACTACAGAATTATATTTGTAACATAATAATACAATTTAGATTGACAGGGTTATGTGAAGTATATTATTTTTAAAAAATGCTTGTTTCTGTCCTTTTTGAAAATACAAGTTTTGAACATGAAATCACATAAGACGTGAAATACAGTATATTTGAAATTCACTATAACAGTATATATCTTATCTTTTTATAAGTAATAATTTGAAGAATGGAACACTCCTCTAGAAGTTATTGGAAAGAGACAGATTACAGAATAATTGAAAGTGAATGAATGTAAGTGAAAAAAATGTACAGTGAGGTGGGATTGCTTTTGTGAACCATTTCATAAATGTAAAGCTGATAGGTTGAATTGAAGGAATAATTCTGCACAATATCTTCTATTTAATTGCAAACACTAGTGGAGGAGAGACCAAAATCAAATCTAAGTATATAATTTAACACAAGTAGATGAGTCCATTCCAAGACATTTTTAAATGCAATTAGTAATTTAGAAAGAGCTTCTACAAGATCACTTCTATACAAAGTAATTGAATTGCTTTTTATATAAAAGACAAAACATAGAGCTAGCCACCAACTTAGCCACCCCTGCTATATCCCAAAGTTGTTTTTTTTTTCTCTAGTACTTGTAAAGCTTCATACACTCATGTCATGTCACTGATATGCCATTAGTAAGATATTTTCTTATCATGACACTCAGTGAATGACTATGTGATCATAAATATATGGTAATAATGTTTTTCATGGTAGAAATAAAATAAATGCAGTCTATTCCAGAAATACTAAAATAGCAACATATTTATATAGATTATAATCGATTGAAAAGCAGTTTTTCTTTCCTGTATGAATCTTAACTACATTCTTAGCCAATTTCAGATTTAACAAATTTCGTATTCTCCATGTTCTTTGAGTAAAGTGCACTTCCACAGAAAGAACTCTGGTTCAAATCCTTTTTAATTCTCACCTAAGCTATTATAATAACACTATACCATCCCATCTACTTTCATTTCTTCATTTCAATCAACCTTTAACAATGTTAGCAGATTAATTCTGAAAACTGTTTTCATTATGTAAAACCCTAGATCATTTAAGAATAAATCCCTCCTGCTGCATTAAAACCCTTCTATATCACAGTGTCAATTTTTGAATCTCATCTTTATAGACACTGTTCCACTTAATATAGAGTATGTATTTTCTAACTATTTTAAGCATTTACTGCTCATTTGTACTATAAAAACAAACTCCATTTTCCTATCTTCAGAATTAAAATTCTGATATTTCAGTATCTTCTTTTGTAAATTTTTTTCTCAATCTTGCATCTCTTTACCCACATAACAGAGAGCCTTATTATTTTTCATATTTATTGATTATTGCACTCTTTTTTAATATGTCCTAATCCATCTACTATGTCATAAAATGTGGCAGTATTCAATATTCCCCCACAAAAGCTGATCTTTTTCATGGGTGGTGCTCAATAAATATTAACTACATAAAATAAATAACATATATACAGGGTGTGGCAAAAGTAGGTTTAGCGTTGTGAGTAGATGAAATACTTATTCTTATATTATTATTAATTATTATATTATTTACCATATGAACAACTGTAAACCTGCTTTTACTCTATCCTATAGAATTAGACAAGCTGGTAACAAACTTTTAATATTTTTACTCTCCATAAATACTTTTCCAAAAACAAATTCTTTAAACTGATATAATTTATTCTCCTGAGATCCTTTATTTTCAAATAAATTAATGCAAACACTTTCTGAAAAATACATTATTTTAGGTAGGATTTTATACTTTCTGAATAGTTTCATTTAATTTTTGTTCTTTTTTTAAATTTTGTGTTTATTTTAAATGCACAGTGTCAACATGAATACAATTTTAAATTATCGATAATAGAAATAGATGTTCCTTCGATTTCCTGAGATTCCATTCCTTACAAACTTTCCTTTGAAGTTTTAAATATCTATGGCTGGATAGTCAAAGAAGATTCATGAGTATGGACAAATAAATATTCTGTCTAAAGGAAGGAAATAATAAAGATATTGTAGCCATCTTTGTTCCCCTCACAGTTCAGCCACTGGTAACAGATTACTTACACTATTTTTATATGCAAAATATAGTTACTTTTCCCAAGATCCCCAAAGTCCTCAGGACATCACAGCATCAGATTCAGGCTTAACCAACTGGGTCTCGCCATCCGAATCATGACCAGGAACAGATGGAGCTCCTCAGTTATAGCTGCTCTTTATTTGAAGACTTGTGAATTAAAGATACAAGTTACCTGCTCCACATTTTCCTACACCCAATATGTAATTCTTAGGCAAGGCCTTGAAATATCCATTCAAAAAGGGTACAGATCAGTGGACATATTAATCACTGGTCCTTTCAAGTTCTTGAATGTTGCCTAGCATATGTCTCTAATATCTGTACTAAGGCTGTATTTCTCTTCCCTGCAAATGATTCTACACAGCTTTCATATTCACTCTTCTGGTATTGTGGCTCCATTCTCTGAGTTATTTATTTTCCATTACAAGTGGTCTGTTTACATTTGAGGAATCTTGCTCATTTAAAATTGCACTCCTTCCCACTTCTGGGAATATGTCTGAAGGAACCCAAAACATTAATTCAAAGGAACATAAGCACCCCCATGTTCACTGCAGCGTTATTTACAATAACCAAGATATAGAAGTGTCCCAAGTGTCTATCAATAGATGAGTAGATAAAACAACTATGAGACATCTGCACAATGGAATTTTACTTGGCCGTAAACAATGAGAAAATTTTACCCTTTCCAATAGTATGGATAGACCTGGAGAACATTGTGCTAAGTAAAATAAGCCAGTCAGAGAAAGACAAATACCATACGATTTCACTCACATGTGGAGTCTAATGAACAAACCGAACTAACAAGCATAACACAGACAGACTTATAGACAGAGAACAGATGACAGCTAGTAGGGGGGAGGGAGAGATGAGGAGGTGGAGGAATTGAGCAAGAAAGAAACAGGACTCATGGGCATGGACAACAGGGTGTTGATATCTTGGAGGAGGGTGTATAGGAGACTAAATTGTAATAGAAAAACATAATAAAGGTTATATATTTATTTTTAAGAATTTATTTATTTATTTTTAGAGAGAGGGAAAGGGAGGGAGAAGGAAAGGGAGAGAAACATCAATGTGTGGTTGTCTCTCACACACCCCCTACTGGGGACCTAGCCTGCCACCCAGGCATGTGCCCTGACTGGGAATTGAGCCTGAGACCTTTTGGTTCACAGGCTGTCACTCAATCCACTGAGCCACAGTAGCCAAGGCTAAAGACTATGTATTTAAAAAAGATAAAATGAAATAAAATTACCCTCTGACTTTATTTCCTGTTTTACTTTATGCGTATATCTTAGTTAAATTATCACTTTATTTTAATGGCTAAATGGTTTCAACAACATCACCATAGGCCAGAGTTCTTTCAAGTTTTTCTTTTATTTCTATTAAAGAGTACAGGAGGACTCTGTGACAAAAACATGCCAGAAAGTTAAAGAACTCCCTTGTGGTTTTATCTTCCAAAGTCCCTAATATTGAGAAGCCTAACCAGTTAGGTGACTATTTGTAACCATTCTACTGTGAGCTCTGAGCACAAATGTAGAAAGGGGGTTTTAAAAGAGCTGATTTTTGTGGACCTCTTTCTAAAGTTCTTAAATATATTTGCTGCATATATGAAAACTGTTTCATCAATATTCTCATAGTTACAGTTTGTTATTTTCCAACTACATTGAAGAAGCATATATGATAAATACATTTTGCTTTTTAACTATAGCTTCAGAACCATATAAACCTGACATTTAAATCCAGGATAACTCATTCCATTTATGTGACCTTGGGTATCATTAGCATTTTTCCTATCACTGGTCACCCACAGAGTTAGAATAATTGCACCAGCTTTCATGGCTGTTGTGTGAATGAGATAACAAATGCAAAGCCTCTCCATTATAGGCACTCAAATGGTAAGTATTATTTTGCTTTTGATTAAAGTACTTGCTTTTGTCTATGTCATTAAAATAAAACAAGTTCTTTGTGTCAGTGATTATGTGAAAGTATAGCACAAGAAATTATGGATTTGTGCTTCAAAATGTTAAAGACTATCAGTATTTAAAATATAAACATTTAAAAATTATGTTAGTATAAATCTGTCCTGTTAGAAAAGATGTTATTTTCTGATGCTATGTGATACCTAAGAAAGCCCCAAATGAAAAAATTAAAAGACCAAGGGCAGTAGAGTTTTATTTAGCTCTCTGGGATGATTTCCAGTTCGCAATGATTACAGGAGAAACAATAACAATTCCTATAATTAAATGGGTTGCCTAACCAATAAGTATTTGTACACACCTAACAAGACTCAAGGTTCTAAAATAGACTGTAGAAACTTAGCTATACAGGAATGATGAAAAATTCTGTATTTGCAATCAACAGTTCTTCTGAATGATGAAAGAAAGAAAATATATAATTTACACTTTTCTGAATTTCTAAATTTTTCAATGGAGTTTGCATATTTTATGTTACAAATCTACAGAACTACACAACAGAAATAACATTGTCTACTAGTGTTCTGAGAAAACAAAGGATAACCCATTATCTAAGTAATTTTGTGATTAATATTTTCAAGAACAGATTCATAGTGAATCAAACAAATAAGCATCTTCATTCTGCAGTAATTAAAGTATATACATATTGGATGGGGCAAAAGTAGGTTTGCAATGCAAGTATGCAAAACAGTGTTTATTCTTATTATTTATTAATTATTGTATTATTTTCCATACAAAAAATGGGCAATCCTAATTTTGAACCACCCTGCATATAGATAGAAGTAAATTGATTGATTAATTGAATGAATGATAGATGATTGATAGATAGATAGATCTGCCTTCCTAAAGAAAAAAAATGCATGCAAATGAAAATCATAATGTATTATATACTGAGGTCCGTCATATCGAGACTGCTTGAAAAATCTCAGACGCAATAGTTTTTTGAATCCCCAGATCAGCTTCCAGTTCTCACACTGTCTGTTGCCAATCTTTGTGGAGTAGACCATACATGTTCAACTTTCTCAGGTATTCTGCTAGTTGTAGGCCTTCCAGAACATGGATCACTTTCAATAGATTCTTGACTATCTTTGAAGCATTTGTGCCACACTTTTATTTGTGCTGCACTCATTGCATCAACCCTAAAAGTTATCTGAATCATCTGAATAATTTCCTCAGCGGAATGTTCAAGCTTAATGCAAAATCTGATGCAGAGATTCATTGCTCTACTCAGTCATTTTGAAAGCAATGACCACACAGTACACATGCTCACTGAACAGCTTTTATTGCCCCCACTGACTAGTACTGTGAATTTGTCATTGTTCACACATGTGCATTGCAGCACAATCTCCTTGGCTGCCAAGTTACATCAATGTTGTGTAAACCATTCTCATGATATTAACAATGGATGGATTTTTCTGGAGAAATCATATATATTGGTCCATTGTATTATTTCATAAGGACATGAATTTGGGAGCTCAGTGGTGCTTTTAAGGTGCAGCAAAGAAAAAAAAAGTAACAAAATACCTCTCCCAAAGTAACTTTATTTTTTTTTTTAATTTATTACATTTTTCCAATTTCATTTAGTTCCCTTATACCCCTTTCCCCACACAATCACCACATTGCTGTCCATGCCCACCAGTCTTTTTTTACCTTTTTGCCCAGCCCTTCCATCCTGTAACTTCCCCTTGCCCTTAGCTGTCATCATGCTCTCTATCTATGAGTCTCTCTATTTTCCTTGTTAGTTGAGTTTGTTCATTAGATTCCACACAAAGTAATGTTAAGTTAAAAAAAAAAAAATCTTCCCTGAATTCAGGCTTACCACTATGTGACTGAATCTACAATGTATTTCCATCTGATGGTGCTCTTTGGTTTCTGGTTTCCACTTAGATTTCAGAATTCATTACTTCCTGCTAATTTCTTTGTTTACCTCTATCCCAGAACTACAATCTACTTCAGAGTGTTCAGTATTAAGTCTATTTATCTGTCTCTTGTGTATTTGTTCAATTTCTCCAACAGGAAGAAATATCAGGGATAATATTAATAGAAGAGATTAAGTGTTTTTGTCTTTCTTTTGGCACAACATCTTTCCTACTTTACCAAGAGTCAGGCTCTTCAAAATGAGATTCAGAATTTGAAAGAAAATATATATCTGTGAGGTATAAATCATATGTGTTAGGCAAGTACACATTGCTTTCTTTTATGGAATGATTTGATGGTTAGTCCAAGATAGATTCAGGGTACCATTTACAGTTAGTGGCCTAAGGGAAATACATACATCCTCAGTAAATCATAGACAAAGACTAGTCAAGTTCACAGTTTTTATGCCATTCATCCAGAAAGTTGTGTGGTATTATGCAAGGGTGTCAGACTCATTTCCGCCAGAGGTCACATCAGCCTCAAGGTCGCCTTCAAGGGGTTGAATGTAATTTTAAGACAGTATAAATGCAACTACTCCTTAACAGTTGAGTGAGAGCTGGGCACTGCCACCAGGTAGAAGCAAGGTGTGGAGTCAGATAAAACAAGGTGGAGGGCCGGATTCAGCCTACGGTCCTTGTGTTTGCCACCTGTGGCCTTATGTATGTATAACCATAAGGAAACATGAAACTTTTCTAACAGAGATGCCTGTAGAATTACATGACCTAGAGAGATGATGGATAGATAGATTGAAGGAAATTAAACAAATGATTGGTAAAGAGATAGAGATAAAAGAAGGGAGAGAAAAGGCAAAAAGGTGAAATAAGGAGAGCAATAAAGGAGGAAGCATGGTTGTGAAAGTGGCTTTTAACCAAGTGGTGTTCTTTTCTTTTTGCCCCTTATTGGAATGACTTATTCATAATAATGTTTCTCCTCCAATTATACCTACTGAGTATAAATACCTATTGGTATTTATAATACCAATTATACTGTCTGTGGCTTTCATTACCTTCTCAGTTCCTGTTTTTGGCTCCGCTCTTCTGCCCACAAATTCATTCCCTGGGCCACACTACAATTTCCTGATGTTCCAGGATTTCAGTTTCATCTTTATACATTTGCAAATATGACTCTTCAGGCCTTTAACACCCCTTACAATTGGTCTAAAATGTTGCAATATTAACTTTGCTGAAGGATATAGTAGAAATAATAATATCCAGCATATTTTTGTTTACATACACAGAATGTGAAGAGTTAATGAAAAAGCTGATTTATCCAACTCTAATATCTTATTGAAATTATGTCACCTTTAATTTCAATTGGATTGTTGTTTGCTCAGAATTAGATGAAAAAACAATGCAACAAAATAGAGAAATGAAATACATAATAAACTCATGTGTATCTTATTAAAGTTTATATTATGATAAAGATGAAATTTCAATTTAGTGAATAAAGAAACTGTTACATAAGTTAGTATGATTTTCCAATTGAATTTTAATGTAGCAACGTTTATTAAAAGAATTGGTATTGCAGCTCAGGAAAGTCTGGCCCTAAACTAAAAGCTTTCTCCATCTTAATATTCTGCCTTCTTAAGTAGAAGATTCAATGAAAGTTTCTAATTTTATTAAAGACAACTTTTTAATGAAATTTTGAAATTTTGGAAACTAAAATAACATGTATAGCCAGGATTACCATGGTATGTTATTTCTTTCCAGTCCCTAACTTTACATATCTGGCTATAATTTTATGAAATTGAAATTGAGTTGATAAATATATAATTATTGTTTTATATTTTTAACTCAACATTCTACTTTGAGTGATTTTTCATTAAAATGACAATTTTTAAAATTTCTTATTTATCCTATATGATTTATCTTCAGAATTTGATATCAATTATCACTATTTTTTAGTATTAGCTGTTATAAACAATTTTCTCTTGGTTTTCCTTCTACCATTTTAAATGTCCATACTCATTCACTTTTGCATTTGCTTCCTTCTCCATCAATGAAAGTATTGTAGTCCTGGGTTTCACGTTCATTTCTTTGTACTTATCACTTTAGAATCTCTGCTTTAGTGACTTTACGTAGTATCATGCTTGTAATTACTACATACATGTTACTGAGCAGCTCCATATACATATATTCTTATACTTGTCCAAAACTAAACTCAGGTTTCCTGAAAAGCAATTACTGACTTCTTTCTTAATTTTTCCCATTGCCTTCTGATGTTTAAGTTCTTCAATATACCATATAAAGCCCTTCAAAAACTTGTTCCTGCCCTGGCTGGTGTAGCTCAGTGGACTGAGCACGGGCTGTAAACCAAAGGGTCACCAGTTCGATTCCCAGTCAGGGCACAGGCCTGGGTTGCGAGCCAGGACCCCAGTGGGAGCCATGTGAGAGGCAACCACACATTGATGTTTCTGTCTCTCGTTCTCCCTCCCCTCCCCTCTCTCTAAAAATAAATAAATAAAATCTTTAAAAAAAAAAAAAAAAAAAACTTGTTCCTGCCTGCTTCCCCAATTTCCGTTCTTGTCATCTTTATTCTACCTCTGCATACCAGTGTTATCATTCTACTTCAAGTTCCTTGTATTTTTACACCTCTATATCTTTAAACATTTCTCCCCATGAAATGTTTCCCTCCCACTAACTAACTGCCCCAGCAATACTCTTATAACAAGCACTTAAGTTACATTTCTCTAATCATTAGACCCTAATGACAATACCCCAAGAATGAGTTTCATGTTAATTCTTTCTGCTTCCATCATATACTTCTCTTATATTTATCTTCGGTCTTACAACACTTTCATAATACTATGCATTTGTCATATATTAATTAATTTGTTGTCTCTATCACCTAAAATTGTGGTTGGCAGAGAGTAAAAGCATTTTCATGTGTGTGTGGTTGAATAAAGAGATCAATGAATATTTTCTTATTTTCACTAATCAAAAATATCTTAATAATAAATTAGCTTTGTAAAACCATTGATGATAAATATTAATGATTTTGTTTTTAAAGCTATTATCTTATCAAATGTCTTCCAAAATATTTTAAGTTACAGTCATTATCACATTAAAACAGATTCATTTTAGATAAAATATGAATATAATTTGCACCAAAATTATTCTGAGAAATTAGTTGGGAAGTTACTTCAGTCAAAATCATACATTTCATGAACTCACTACTCATGTTCTTTCTGTTGTCATGGTGTTCTTAATCTTTTCTTGGTCTGCTTTTGGGAATAGAAAACGAGTAACTTAATCCAACTTAGTTTAAGCAGTCTAGAAATACTGAGAAAAATCTTGATTTTGTTTATAGTAATATTTGTTTTATTTACCTTTAGTTTCAACTATTTGATGGAAACACTGAGAGAGTTTAGAGCAGACAGATTAGTGTGGATCCAATAAATGAGTGCTGAGTCAAAGAAGCACTCTTTTACTTCCAGTTTGTGGAGGAGAAACCTTATAAAAGGCTCCAACAGAAGAAATTAATCAAAGCCATCACATAAAGAAATCAATATCAGGAAGATAATGGTAAGCAACTGTGTTCCATTTTCCACTAAGTGGTAGAAAAAATTAATTTACAGCACAAAGAATTTGAGGTCCTCATAAGAAAGCAATTATTTATCAATCAGTATTATAGCTATATCAAGAAATGTTATCATATAAACATAAGTATTGGCATTGAAAAAATAAAGTTATCTTAATAGACTTTTTTAGTTCAACTTCAAAAGGAAATGAATAGATTAACTAATGGCTTCATTCTCTTTATATGTATAATTCAGCTTTCACGTAATTCTACATATAAGCTTGCAATTAAAAGCTGTATACGGTAGCATATACCTACATTTTTAAATCAAACTGTCCTCTTTTCTTGCCATGATGAATTACTTTTATTTTTATTAAATACCTCAATTGTGTTTCAAATTCAATCAGCATGTATCTGCTTTTATTTTATTGTCTTAAAAGAGTGTTGTGTTGCACAGTATCTACTCACTGTCAGTAAAGGAAACCTGAATTCTTAACATATTTTGTCACTGTGCATTTAACTGTTTTTATTTTTTGTTAATATGTATAAGATAAAATTTAACTATATGTATATTTATTTCTTTTTTTAGTACTAGAATTCTAATCTATGTAAATTCTTTCTTTCCACATTCTTTCCACATTCCAATAGAGTTTTCAAGAAACCTCTCAATAACTTATATTTCAAAGTGTTTAAGAGTAAGAAGTACATATTCATTTAACCCATGAAAAACCCATACGGAATAGGCATTTTTATCTTATTTGGTGCATGAATAAAAAATCTTTGTACAGTTAAAAACTTCCTCTAAGTTAAAAAGTAGTAACGAAATCAGAATGTGAACTCAAGAAACTTAAAACATTCATTTTTTTAGTTTATAAAACAAAACTCAGTGCTTTTCTCTTTCTCAAAATTATGTGATTTTATTTTACTCTAATGCTTTTGCTTTAATGTTATCTGTTTATTTCTAGATAAGCATTTACTATATGAGTAATATTATTATAGCAATACAAGATTTCTAATTACCTTATAATTTCCCAGTCATACTCATATTAATCTGAGTTATTATTCATAACGTTGTATTTTAAGAAGTCCAGGGAATTGTTGGTATGGCCTCTGTTTTGTTTTGTTGTTGTTGTTGTTGTTTTGTTTTGTTTTTCCAGTTTTGGGTAGAAAAGACTATGAAAAGTCTTTGTTTTGCCCTGGCTGGAGTGGCTCAGTGGATTGAGTACTGGCCCGTGAACCAAAAGGTCACCTGCTTGACTCCCAGTCAGGGGAGGTGCCTGGGTTGCAGGCCAGGTCAGGTCCCCAATAGAGGGCACAGAAGAGGCAACCACACATTGATGTTTGTCTCCATTTCTTTCTCCCTCCCTTCCTCTCTCTCTAAAACTTTTAATAAATAAATAAAATATTTCATTCTTTAAGTCTTTGCTTTGTGTGAGAACATCCTACTAGCATTTCAACACACACAGTTCTCTAAATCTCTGCATAAATGCTCACAGGGAAGTGTTTGTTAACTTTCCTATCCTTAAAGGCCAGCAAGTTCAACTTCTTAATTGCTGTTCATCCACTGTACTCAGTAAAGACATTTATATTCACTATATCACTGAAAAGAACAAGGATTTTTATTCATATCAGTGCATTGTATAAATTATACAAGTCATTGAAGCAAGTGAGACATTTCTCATGTAATTATGGAAAATCTTGCCTTCTAAGTAGCATATTACCTAAGAAACAATATGACAATACTATCTCACATGTTTTCTCTTTCTTTTTTAATTCAGTTTTATTGCATTTTTCTATTACCATTTATCCTCCTTATGCCTCCTCCCCCAGCAATCCCCACACTCTTGTCCATGCTCTTGTTTGTTCAATCACAGGCATTCTGCATCCTTATTGCCACACCTGTTGATTACAAATAAGTAAATTTCATTGTTTAAATACAAGACAACTAATGTTTAAAGTTTATTTTTAAGTGGGAACTAAATATTTATAAAACTTCAAGAAAAGAACAAATATATATCATCTTTGAGACTTATCTGAGATCATTAATAAGTATATGTATTTTAATGATATTTTATGGAGAATGTCAGCTCATGATTGACTGACCCACGGGAAACATATAATGGCTAGATCTATTTTCAAAATTCATATATTTAAGTAAAATAAGTAAGTAAATGATATTTTCACCCATAGAATCAGCATGAATTAAAAAAAACCTAAATGATAAAAATAATTGTGCTTTTTACAGATATTTTCTCTGTCCCCAAAATTAGTCCTTTGTTTGTTTGGTGGGGGAGCAGGGCAGATACAAATTATATTTGTGAAGTAAAATTAACTTTAAAAAGAGTTTATTAGAAGTATATGCAAACTAGTGTGCTAACACATATCATTGTGATTGATTTACATAATTAGGTGGATATTAACATAATAATATCCATGCTACATGATATATTTTAGTAACATGTATTCTAAAAGGGCAAAAATACAAATAAATTAAAAATAAATTTACTTAGATATATTGAAGTACACTATATTTTCACAAATGCAGCTACTTTGATAACTAGATCCCTTATTTAAATTCATAAATCTATAGTAAATAAATCTATAAAACAACAATGTGACTTATACTTATCCTGTATATGTAGAATCATATTAATGGCTGGGAAAGCATTTGTAATCAAACTATAATCTATTTTCCTTATGATAAAGTATGTCTAGATTATTACTCATAATTGAACCAAGTGAATATGTATGATGTATGCATTCGATGCTGTTGCATGCAGGTCTTAAAAATCAATATTTTTAATCCAGCATAGTAGTATTTTAAGCAGTATACCTCAAATGTCAAATAATATATAAATTTGTGGTTTCCCCATATGCCACATTTTCCTTTTTGGAACATCAACAATATTGCTAAGTGGTTTAAAAATATGTAATATGTAAAGCCACAAAAGATGGCAATTTCTAATTAAATATAAGAAACAACCACTAATATTTCTGAAAATGTCAAACTAGGTCATATTTTGAAAAGTTGTCCATATTATTGTGAATTTTTAAAACAATGAATACATTACATTTGATTCTAGGTTGTGTTTTGAATACTTTATGACCATCAATCTTTTAGGAATTATACAAAATGTGTTAATTAAGTATTATGAAAAACAGTCTTTAAAATCAAGAATTTTATTTGAGTTGCATTTACTTTATAAAACTTCATTTTCCTGACAGGTACAGGCTTTTCGGTTTTTTGGCAAAATATTTTATTTAGGTGTTGATCAGGCTTTGCTCTGCTTCACCTCAAAAACTTTAAAACCCCAAACCAGTCGACTTTGACTAAGGAATAAAAAATACCGGTGTTTGTGTTTTTGAAGTTCTTTTTTTCTTTTAAATCTGCAATTTGCTGAAGAAAATTTCAAAGACCTTATAGCTTGAAGACACTAAAATTATCTTTCAGAAGAATGAGTAAACTATAATTAGTAAATTAAATCCCAAAACTCCATTTGGTGAAACAAAGCACTTGTTTCAATGAACGGAAATAAACATATGTGGTAAGTGGTTGTTTCAGAGCCCCTTACACTGCAAATCAGGCTCCCTTATGTTTGGCATCACTTCCATCAGACAGTTATCTTGTGAGTTTTTATATTGTTGGTCTTAGTAAACATTATTCTTTTTTCCTTCATCAACAAGCTCATAAAATATACGTTTTTCAAAAGAGAATAGATTGCGCTGTATTCTTGTGGTTTCCTTTTCAAATTGTGGATGGCCAGATGCTCAGGAAACATAGGGATGTCATCAATCTGCTATATTTTAGACACTGAGTTATTTTGAGAAATGAGGGAATGTCAATAGATCAAATCAAGAAGGTCAAAAAGGGAAGCCAATAACATTAACCTATTATAATTCATTTTTAATGCATATTTGAGCCAAAACTATTTGTCACATGGAATATTATAAAAGAATAAAATTTTCTATGTCTAGAAAGTTTTTACTATTCGCCAAACCAAGAAATCCCCAAATATATCCTTTTGCATGATGACGGGAAAATTGAACTCTTTTGTGTTTGTACCGAAGATGTTGAAGATATTTAGCAACTTTTGTATTCTGAAAGGTGAATGAACAATGGAGCTCTAGGCATGACACAATAGAAGTGAAGTGGCATTAGGAGCGGCGGCTTGCAATTTGGAGCTGTACATTAGCACTTAGGAGCCACTGTGGCAACATTTCCTGCGCTGGAAGAGGTCACTTACCAGATAGACTGTGAACTGAAAGAGCAAATACACATCCCAAATGTAAGCTGGTCCTCCCTTCTCACAGTGAGGATCAAGCACAGTTTAAACACATTTCAGCTGCTTATAATTTACTTTTAATGTTACATGTTTCTTTAAGAACATTTTTTTCCTTTAAGAACATTTATCATCATCACTCTTATGTGACATTTTTATTTCAGTAGATAGGTTTAAAAAAAGAATAATTACATCTTAAGCTTAATAAAAATAATTGTTTTTATATAGTATAGATTTAAAGCAATAACATAACAACAGTGTATGAAATATTACAAATGAGAAAAGTTTTGTAGAAATCTAATTTACAAATTTTGGAATAAGTTCTCTTTGAATAATGAATGCTAATGAATAAGTTCTCTTTCAAAGTATATGTAATGATATTTTCAGTTTTTCATCTCCTCGATATAAAAGAGAAAATTGAATCTCAACACTCTCCAGTAATCACAAGACATAATATTTTATCATCATTTACTAAAAAGGCAGATAGCTCCTGGTTTTACACTGATTTTCCACAGACTAACTCATAAGAAGGTACACTATTAGCACAGTAGATAAATCTATTTCTTGTTATATACTTACCTATGTGGTAATTAGAGAAGGTAGGAATAATCTTGAGTGCATTCCTTGACAACCTATTATCTAAAAATATTTAGTAAAACGTTTTTGTGCCATAGCTCTATTACTTTGAATTTCTGTCTGCTCTAATATTTAATTTCCATATGAACAAATTTTGAGCATATTAAAATTCTAATCAGTTGTCAGAATAATACAGTGTTCCATGCAAAATACTTTTCTATAGGAGAAAGCTGTAGGGTAACCTTACATAACCTACAAGATATTTTCATCCTATTTGGTAGAGCATACTTATAATTTCCTTGTGTTTTCTTTCTTTCACTTAAAATAAATATTTTTTTAATTTATTGATTTTAGAGACAGAAAGGAAAAGGGAAGAGGGGGAGAGAGAGAGATTGATTTGTTATTCCATTTACTGATGCATTCATTGTTTGCTTGTTATACATGCCCACAACTTAGACATATTGAGATGATGCTCTAACCCAGTTACACGGCCAGAGCATCCCTGTTTTCTTAATGATTATATGATCATTAGTAAAGTTTTCCACATGTAAGTTTATATATTTAAATGATACAGCTATAGTTATTATTTTTCATAATAGACATGGACCCATTAGCCCATTTGAAAGAATTACAAGGTTGACTTATGATTTTAATGCTCTTATAACACCTCCTTCTTAAACATGTATAATTAACTGGATGCATTAAACATAAGGATGCTAGGGGCTCTGAATGGTTTGATTTTACAATTGTAATATTTCTCCACTTTACAAGCATGGAATTTCACTGTTAGTATTTAAAGTGTGAAGACATTTTATAGTCATGCCATTTAACTTTTGTAGCTTTCCATAATTGTCCTTAATTCTCCTTTTATATATTAGGTATTGTACTTATTGTTTTCTGATTCATTAAATATGCTTAATGGAGAAAAATATGAAAACTAGTTCTGGCTAAGATGGAGGCATAGGTAGACACACTGTGCCTCCTTGCACAACCAAAATAAGGACAACAACAACTTAGAAACAAAAAACAACCAGTACGGAAAAATTGAACTGTATGGAAGTACAACAACCAAGGAGTTAAAGAAGACACATTCATCCAGACCAGTAAGAGGGGCAGAGTTGGGCAGCCGGGCAGAGAGGGGTTGCAGAAAAGGGGTGGCTGGCAGAACCCGGGCGCACAGGGTAGTAGCTGGTGGACCCGGCTAGGCGGTGGATTGTGGAGCGCAGCACTGCGTACAAGGTGGCTGGTGGATGGGGTGGTCTCATATTCACAGGCAGATAAACCAGGCAAAACTGGGGAGTGAGACAGACCGCGCAACCCAGGGCTCCAGCTCAGAGAAATAAAGCCTCAAAACACCAACTGAAAATACCTGTGGGGGTTGAGGTGCCATAAGAGACTCCCAGCCCCACAGGAGAGTTCATTGGA
Organism: Anoura caudifer; assembly: GCA_004027475.1. Lineage (NCBI taxonomy): Eukaryota > Metazoa > Chordata > Mammalia > Chiroptera > Phyllostomidae > Anoura > Anoura caudifer. The sequence continues at coordinate 152,746 of PVKU01002726.1, forward strand.
GAGACCCACAGGGTTCTAGAAGGTACACAAACCCACCCACCTGGGAATTAGAAGCAGAAGTGCCTAATTTGCTTGTGGGAAGCCGCGAAAGAGACTGAAATCTGGCAGAGAGCAGAGTAACAGCCATCATCGTTCCCTCTCTGACCCCGCCCCCACATACAGCATCACAACTCAGCGGGTGGACCTGCTGAACACCTAAGGCTCTGCCCCTCACTACATAACAGGCATGTCAAGACAAAAAAAAAAAAAAAAAAAAATGGCCTAAATGAAAGAACAGATCAAAGCTCCAGAATAAATACAACTAAGAGATGAAGAGATAGCCAACCTATCAAATGCACATTTGAAAGCACTGGTAATCAGGACATTCACAGAATTAGTTGAATTTGGTCACGAATTAGATGAACAAATGAAGGCTATGCTAAGTGAAATAAGGGAAAATGTACAAGGAACCAATAGTGATGGGAAGGAAACTGGAACTCAAATCAATGGAGTGGACCAGAAGGAAGAAAAACGAACATCCAATCAGAAAAGAATGAAGAAATGAGAATTCAAAAAAATGAAGAGAGGCTTAGGAACCTCCAGAACATCTTTAAATGTTCCAACATCTGAGAATTTTAGGGATACCAGAAGGAGAAGAGGAAGAGCAACAAGTGGAAAAGTTATTTGTACAAATAATAAAGAACTTCCCCAATCTGGCAAAGGAAATAGACTTCTAGGAAGTTCAGGAAGCTCAGAGAGTCCCAAAGAAGTTGGACCCAAGGAGGAACACACCAAGGCACGTCATAATTACATTATCCAAGATGAAAGATAAGGAGAGAATCATAAAAGCAGCAAGAGAAAGGAGAGTTACTTACAAAGGAGTTTGCATCAGACTGTCAGCTGATTTCTCAAAAGAGACCTTACAGGCAAGAAGGGGCTGGAAAGAATATTCCAAGTCATGAAAGGCAAGTACCTACATCCAAGATTGCTCTATCCAGCAAAGCTTTCATTTAGAATGGAAGGGAAGATAAAGTGCTTCTCAGATAAGGTCAAGTTAAAGGAGTTCATCATCACCAAGCCCTTATTATATGAAATGTTAAAGGGACTTCTCTAAGAAAAAGAAGATAAAAAACATGTACAGTAAAATGACAGCAAAGTCACAATTATCAACAACCACACTTAAAACAAAAACAGAAACAAACTAAGCAAACATCTAGAACAGGCACAGAACCACAGAAATGGAGATCACATGGATAGTTAGCAACAGGGCAATCGGAGGACGGGAGCAAGGGGGAAGGTACAGAGAATAAATAGCATAGATGGTATGTATAAAGTAGAGAGAGGGAGGGTAAGAATAGTGTGGGAAATGTAGAAGCTAAAGAACTTATAAGTTTGACACATGGACACGAACTATGGGGTTGAATGTGGGTGGGAGGAGGAGCAGGGTGGAGGGGAGTGAAAGGAGGAAAATGTGACAACTGTAATAACATAATAAAATATATTAAAAAAATTAAAAAGAAAAATATGAAAACTAAAAAAATTGATTCATAATTCCTTTTACTATTTTGTAGATATAATTTTATTTGTTTATATTTTTGTTTAGTTTATATAATACACAATTATCACACATGAGAATTTGTGAAGTTATTAATTTTTTTCATATATAACATATGTCATAATATTATAGTATTTCATCACATATAAATTATTAGCGATTCTGCTACTATTGAACATGTATGTACATTGTTTCCTATTATAAGTTACCATGTGGTAATCATCTTTGTCCATATATCTTTGTTTGCCTTTTTAAAAACAATTCATTGCTAAGATAAGACTGATGGCTCAACATTATTACAGTTGGAATTGTAGTGGTCTTATAAAATTAATACTATTTATACCAAGTTCATTCGTATTGGCAGTCCCTCAATAAGTTCATGGAAAGGCTTGCTTGCCGTTGTGCTATTTTGTACAATTATAACAAGTAAAATTTGCTTTAATAGCTGCTAAGTCAATAGAAATTAAATATTCAATTTGATTCCCAATGATACTGAATTCTTTACATCAGAGGTCCCCAACCTCCCTCTTCCCAGTTTGCGGACACTGCTTGCTTTACTGTCTGAGAGTAAGCTCTGCCTCCTGTCTCTCAGGTCTCTCCCTGGCCTGAACTCTGCCTCCTTACCTCCTTCTACCGTAGCAAACCCCAGTTGGGTCTGTGGAAGAATTTTCTTCCACGAATCAGGTCCCTGGTGCCAAAAATGTTGGGGACCACTGCTTTACATATTGTTTATGAAACATTTGATTTACCTAATTTTGAACAGTTATTTTCATATGAATTGCTATTCTTTTGTCATAAAATTTCAATTCATATGACTTTCTAATAACAAATTTTTTAATTTGTCCATCTGTGAAAATGATTTTGTATTTCCTATAACTTAATGTTTTTAGATGTGCATTTGCTTTATTGTGCATTTCTAATCTCTTTTAGAATTCTCTTTCTAACATAATCGATTTATCTAAATTTTCTCATGTTTTTATTTACATACTTACATATTATTCAAAAATACTGAGTATTTATCATATCATGCAATGTGGTAGACACTGGAAATAATATGTAACCTTAAGGTTTTCATGACCTATTAATAAAGAGAAAACTATAGAATCATAGTGAAAAGTATTGTAGCAGTAGTAGAAGCAATGTAAAGAGTAAGATAACATGTATGAACAGAGTGGAAATAAAACACACAGAATTTCTAGTTGAAACTGGAGACAGTAAGAGAGCACTCCTCATAGGAAATGATCTTGCAAGCCCTGAATTCTAAGTGGAAATTAGCCTAGGGTAAGAGAAAAGACAGCCATTCAAGGAAGATGAAATCATGTGCCGTGCAGACAAAGCCATGCGCTCTCTCTGGTCTGACATTGGGATTCCTGTGGGAGAGAACGGTATGCAACACTGTGAAGAGGAAGCTGTAAGCACAGGAGGGCAAAATTCTGAAGGGCATAGTATAACATGTGATGGAGCTTGTAGCTCATCTTCAAGGCAATGGGGACAATACTCAGGCTTCAGTGTGAAAGTGGCATTAGGGGGGCAATGACTAATGGTATGATGACCAGTTTGAAAGCCATCAGAACTCAGAGTCTAGCATTGTAAATATTTTATTACACAAATAAACCCATTGGAGTTTCAGTTTCCTTATCTAAAATAAGGATAACAACACTTACCATAAAATATTGTTATAATGATTACATGAGATAATACTTTTAAATAATTCAAAATGTCTGGTATAGGGTAGGGGCAGAATAGATGGAAGAAAGCAATATGAATTAAGGAATAAAATATAAATTAAAATATCCATGTTTGAAAAAAATTAACTTTTTTACTCTACACATGCCGTTTGGATAATTTTATATCACAAATATTGTGCAATTCATAATCTGACATCTTCCCCATCTAGGAGTCTCACAAAATCAACATGGACCACTTTACATAATCCTACCCATCAATTTGGCCCTCAAACTATACCCCTATATCAGAGAAATTGTACTAGTCCATCACAGAAGAATCAGAGGAACATGCTAGAATCTTTCCCTTGGCATTCGCTCAACTTCAGATCCTCATATGCAAATCAGAAGCCTTTTGTCTATTATAATTTTAACCTGATTTTTAAATATATTTATTTTGTGTCCATTACTACATTGCATTTTTCTGCATCTGAATGCTTGTCATTTATCTAAGATTTAGAAAGTGACATTTTTCACAAAATAATATTAAGTGTGATCATTTTGTTTAACATAAGTGGTATTATTTGGTCCCTTTATCAAAGTTTTGTCTTACTCCTTATAGAAATCTTTTGTTCTATTGTTTTGACTTTTGCTTCTCTGACTATTCTTATCTCACTCACAATTGTTGTTTCATGAATATGGAATCATATATTCAATCTCTGCTTTATTTTTGCTAAGTATATTGCTTTTCTGATTTCCTCAAGATGCTAAAAGAATATTTAGCAGGCTTGTTTGTCAAATAGTATACAATTTGTCACTTACTGACAATTGCATTTTATACAATATGTCATTCATCAGAAACTGATAATTTCAGATCCAAGATCACAGGGGAAATGTATCACAAATTTTGCAGTTAGTATTTTCTGTTTAAGTTTCCTTCTGTTTCATGAAGGAATATGCTGCTTTGCTTTCTTAGCATAGCACACTTCCTTTGAACTTTTTTTCATGTCTCTACTTATATTTTTGTATTTTGTAATCTTTACAGAAAGTGGTCTAAGTTTGCACATTATCAGAATTGTAATTGAATTCCATGTGATTTTATTCAAAATACTGATCCTCCAAAATAAAAGTGCAATCACAGTTTATCTATTTCTATTTTGTTCAATCAAGGTTTACTTGCCCAGGGGACATAGAGCATGAGAAACTAGGAAGTTAGGTCTGCAAAAAGCAATTTATTTCACTGGCTTCCAGGGTGGTATTTTTAGACATTTTATGTAGTTAAAAGCCCTCCCGAATAACTCTTGGGAATTACATGTTCCCTCACATTGGTCTCATGTGCCACCTTCACCAATATTTTTTGGTCCCACAGGCCAAAATAACAATATCTAGTGGAAGATAGAAGATACAAGAAAATCATTTTATGAATGAGGAAACCTCTTTTATGACAAGACATTGATGATTTGCTTGTTTCTTTTGTTGGAAACAGCCTAAAAGTAGTTGTGGTATGTCTTCCCTTCCTTCTTCATTATTTTATTATTGTTACTATATTTTTAATATCTTTTTAAATGTTTTATCATTTTTTTCACAGACCTAACATGGGTAGTAGCTTTATGCTTAACAGTTGTACTGGGATATATTTAACATAAAATTCCCTGCACATATTTTAATTAAAACATCTGATAAGTTTTGGAATATAGATGTACCGTGAAACCATCACTACATTCAAGATAATAAACATTCCCATCAACCTGAAAAGTTCCTCAAAGCATCCTTTTGCCATTCCTCTCACGCCTCCCCATTGTCTTCCCAACTTGCCAGCCTTAGGTGACTGTCTGCTTTCTGTCACTAAACACTAGTTTGCTTTTTCTAGAATTTTATACACATAGGATCACATAACGTGTACGTATATTACTCTTTTTTGTTCTGGTTTCTTTCACTCATTGTAATCATATTGAGTTTTATCTATGTTGCTTTACATGCCAATAGTTACACTGTACCATTGTATACATAAACTACATTTAGCTTATCTATTTGTCTTTAGATGGGCATTTCAGTTGTTTTCAGTTTGGGGCTATTACAAATAAAATTGCAATAAACAATTCAAGTATGAGTCTGTATGAATGTATGCTGTGAATTTCTTTGAGAAATATCTAAGTGTGATATTATACGGATTATATGATAAATATATGTTTAAATTTTTAAGAAACTGCCAATTTTGTAAATGATAGTATCATTTTTCACTTTCACTCCAACATATGAGAATCATTGTTGCTCCACATCCTTGGTAACACCCATGATAGTCACTCTTTTCAACTTAAGACAATCTAATAGGTATTTAGTATTAACTCATTGTGATGTTTTACAATATTTTTATTGTTGACATTTTTACAGGTGTCCCCATATCCCCCCCACACACACACACTTTGCCCACCTCCACCCAGATCCTGCGCCCCTTTGTTCTGAGTCATCTATGTATGTTCTTTGGGTTGTATCTTCACCTCCTCTCATACAGCCCCCCTCTGCCACTCCTCCTCTGACAGTTGTCAGTTTCTTCCATGCCTTTGTTCTTGTTTTGTTCATCAGTTTGTTTTGTTCAGCACCCCTATGTTCCTGTCAGTGTTGTTTACAATACCCAAGATCTGGAAACAGCTCAAGTGCCCATAGTAGATGAGTGGATTAAAAAAATCTGTGGTACAATTATATGATGGTATACTCTACAGCCATACAAAGATATTCTTACCTTTTGCAACAGCATTGATGGACTTGGAGATTATTATGCTACATGAAGCAAGTCAGTCAGAGAAAAACAAATAACCCATTGTGATTTAATTTATATTTTCCTTATGACTAGTGATGTTGAATATATTTTATGAGTTGCTGCCTATAATTTGTTTTCATAAATTGTTCAAGTATTTTGCCCACTTTTATTTGAGTTTTCTTTTTAAATTTTAGGTGTACACTCTGTGTCTATGTACCAATTCTGATAAGATATATAATTATAAAATTATTTCCCAGTTTTTATTTTGAAGAGCAGTGTTTTTAATTATCTTGAAGTCAAGTTATCAATTTTTTATGGACCATGCTATTGATGACATAGCTAAGAAGTCTTTGACCAAGACAAAGCCAAAAATCTTGTCTTCTCTCATGTCTTCTGGAGGCTTTATAGCTTTACACTTTATATTTGTGTCTATGATCCATTTAAAATTAATATTTGCATATAGAATGAGAAATGTATCAAAGCTTATTCATGTATGATGTTCAATGATTATAACACTCTTTGTTGGCAAGACTATACTTTTTCCACTAAATTGTCTTGACAACTTTATCAAAATCATTTGTCCTTATATTGTGAATTTATTTCTAGACTTTACTTCATTCCATTGGTCTATTCTTCCAGATATATCTGTCTATGTCACCTAGAAAATTAAAATATGCTACCTCAAATATGTAAATAAGGTATTTATATACCTTTTACCACTTTAACAGTGTGTGTCTATTAGCATTATTAAAACAAAATTGAAATATTAATGTTAAAAATAATAATGTTTGCAACAATGCTCAGTAGCAACAACTTTAAAACACTGAAACAACTATACAGTATTTGTTACAAATTAGATATTCAAGTATTTTTTGTTGCTATGATTTTCCATGTGATTTCCATTTTACTTCAAACAAAATTCAGAAGCTGTCATTCTCCTGGGCAGTTTTATTTGTGTTTTACTGAACACAGACTCTCTAAAAGATTTTGCATTGATTTTTAAATGATTTTACTCTCATAGAAGATACTAATGGCTATGGCCTTGTGCTTTCATGGGAGACCTTTTGTCACCTTATGTACCTTTTTGTTCACTTAGATCTGAATCTGCTGTTTTTTTTTTTTTTAATGTGTTCTAATCATAACCTTCAGACAATGTGAGCAATAATGTTTGCTAATTAGGTCCCTTAATAGAAAATAAGTTGCATGCTGAACTTCCAAATGACTACCCTACTATAATTTTGTAAAGCTTGCTTGAAATAATACCTTATTAAGCACTATTTTGAACCATTTTTTTAATTTTTAGAGATTTAAATTTAGTTTTAAAATAACCACTATATTTTAAATCTCGGCATGCTAAGGCACTCAACTTGGATAGTTGAGGGATAAAATTAATAATTGTATATTGTGATATTTCAACAAATGTGATAAATGGCTACATGGTACTATAACAACAACAATATATTCCCACAAAACAAGAAATATGTTACTTTATATTTCTTCCATATGCTGGTTACACATATTACTCATAGCCTAAATAAGATATATGGATATTTATATATTAATACCATCACTAACTTTATAATCCTCTTATGAAAATGTCCTTATTTTTCAATTGACAGAATGACTACTAGATAGGAACAAGATTTCATAGGGTTTGTCTTAGTTATATAATAAGAAACTTTTGATTAATTTTAATAACATAACATAGATTTGATGACAATGAACATATGTAATTGAAGAGACTCTTTTTCCTTCCCACTATTATATTTTTATTTAAATCTGTCTAAATGAATATATATGTATACATATATCTTTTTGATATACATCATCGAAGGCTTCTCATATTTCCTGCAAACTTTTAGTTTATAGCTGGAAATATTTCTAATTATCATTTAGAAAATAATTTGCAAATTAAAATTTTTATTTACATTTAGAAATTATGTAGCTGGACATTTACTACATTTGTCAAATTATGCTAAGTGAAATAATGCAGTTGGAGGAAGACCTACTTTATGATTTCACTTATATGTGGAATCTAATGAACAAACTGAACTAACAAGGAAAACAGAGACAGACTCATGGATAGAGAGCAGATGACAGCTAAGGGTGGGGATGGATGGGGCAGAAAGGAAAAAGGACTCATGGACATGGACAACAGTGTGGGGATTGCTAAGGTGAAGGTGGTGTAAAGGGACTAAATGGCAATGGAAAAAATACATTTAAAATATATATATGTATATATATTTTATACATGTATATATGTACATATATTTTTAAATGCATCACTAAAACCAAAGCTCATCTAAAGTTAAATTATAATTTTAAAAAGCAGTGATAAACTGAGGTCAATAGTTTAAGCTTGATTCAATAACCTTCAAGCATAGTTTTTAGCTAAGGCATATCACTATATCTCTCCACATTTTGTTTTAATGAAGCAGATCATGTGTAAAGCTCAAATTTAAAGTCCTTAAGATTTATGTCATTAATTGAAATTTTATTTCTTGCTGTTTCTCCCATTGTTCTTAATAATATGTTGAGGAAATAATGTGTTACCCATATGTCAGTTTCTAAAATTAAATGTATAAACAAAGCCTCTAAAACTTTTATGATCATATTTTGAATGCAAATAAAGCTGAGCAAAAAGCAGTGCTTTTAAAGTGATGAGCTATTTTGGTTGGTTATTATTTTTAATTTGTAATGGTTTCTTTTTTAAAAGATGAGTATGTTTCTTAAAATTTATTTAGATAACATATCTAAAACTTGAAGGTATATCATCTGATATCTTTAAATAAACATTAATAACCAGTTAATTTCAATGCATTTGGATTATTTTAAGTTTTCTTAACATTTTGTAGGGTTTCAGGCTATATCAATCTACCCAGAAAACATAAGTGAATGCAAGCCAGTTAGGTCTGTTAGGTTAGCATAGGTAGTAAGTCTAATATGTTAGCAGACAAAATTTGAAAGGTGCTAGTTTCAAGGTTTTAATAAAAAAGATCATTTATCTCAATATTTCTTCTCACATTACTTTGGACACACACTATACTGTAGTGAGAGGTTAATAAATAGGTTGGAAGCAGGAGTAGGAAGGGTCCATAGATATAGGTACACTTTCTTTTTTGCAGAATTTTAAGAATGATTCTAACTTACAACATGTAATTTTATTTTATTGAAGATGTTAGTCTTCTTAGTTGTTTGCTTTGCTTTGTCTTTCATAGAACAAATTCAAAACAAATTGATTTTGATTAAAATAAGTTGAAACCCTTCAGGAAAGAGAGCAATGATTAAAGTGCATTATAATAATATAAAATGATCATTGATCTTTCAGCTGAATAGAAAAAAAAATGAGTCCCAGCCTTATGCAATTTAACAGTGAGTAAAATATCTCCCAAGGTAACACTATAAGTAAGTAAAGAAGTAAATTATGAGTTATGGTCATAACACAAATGCAAATTTATTTCCAACATGTTTTAGCAGTTTTTTTTTACATTTGCAAGGAGTTCCAAAAATAAAGAAGACAAGTTGAAGAAATATAGCTCTTCATTAAAGTTATCTTTATAAGTTTACAATTTAAATGTACTTCTAATGCTGCATTTTATGCTTATTTATAGACACACTTATTCAGTATATATGTATTTATACATAGGTACATATGTATGGTGTACCTGAAAGCCATTATAATTTTGTAAATTTATAAACAGTACCATGCTCATAAGTATATGTAGCTAATTACATGCCATTATCTGGCAGGTATATATGGAAAAAAATTAATGAAAGTAAACACAACTCACATAATTTCCTGATTTATTCAGAATTAGCAAGATGATGCAAACTGCCTGCTTCTTTCCATCATGTTGGTAATATATCATGATCAATAACCAAATGCATTCTTAACTTTAAACCAAATTTAAGAATGCATTATTAAAGAAGCATAAAATTGGTGCCATCATCTACGCAAACATGCACGTGATGAGATTTGTATTGTGATAGAAAATGCAACTTTGTAATTCCACATATTTAGAGAATAGAATGTATGAAATATTGCATGTAGAGAACCTTTGCCTTAAGAAAGAAAAGTAAATAGTTTCTCAAGTATTTGATAAAAAGATCACAGCTCTATCCATTTATTATCTGATATGTTTATATCCATCAAGCCCATTTAGAGGAGAAATAATCAATGAGCACTTTTTCTATACCAAATATCCATAATGGAAAGTTGACCACCTATCTTGACTATTTATAAGATTTCTAAAACTAAATATGATTGAATTTATCTTGGTCAGTCTCCATACTGCTGTTTTAAAACTTTGAGAGGAACATTTACATTTGGTATCTATTTTTAAAGAGCTTGAGATATGCTGCACTGATAAATTATGACACTGCATGCCTAGCATCACTTTGAATATTGCAAAAATTTAAATTTAAATTTATGTATGAAAATAGATTTAAATTTAATTTTTAAAATTCCTTAAATGTTTTATTTCATTTATGAATTTTAGGAGTTTCAAATGTTTTATCCTAGTTTAATAACATTAATGAAACAATAACTTGCCAGGAAAATGGAAGCATTTTCAGTAAAAATCAAATAACTAATCTGCCAATAAAAACACAGAGAAATACCAGCTTTGCAAATAGAAATGTAGGAAAATGGGGGGGGGGGATATTCAATTTAAATATGATCAATAGGAAGCTGTTGGTTGTATTTGTTTGTAGAGGGTTATTCTTCTCTCTTTCCCTGAATATTTTGGCTCCTGAATTACTGTTCCTCTCTCCAACCCCACTGCTATTATAATTCTTGTAATTCCAATTTCCATACAGATGTTCCCTCTAAAAAACCTCCATTTTGATTGGGTCACTAAATCCCATGAATATTACACAAATCTTGCCGTTGTTACCTGTAATGTTATAATCCCAGCTTTGAATTCCACTGTGTATACCATCGCTTATTTTTGCATCTCACTGCCTGTACTATGCCTCGTCTTATGCCTGTTGAGGAATTTCACTCCAACCCCTACCACTACTCAAGTGGTACACCCTCACTGAGAAATTCATTTCCCTTCTTACCTAACTTAGAGTCCATTTATCTCACAGGTATACCCAACACTTTTGCCTTTTTTCACAATTTTTCTGGAAATAACTAGGCCTGGTTCAGTTTTTCTGCTTTCTTTGAAATGTTAACACACAGATAAATGTGGTTGGAGAGGAACACATAGGCATGCTGATTACTGTCACTTTCAATTTAAAGGGCTTCATATGAGACCTCTTAATGCTTTTTATGAATCATACTATATTTTCTGTTTTCACTCACTACCTCACTCTCCTTAGAACTCCCAAATCTTTTATCCACAAGCAAGTTTTTTAAAACTGTGAAAATTGAAAGACTTTTATATCTCAACTGGTTATAAAACTTTGCCTGACTTGACCTAAATTCATTTAGTAAAACTTGACTAAAATGGTTGTATAGCTACTTATAGTCTTCTTATTCTAATTAACATCAATATTCATATATTTCCCTGCAGACCTCTTAATATTTTGATTATGGGGTGTTATTTCAGACTTAACTAGAGTTTTTTCTAATACATGAAGTATATATCACAGCACCACTTGTCTATAATCCAAAAAAAAGTACTTATTTTATAACATATCTGGCTACAAAGGGCTTTGATAAGAGATTGTGGGCACATATTTGCTCCCACATTACATTCTGTCTCTATAAAGGAAATCATGCTCCTGAATAAAATTGGTATCTGCTCCTCTGAACTCTAAGGGCAAATACAAACTAAAAATAAGAGCTTTAATTCTCTCTGTTTAAAACAAGGAAAGAACATGTCTCCCTTTTTTTAGGGCATTTACTTTGGTACACATGTAACTTTTTTTCTGTTTCTTTAAAATGTGTGTATATTTAAAAAAAAAAAACTAAATAAATCTCTTGCCAGATTTAAGATCCAGTAAGATCTTTCTCAAGAACCTGGAAGCCATGTCTTTGAAATGTAATCCTTGAGGGAGATATGCCGTAGGGTTGGGGCTTGACTTCAGTGGGCACCTCACTCAAAGTTGCCCAAGTTCCTACTGTACTGAGGATATGAAAAGTTCATCTTTCCATTGGAAAAAGCCAATTAGCAAACACAGACAGCCATCCCAGTTACGAGGTGAATCTAGGATAGCCTATGTGTGACAAATGGTGCTGCCAAGTCCTCTCACTGAGGACTAGTTCTTGTTTATTTTGAGAACACCTATGTCAATGAGTTTGTTAAAGTGAAACAGCAAAATGGAGTTTATATTGTCAAGAGAACAATCTAAAGTGGAGTTGGGAGGCCTTCGGGAAACTAGGCTATCTCACCCCGCTCCATGTGAAACTGAACTTTTGAACTGGGATAAACCGAATGACTACATCCTGATACCACTCCTGGAACTTGCTCTACATCACTGAACTCTCTGTTAAACAATAAAATATTCACATATTAATAGACAAAAGCAATTCATCACGTATAACATAGGGCAAGTCCACTTACCAGCACAAACTACAGCTCTCTCAAAACAACTTAGTAGTCCTTTTGAAAACCCCTTTATCTAGTCTTTATAAATTCAGTCCCTTTTTTTCTCCCTCAGGACACAATTGGGGTTTCTACCCAAGTCTGTGATTCCTGGATTGCAATTCAAAACACAAACAAACAAATAAAACCCTCCAAATAAAACTTTTTGATGCCTTTCAGTTCTTGATCAAAATTGACTGACAGGTTGTACCTGCTTGGATATATAAAAGGGTAAGAGTTCTGTCTGGTTTAAAACTTATTCAATAGTAAAAATGTTTTTTTTTTTCTATTACCCATTTTTGGAGAATTTTTTTTTCTGAGTTAGCTGAAGATTTTGTTCTTAATGATATTTTTTTAAAGTAACCCCACCTAATTTAAAGACATTATATCAAAAAGTCTTTCCTGTCTTTGATGCTTTTAAATTTTTTGTTTCTTAATTGATCTTTGTCATTAGCTATAGTTTCTTCCTCCTTGACCTTACAGCTCCTCCAAAAATGGTCCTTTCTCACTACTATCTTTTGAATGAATTTTCTCCTTTCAAAGTTAGACATGCTTCTCCTGATGTGTCATTTCTGGTAAACACTATAATTAGGCTTTTACAGCACCATTAACAAATTTGTTTTGTTGATGTCAGCAATAATTGCCAATGGCAAAACTGTAGTCTTCACATTTCTTTGCTACTAGCAATATTTGACAGAGTGACCACTCCCTCTAGCTTGAAATCCTATCTTTTTGCTTGAGACATCGCTTTATTCATTTCTACTACTGTATCTCTGTCTGGTGCTAATCATTTTCCTTTTTAAATTCCTCCTATTTCACAAAGTCTACCATGGAGTACCCCTAGGTTCAGCCTTTGTCTTTATATTATCTTGGTCTACTCCACCTTTCCTGATGGTTGCATTCAAACTCATAGCTTTATATATAAACCCATACTGATACCTTCTAAACATATTTCTCCAGTTTGGATCACTCTGCTAAAATACAGACACCTTTCCAACTGCTTATTTGACATCTCTTAAATGAGCAAATTCTGTGAGAGATCTACCTAAAGCTAAATATCTGAAATAAATTATATATCTAAGGTACATATCTGAAATCCTTGAATCTAAATTTCTGAAATCTGAAATCTCCTTTCACCACTTCTGTTTAGTTATTACTCTGCACCAAGTTATCATCACCTCTGACATGGATTGTTACTTCTGTTGTGGACTTTTTACAGTCTATCCACAACACATATTGATTCTTTGCTTTAAACTACATAATAGCTCCCCATTCCTCTCAGAGTGAAACAAATAGTCTTCACAAAGACTGAAAAAGCCTTATAGTATTTTGTACTCGGCCAACATTTTCAAATTATCATTGACTATATTCCTCCACACTGACCTTCCCCCTCATCTTTTATCACACCAGAAGTTTCATACAGCCAATTTCAGTGTTTTTCTTTAGTTTTTTTTTTTTCTTTAGATGTAGAATATCCTTCCTCTGGACATTCTAGACTCATTCCTAAACCTCTGCCAGGTCTTTATATAAATGGCATATATTAAAAAGACTTTCCAGAACATGCCATACAAAACTAGATATCTTTTATTTGGTGACTCTCTCTCTCAATCTCTCTCTAGTGTGTATATACATAAATGAAAATTGTGTGTGTGTGTGTATATATATATACATAGACTATATAAAGTAGTTTCAGAATTACTAACAGATGAACAGTTAAATAAAAACCAACTAAGAGAAATTCAATATTTTTATGATGATTTTAGTTCATAGATGCATACAGTGAAATGTTAAAATCTTGGGTATAATTCAATGAGTTTTGACAAATGTGTATCTCTGTGTAACCAGGCACTATTAAGATGTAGAATATTACCACAATCTCAGAAAGCTCCCTCATCTTTTCCCAATCAATACCCATATACCTAAGGTAGCCATTTTTTTCTATTTTTTAAAAATTATCATTTATTAGTTTTGTCTTTGCTAAAACTTCATTCAAATGACATTACATAGTATGTAGTTTTTTGTCTGTATTCTTTCGGTATAATGTTTGCTAGATTCATGCATATTGTTCAATTCTTCAGTAGTTTATTCCTTTTTTATTATTAAAGATGAATATACTGATCTGTTAATCAATTCTGTTATTGATGCATATTTGTTTTGTATCTGGTGTTTATCTAGTGTGAATAGAGATGTTACAAACATTCTCATAGACATTTTCGAGGACATATACTTTCATTTGTCTTGGATAAATAACTAAGAGTAGAATCCTTATGTCCTAGGAAAAATTGTATGTTTACCTTCATATTATATTGCCAAAGCATCTTCCATTGAGCTTTTATCATTTTACACACTTACCACAGATGTATGAGAGGTCCTATCTCTTGCCCTAATTGACAGCAATTAGTGTTCTCAGACTTTTAAATTTCAGTCAAACCTGTAATTTTGCAATAGTATTTTTATTGTGGTTTTAACTCAATTTTCCTTTATGATAAATGATGTCCACTTTTTTATTTTTTGCCAATTTTTATGTCTCTCTTTGTAAAGTGTCTGTCCAAGTCTTTTGCCCATTTTATGCATTGGCTTGTTTGACATTTTATTGCCAGATGCAACATATATTTGATTTTGTTTTTTGTGAAATATATGCTTTGCCAATAATTTCTTCCAGGTTGTGGATTGGGTATTAATTTTTTAACAGTGTTATCTAAAGAATAGCATTTTAAAAAAATTTAATGATTTCTAGTGTTTAATTTACTCCTTTAAGTTTTTATGTGCTTTTTGCATCTTGTCTAAGAAATATTTGCCTGTCCTATGTCTTATAAGATTTATACTTTTGCTTTTTACATAGGTACAATATATGATCTATCCCAAATTAACTTTTGTACATGATATAAGATAGGGGTTGATGTTCTCTTTTTTCATTTATGGATATACACTATTTTAAATTTTATATGTCAAAAAAGTTTTATTGACTTGCCTGGGCAGCTCTGTCAAAAATAATTGACCCAATTTGTGAAGGTCTATTTTGGACTGTCTATTCTCTGACTTTATTATTTTTCCTGTTATCATGTCAATATGGCTGTTTTATTGTTATTATTATAGTTTTATAATAGTTCTTAAAGTGAGGTGGTTCTTTTTTAGATTGCATTTTCCTTTTCAGGTCTTTTTAGTGCCATATAAATTTCCTTAGGAAATTCAACTTTTATAAGAAATTATGTTGGAATTAGTTTTGATTACTTTGAATCTGTATACTAATTTGGGGAGAAATTGATATTTTCATCATATTGACTCTTCATATTTATAAGCATGGTATACCTCTCCAATTCTTTAGATCTTTATTTTTTTTTTCAGAATTATTTTCTAGTTTGCATGTACAGGCCCTTCACTTACTTTGTTTAGTGTGCCCCTAAGTATCTTAGTTTTTTAATTCTATTAAAATTATTTTTAAACCTTTTCTATTTTGAAATAATTAGACACTCACAGAGAATTTCAGAAATAGTACAGGGTGTCCAGCTTCCCCTAATGGTGACATACTCTACAGCTGTAGTGCAATATCAAAACCTAGAAAATGATTTTGGTAAATCCCTGTTCACTAGACCGTACACCTTACTCAGTTTTCACCATTTTTAATCTACATTTGTGTGTAACGTATATAGTTCTAAGCAATTTTATTCCATGTGATGATTTGTGCAACTACTACAAATATCAACTATTTTATGACCACAAAACATTATCCCTGTCCCCTGACAGCTATTAATCTGTTTTGCATCTCTGCAGTTTTGTCCTTTTGAGAAAGAAATGGAATCATGAAAACACTATGTCTTTTAAATATTTTTGAAAGAATTTTGAATGTAGATGGAAGTGGATGAAAATTTTTACCATGAGTTGGTATTTGTCCAAGCTGGGTAAATATACACAAGGATTCATTATACTACATTCTGTACTTTGAAATGCTTTTGATATTTCCCTTAATAATAATTAAAAAATAAAAGCTATCAAAATGCAATAAAAATGTTTAAAGCCACAGATATTCAGAACAGATGAAAGTAAGAAAAATGCTGCCAAATCTAGAAAATACATTAAGGAGAAAAAATAATTTCATGTGTCAAAAGTCAGATAGGAAAGAGCTAGAAAAATTAAATAGGCATGACAAAAATAACAGTAAAAAACATGATGATTAATTTTGAGTAGTTATTTTTAAAGGAGATTAAAATTAATGACATAATTATAAAATTCAATATGTATGGAAAGCAAGTAAAATACATTAAATAAGTTTAATTGGTAATCCTGAAAACACACATGCAAAAATAAAATTTGTCACATACGTGTAACAGATTCCAAGGTTTTCCATAGGAAGATCACTTAAAAGTAAAATTGCAGTTAAATTCACTCTTAAAAACAATATTCAGTGCACATTAGGGGGCAATTGAAACAAATAAAACTAGATGATGATATAGTAAATATATAGCCAAAATTAGCCAAATTGAGGAGTACTGAAAATGAATTGAGATGATTTAAAAATAGCACTTCTTTTAAGTATAGCTTTAAGCCAACTGGGCAGGAATTTTTAGATTAATGATGGCAGCTAAAGCTTGGATTTGTGACCCACTGGGACCAAACAGTGAGGAATAATTTCCTTTAGTGTCATTACTCTGGAGCAGTTTATTCAAGTAGAACTTTCTGTAATGATAAATTTTTTTCTATATCTGGGATGCCCAGAATTTTAGCCACTAGGTACATATGGTTATTGAGCACTTGAAATATTAGCTAGTGTGAATGAGAAACTAGATTTTAATTTAGTTTAACTTTAATTTAAATAGCTACTTGTACCTGCAACTTGAATATTAAACAAGACAGGTATGGAGGAATTCATAAATTCCCTCCTTTAATCAACCCATTTTAATTACCCACATTCTGAAATTAGTCACAGACCTGACTTGATTTCCTACTCTAAAATACCTTAGAAATCTTTACTGTTAACACAAAGGGATTATTATATCAGTATCTTTCTTATTTCCTCCTCCCATAAGCCCAAACTCAAATGATTTTTTTTATATTTACATTACCCAGTTATTGCCTAAAAGGCATGTCTATGATTAAAACTCATTTAGCTGTGCCCCTATGTTACATATAGTTATTAGGAAGAAAAATAATAAGAATGAACAACACTACTTGAGTCTTTTTCTGAAAGGGAGAGAATATCCATGCTCATTCACTTTAAAAAATTAACTTAAAAATACATATATTTTTAGACTGGCTTTGAACAATGACTCTAATTCTACTCAAGTACAGCTTCAAGCACCTAAGTCAAGAAGTTGGCTTACATCCTTTAGTGATATATTAAGGCATTCTTAGACCTACCTGATCCAATTTGGCTGGAGGAAGACACTCAACCATGGGGATTTTGAAGTAGCTTAAGCAAGCAAAACTTACATTCTGCTATTATCTGCATTTTAAAAATTGCTCATTACTTAGCTTCTGGGAAGATATAGGAGGCTAATTACAATACTTAAAGAAATGTATGGTTAAGTTTCAACTTTCCAGTCTACCTGCATCATCAAACAGAAACTTGATTAAACAGATGGGCCTCACTACATGACCCTCAAAATCAGAACAGAGATTTTGGAGAAACAAGAAAAGAAAGTGCCAAAAGGTTTTCATTCATCACAAGAAAAGCCCTAAGGCAGTATGTTAATGCTGAATCAGCATAACACTTTGAACTTGACAAAGTCAAAAGAAACAATACTGCAAAGAAACTTCATTATGGTTCCTCAAATCATGAAATATAAAAATTAGTGCTATTTATTTTAACATACAAATTAGTCACATGAATTTAAGACTCATGGATCCACATTGCCCAGAAAGGCTTTTTCATTATTGAGGTATATTACAAACTAAGATGAGGTACTGACATAAACCACACTTAATGTAACAGTTTAAAAACCTGAGCAAAGACGTCATGGGGTTGTAAAGTACAGTATAAGAAATGTAGTCAATAATATTGTGATAACTGTATATGTTGCCATTTGGGTAGTGGAAATATCAGGGGGAACCCTTTGTGAATGAAGTGCATGATTGTGTAACCACTGTGCCGTACACCTGAAACTAGTGCACAATAACACTGAGTACAAACTGTAATTGAAAAAAAATAAATATAAATAAATATAAAAACCTGAAGATAGTCTATCATAAAAACAAATAACAAAGATATCATACACCACATCCTGCATTTCAGTTTATAATGGCTTAAAATCAGCATCAATTGTAGCTTAATTTAATATGGTTAAATATTTCACAGGCTGGAGTAGACTTAATATTAAAAATTTCCAAAACCAAACTTGAAATAATATCTTCTTACAGAGTTTAAAGAAATTAAAACATACCAGTATATCTTAAATTGAGTTATGTAAGATATTAAGAATTAACATTTACTAAATTCTCAATAACTTTATTGAAGTGATCAAGTATTAGAGCCACAATAACCTTATAACATTATTTACTTGCAAACATAATACATACATACATACATACATACATACATATTAGTATGTCAACACACACTTGTATAATTAGGTTGCTCTGGGTGATAAGATTAAAGGACACATAATAGTAGGATATTTTTTGAGATATGAACCAGAACTCCAATGACTGTTTTATATTTTTCTATCATTTAGTCATGCATTCATCCTTTCAGGTATTCTTTTATACATTTATTTATTTAACACAGGATCATTAAATATTTTCTGTGTTAGATATAGGTGAGGCCATAGAGAGAGACAAAAATAAATGCTAGTACTTACTATAAACAGAACGATGTGTCACGCACCTTGGATAGTAATGAGAGATACATGTGCAAGCATGAACTTTCTTCTTAAAAAAAGGTTATATACTAAATAAATTGCTCATATAAACTTTACATTGCTCTTTTTAAAATGACTTTTCATGAGTTTTCAAGTTACCTTTGAGTCTTATTAACTATCAGTACAACACAAAATATGATATCTGAAATCATAAATACTATAAAGAGAAAGTATAAGACGTAGATGGAGACATAGAAATCTCTTAATTTAATAATTCTACTTTTTGTTTCTTTGAGAAAAATGGCATACCCTAATTAGAATATTTATTTGTAAAACTTATATTCACAAGCACTAGCTAATGTAATTCCTTGAATCTTTCTATCTTAAGTAGAATATAATTCTATCGCATTGCCAGGTGATCAGTCATTAAATATCAAATATTCAGTATTGGGATCAAGAACATTGCAACTACATTTGATGAAGCAGGCAGAAAGATATGACTAACTTAGCACTCTGGAATTGTCACAAATGGCTGTTATCACTTGGTGCTTCATATGTGACGGAAGCCCAGTGGACTGAGAGAACTATTAATGCATTGTTAGTGACAGCTTTTAGTCTTAAAACCAATGTATTCTTTAAGTTATCTGAGCTAGAGAAAATTTGAGATATAAGTTGTAGGGTAGATAAAAAATTTACCCCTGTCCTATCAGGGTTCTTTGACTGATCCTGAGAATTAAACTAACATAAAAAAGATTAACGGGGAAAAATATAGAAATTTATATAAGCTTTACATGACATGTGAGCCCTTATAAAGAAATGAAGATCCAAAGTAATAGTGAAATCTACTTGCTTTTATGTTAGGTTGAAGAAAGAGAGGCACTTGTGGAAAAGTTAAATATGTCAGGAGGCTAAAGGAGGATAAGAATCATTTAAACAAGGTCTGTTTGTATAGAATTCTCTTGGCCTTTACTCACCACTGAAGAAGTTTCTTTTCTCCTGATACAGGAAGGGCATCTCTTCCTTATGAGAATTTTTATCACTTGTTTTCATAAAGAAAAGGGAGATTAGAATGCTCTTCTTACACCTGCTGTTTTTAAATGCCTTTAGCAAAAATAATCCTTATGTCAAAATGGCATATTTTGTGGTGACATATTCTGTTATGCCTCAAAGGTTTTTTAAAAAAAAAACTAATCCTGAAATACGGCCTAGTTTAAAACTCAAACCAATAGTCCACCTCTCTCTACCTCTTCCTCCCTTCTTGAAATCACAATGTAGCTTCAAATCTGTAGTCGCTTATCATAAACTCAATCAATTTTTACAGTACCATTAATAATGCACATTGTTTTGCCCACATTTTTGAGGGAAAGATAAGGATGCACATTATACATAGGTAGCACCTGAAAAACCTTGTATCTGTTCTTGTGTTTTGTAATTATTTGTTACATAAAATTTCTTGTACCATACTATGTTCAAAAATGAATCTAAAATTTTTAATAATACAAAGGATTATTTGGGTAATAATCCATCATAATCCCAAAAATAAGTATCTAAATATAAACAAATAAAAATGAATTAAAAAATTAAAATGAAAGATTTTGTTTCCTGAAAGCTTGGGCCAAAAATGTAGGTGCACATTATACACAGCAAAATACAATAGCTACTATTTACTGCTACAGGCACTGAGGATACAGGTCAAACTGTTGTCAGTGGAAGTGAGGTTCTTGCAGTATCTAAAGGAAAAGAATTCCCTGAGACCCACACAGAAGGTTGTGGCTCTGCAGTATGGTTTATTGATGATATGCAAGTAAGGGGGTTCCCATTCTGGCTTTCCAATGTTCCATCTCACTATGGAAAAAGTCCAGTCTTGTCTTCAGTATGACCAGGATGAAGGCCACTGCCCAGAGTTTATGCTCCATATTAAAGTACAGTCCAGTTCAGCATCCACTTAGCTTAGCATGTGTTTCCAGCTGTAGCACATTTCAGGCTTGATCTGATATCTGAAGTAGCATGGCCAGAGAGATGTTACCTCTAGAGCCGCATGGCCATGGAGAGAACAGTGAAATGCACATGAGAGAGCAGGTCATGAGCAAGAGAGGAAAGCTTCTTTGTTCTGGAGTTATAACTAGGAGCTTAGATTTGGGACATATCAGGTGCTTTCTCAAAATAACCAACTTCCTAAATTGTCTCTGGCTTTGGATGAATTTACACTCCCTGTTTAGACTAAGAGGCCTATATGGTCCTTCACTTCCCCTGAAACCCCAAAACGTTAGTACCAGAATTAGGGAAGGAGTGTTAATCCTTTTGGTGGAACACAATGCTCTGGTCCCCTGGAGCATGATAAGCTGTAGCTTCCCAGTAAAGCACACAGGCTCATGACTCACATTTATTAAGCTCAATGTCTAAGTTCCCGTTAGCTCCCCTTTTCAATATCTAGCTAACTACTGATAGTAATAAAACAACACTCTCATATAATGTATTTATATAGTGGGTTCTTCTCAAAATGGCAGACATAGAACAGAAGAATAAACTCAGGGGAACCTCACTGGAACTGCAGGAGACCCGCCTTCCAAGGAGGAGAAAGATTCAGGTTGTCCTATTCCCACCAACTTTGCAATGTGATCTGCAAAACAGAAAACACCATAGTAAACCGAGTTCAAGGGATTTCTGTTTCATTTGTTTTTAGTTAGGAATTTCTAATTTCAGACCATCCTCACTTTCGGTCTCTGAGTTTGTAAGACCCACCATGCAGGCCACCCCGGAGCTCGTCAAATTTAATCTGTGGCCTCTTTTTTGTCCACAGTACTCAAGATTGCTGAGCAAGAATATAGGAAAGAACTCTCTGAAGAGTAACATTTCCATTTGAATGGAGTCCAGTGTAGATACATTAGGAGAAAGGTATTGGATGCATGACTTGATGAGATCTGTCAATGTCGTCTTAGCTGAGCTTCTCAGGATTCTCAAGGGACTAAACTTGATAGAAAAAAATAAATGCAACATATTATTAATTTAACCTCTTGACAACATGTAAAAGGAAGTAGATAAATGTGTATAGAAATATAAAAGAGCAATAATTATACTAATTAAATTAAGAAAGGCATTGATACATATGCATCTACTACAAGAAACCAAACTTTGGAAAACATTATTGCTATAATTTCTGTGCATACGTAGACATAAAAATAATAAGTAAACAAATAGTTTAAAGTATTCCTTTATCTACCTTCACATGCAAGAGACCAACCTTTGTAACTAGTTCTCAATTCAGTCATAGATGGTAAAGTTTTTTAACTTGATAACATCCTCTGTGTCATCTTCAGGAGCACTGGACAAGAAATCTGTAAAACAATGTGAAGCCATTGGTACTAGATCCTTAAACTGGCTTTGCATTTAAGTACAGTTAGTACACTTCTCCCACTTCAAAAATGTGTGTTCATCATCTCTTCCTCCCTCTAAAAACAAAGAATCCAAAAAATATTCCTAGAATCTAAAAGAGGATTCCACTGTTCATTCCAGATTATTTTAGTAATTGTAAAACCCCATTAATTTCATAATAAATCCCAATTTCAGAGATGTTAAAACATGAAAAAAAAATCTTAAAATGAGGAAATGTGATATTTGATTCCAGGACATTTCTTGTGTCAATAACCTCAACCCAAATGTTTTACTACATAAGTTTTACAACTGTTTTATTACCCCACCCCCCAATTAATGGTATCTGTGCAAAAGTCATCTGAAAAAAGACTTGTTAAGAAGCAACACACTTAATCGCATTCTTTGTATATGCAACAAGGTTGAGTCTTTATTACCTAAAAGGTCTTGCTCCCTTATCTTTCTAAACACATTTTAATCCTACTTCCTACTGTTTATGGTCCAGAAGCACTTGACTTCTCTAGTACACTGAGTTCCTTAATGTCTGTTTAGAAATAAACCATTTTTTCTGAGCTTGTTTATTTTTTCTGTAATAACTTGCTAAAAGCATAAAATAACTATAAACATAAATTGATAGTCTAGCATTTTCCAACTCCTTATCCTAAAGATACAGGAATGGTAAATTCATGATCTGTTTTCCAAGTTAACACAGGAGACAGTTTTACCAAATGTTTTGGTACAGCATAACATAACTCTCAATTTTTTAATTTGGCAATATTCTTCCTGATTACTACTGCAAAACTATTAATATAATACCATATATTTTAGTTTCTCATTTATTTTTTATTTATTTTTATTGTATTTTTTCTATGGCCATTTAGTTTTCTTATATCCCCTTGGCCCTGCAATTACTACACCATTGTCCATGTCCATGAGTCCTTTTTTCTTTTTGCTCACTCCTTCTACCCCTGACCTCACTGCCCGCCTTAGATGCCATCCTGTTTTCTATCTATGAGTCTGTCTATTTTCCTTGTTAGTTCAGTTTGTTCATGAGATATTTTAGTTTCTTGTTAGAGCATTACTCCACTAAAAGGTACAACTACATGTATTGGTCAAAAAGTCCACTTAATTCTTTTCTATGAAATAAAATACGTTTTTCAATTTCACCAATAAATTTACTGAATTGGATATTTTGAGTGTGTTGGCTATCTTCCATGTGGTATAATGATCTCAATTAATGTCTTGATTTGATTGCTATCAACTTCAACTGATCTATCCGAACATGGAGCATTGTCCAGAGAGAAATCTTGAGAATGCAACTTCACAAAACACTTTAGACACATTCAATGAGTCACAGTAGCTTCTCCATATACTGCACAAAACTTCTTTTACATTTCAGTTGCATTTTTACATTTCTTGAAATAACGAAGCATAATATGCCGAAAATATTGCGTATTTTCTTCCATCTTCAATACTAAAATGGCTACACAAAAATTCACTAATCTTGATTTTTTAAATGCATGTTAATATGATAGCTTTCACAATACAGTCTAACAAAATTGTTTCAAATGAAGTTAAAGACAGCTAAACAATACTAGAGATAACTTACAGGAAAAAAAAATAACTTTTTGGCTAACCCAATAATAGAGCACATTGAGCTACCCTTTATAATAAGCTCAAAAGGTGGCTTGATAGAATATGTTTATCCTTTGCTCACAGAAATATACAAGGTGGTGTCATATTGGTTGGGCAGGATACAAGGTGAAGGTTGGAGTCGTGGACTCTGCACTACAGTGATCCAGGATGACCGAGACTCTACAATCTCCAATGTGTTACTAAGTCCCAATATCTGAGTCTACCTGCCTGCATACACAAACCAAAAGAAATACACAAACTGGAATTTTGGGAATAGAAACATTAATATTGAATTGGCTACTTTGTGGTGGAGGGACCTAATGTTGTAAAGACTTGACTTCTTGAGGGTGTGTAGGTTATAGGTTATATAGCACCAAATCACAAGATTTTGATTGGTCAGAGGTGAAGTAAGGATAATAAATTATTTCTTCAGGTCTCAAAGACATCTCTGAAGTCTTTTCTGGCATCCCTCCACATGGTTTTATGGGACAGTAGCTAGGGAGTTGTTCCACCTTTGGGCTCAGGAACGAAAAATAACTTTGATCAACAGCAGAGGTGGAGACCTAGTGACCACTGTCAGGTCCAGACTATTGGTTTCTGCTGCCTCTGGGATTACTGATTGTGTGTGGGAAGTGCCAGATCTATGAGGAGGGTAGAGAAAGAGAGAGAAAATGTCTATAGCAGGATTCAAAGTTAATTTAATCAAAAGCAAAAGGACCGTTGTCACAGAAAGCTGCTTGGGCATTGCCATTCTGATACAGATGGATCCGATCCGATCACTGGGGAGGAGTAGAGAGGACCCCACAGGAGGAGGTTGCCTGAGGCAATGGTACACAGTCTGGGATGGGACTGACTGAGAAGTCGAAAATCCCCAATGCAATTGGGGATTTATGGATTTTGCAGTGTAATTATGGGCCAGAAGATTTAAAGAGAAGGATGCTGAGACTGGCTCTCCTGTACTTCCTCAAGGACACCTGGATGACTGTGCTATAGCTATCTACATTTCCCAGAGATATTTTAAATGGAGGAAGGAACTCTGGGCACAGCCTAGGATTGACCGGCCCGGCAGAGGGTGACAAGGTTATTTTCCTTTGGATGTTCTAGAAGGGTGGACTCTGAGGCGAAAGTCTGCCGTTCTTTCAAAATTGTGTAGCTTTCGTATCTTACAATGTTTTAGTTTGTAAACTAATCTTGTAGAAATAAGGTAATTAAAAACTAGCAAGGGAAAGGATAGGGGAGGGATGTCAAACTCATTTCACTGGGGGCAACATCAGCCTCACAGCTGCCTTCAAAGGGCTGAATGTAATTTTAGGACTATATAGATGTAACAACTCCTTAACAGTTCAGCAAGAGCTTCGCTGCCAACAGATAAAACAAGGTGGAGGGCGGGCTTTGGCCCAAAGGCCTTGTGTTTGCCACCTGGGGATAGGGTAACTCAAGACTGAAGATTTCAACCTTGATTGATAAGCTTAAGTGATTAAAGTTGAAACTCTAGAGTTAAAAAGATTTCAGCCTTAGTTGATAGGCTGAAATGGCTAAAGCCCGTGGAAAGCTGTTATTCCAAAATTTGGTAGCTTTTGAATAAAGACTCCTTTCCTTTTTTAATGAAACCTCTGCCCCAGGAATTTTGCCTGGAGGGTGGTGGGGGGCAGTAGGACCTAACTTGCTGTTTGGTAACAATTTCAGGCAGCAGAGTGACTGAATAAAAATACGGAGTAGCAGGTACGGGAAGTTTTGAAATTTACACACATCATTTACATTCACATTCTTTTGCTTAGAACACAGTAATATTAGGTTATTAGAAAACTTGTGAGATGATACCCAATTGTGTTCCCAAGATGAAAGGAAGAATAAAATTCAAGGGAACTCACTAGCTTTTACAAAGAAATACAATTTTAATACCTATTACTTGAGCCTGATATTTTTAAATGGAAGTAATTTCCCCAGTGTAACATTTGCATAGTTCTGAGAATTAAAAATGTTAACATGTCCTAGAGTACTTTACAAACCATGAGGCATTCAACAAATGTTAGATATTATTAAATAATGACCACATTAAAGTATGGTACAATTTTTACATTGTTAAAATATATACAGTCTCTATAATATTTTATTCTCTTTTATATAATACATCACTTTCCAGAATATTTTGGTTATATAATTTCTAAAGAAGAATTATTCCTGGAATTTTTGATAAGGTATCTAGCCTTCTCACACTAAATAATTAAAATTATTTTATAATATATAAGACACACAGTGGTTTTGGTCAAGGATGTTTTCAGAAACAGATGAAAATTATGATCTGCATTTCCAGAAAAAAATGTGTGCAAATGAATACCAATCAATATTTGCAAAATTTATATATTAATATATAAAGCCCTCAATTTTATTATTTGTTTACTTTGTCAAATCAATAAAGTTATTCCTGGCAGGGTTTGAAATTTTTTTCTCTATATCTACCAACAATATGTTAAAAATTACCAAACCATATATATATTTTTTAAGTTTGTCAGAGTAGGCACTACACAAGAAGACTGCAGTGATTCCCCCATCTTCTAATTTCTGCTCTCACAGGAATGGGCAAGTATTTATCTTTTCCAAATACATCTAGCAAAAGTATTTTCCTCAACACTGGAAAGTATTCGAAGAGTGTCAGACCCTTCTTCCCAAATGGCAGGACTCACAATGGGGACTCCAAAGCCTTGAATTTTTCACTCTACAAAAAACAAAACAAAACAAAACAAAACAAAAAAAAAACCTTCCAATTAATTTTGAATGTCAGATATCCATTTGACATTCTAGTACTGAACGTTAAATTTCCGGAGCTGAAATGTCTTTCCCTCACAAGTGATAAACTATCTGTGCAAAATTTAAAGCGAGAGAGCTCTACCTGAAACAATGAACTACCTATTCTGCCCATATTGCTTAATAAAACACCTTGAAATAGAATGAATGGTTCGAAGAATTAGTTAAGAAGAATCAAACAATCTGTTCAGACTTTTGCAATGAATTCCTACATAGAAAACAATGAGTCACAGGTATGTGCAAAGATTCTTTCTAATCCAAAAAGTGAAATTCAGGTTATTTTCCACAATAGAGATGCCCAAACTATGCACACAACTCCAGCTGGCATTTTTCCAGGCAAAGACATATTTTGCAATTTTGAAGGCAGACATTTTTTCCACATTCTTATAAATAGCTGTACACAGTCAGATTTCTTACTTCAAATGATTCAGTGGACCAATAACAGGCCAAAACCCAAGTCTAGCTGCAATGTCAGACATCAGTGGTTTCATCTAGCTGTCCACTAATCGCAGATCTAGTAGCTGCCAAGAACAACTCCAAAATATTAAAATCGATGTTATCTATTTTGAAGTTAACAATGGTATCAATAAAGTCATTGATGCCATGACTCATTTTTCTTACAAAATAAATCAATCCATGATACCCAAAATTTCCTTACTCCAAGTTTAAGTCAATCAGTGTTTTCTTTGACTCAGCAATGTAGAAAACAATTTTTAACACCCTTCTGTTTAAGGCTTTTATGTTGGTAACAAACTCAAGATTGTTTTCTAATCCATGACATTTCAAAAGTAAGTCATGTGCTGATGATGTAATTTTACTGCTGATGGAGTTTCGATATAGACATCAGGTGATTTTTTTTTCTGCTTATTTTAGTAAGAACTTGGCCACAGTAGAACATCTGGGCCTTATGTGTCTCAATAATGTCAATGTTAAAAATAAAATGAAAGTGTAGGGATCTTTATTATGTTTTCCATTTTTGACATTTTCTTTTTAAGACCAGGGACTAATTCAACAAATGTAATGTGAATGAAATACTACGTTTTCTTTAATTTCTATCAATAAAAACTCTTTAACCATAATATATACTGTATGCCTCTTTTTAAAATAGCTTACAATAAAATAACTTCATAAATTGACATACACATTATTATTTCAACGCAGAATATTATTAAACAAGGTCAGGGATAAAATGTTTTGTGTGACTGTTTCATATGGAAATAAAACAAATACAAATTCTATTTTAATAATTTGTTCTCCAGAAAAATATCAAAATCATAATCTTCAAGCACTTATACTTTTTTAGACACAGTAAAGTATTTCTTTAAAACAGCTAAGATTTATTTAAATGAATAATTAATGTCCCTATATTTATAATGATCAAAATTTTAGACATTCAAAAAGATAACATTTGAGAAAATTATTAGATCATTTGAGATTTCTCAGAATGGCAATGATCATAGAGTTTTTAAAAAGTTCCTCAACCAAATATTTTGTTGTTGCTTCATCAGCTTTTATTTTTACATGTGGTATTTCTTCAGTTGCTAATGTGCTTTTGGGAAATGTGTATAAATTATTTTCCTTAATGGTATGAGTACAGAGATTTTAATATTCTAAAATTAGTTTAAGTATTTCTTTTACAGACTGTTATTGCACTTCCATTTGGAGAAAATTTCCTTCTCTAAGATTCATAAATGTAGCTTATCTTGATGAATGCTTTATGTATTATAGAAAAGAATGAAAATAAGTTTGCTAGGGATTAAATCCACATCCTTTAGTTTTTAACTTATTTGATGAAATGTTTATTTAATAAACTTATGGGAAGGGGCCATGTCCTTTAAACTTCCATCTCTAGTAGTACAGAATTGGATCCACCACATCCACAGAACATATATTTAGTGAGTACATCTATTTTATACTTATTTTAATTACTTTTTTGTCATTTGTCATCCCACAGTCCTGAAACTTTTAAAACCATGACAGCTTTTAAAATGGTAATTATTTTGTAACTATCTAGTTTTTCCATCAAAGTAAAATATAAATATGTAGTATATTTATATACGAACCATTACTGTTACTTATTCAAATTATAGACTTGGTGTAAATAAAGCAGTTGCATTATAATGGAAAAAGTACATGGTTTGGAGCTACAGGGTTTGGGCCTAAATTCTATTCATTCCTTACTAATTCTTGTGGCTTTGGGAAATTATATATATTTTTTCCAGGAAAATGTATTATATCAGGAAAATTAGTGAATCACAATACCAGGTAGACTTATTTTCCAATTCCATGTTTTCCAAACTCATAAGTAATAATGATTTTGGGAATTTTTATAAACTACTTAATTTTACAATCTCTATCTCCAGATATGAATAACAACATCCACATTATAGTGAAAATGAGTTGAGGAAGATATAAATAAACCATCCAACACTGGAAACACAGTGAGATCTCAACAGATCTTCCATCAGTCAACTCTATCTCCTCTCCTTCTTTGAAAGTCTACAATGCATAGATTATGAAACCTTTGACATTTAGAGGATTAAGTTAATTTCTGCAAAACTCCTAGAATTGTCATATATTTGTATAAGATCTGAGTACTTTCTATTTTGTTTTAATTGACATTTTGCAGGAAAAAAATCAGATGCCTAATCTGATTGAAAAATAATCCAGGCACAAATTTAATAGGTATTATTGTAATTAAACAATAAAATAATTAAAAATATAATAATAGTTAAAAATGGTGATTAAGTTGGGGCATCCTATTGATCCCTGAGGAATCTTACTGTTACATATTTTTAGTCAAAATATATTTTATTAAAACTGAAATAAAGCCCTATCAAGTGCCATGTGCCATATTAAGTAAAGAGAAAATTATGGTAAACAAGAAAGATGAATTCTGCTGTGCTTTGTGGATCTTTAAACAAGATAAACATATTAAAGACAAGTAAAAAATGAAAAATAAACAAATTACACTCAAGTTGCGATGGGCTATGAAATGAAGCAGAGAGAACATAAACCACGGAAATTAAAGAATGTGCCATATTATGGTTAGATGGGCTTTATAGAAATTGCTAGTCAGAAACTGTGCTTGAAATGGAGAAGAGCTAATGATGTGAACAATAGGAAGAAGAGCATTTCGGGCAAAAAGAACACCATATGAAGAAGCTATGAAAAAAAATGTAGAGTTTGACATCTTTAAGGAACTGAAAAATGTCAGTGTGCTATGGTTAAATGTACCAAAAGGATTCAAGGCACAGAATTGAAGGACTAGACAAAAAACATACTCTGGGACTTGTATATTATAAAAAGATTTCTAGATTTTACTTCAAGAGCAATGGTATGCCAGTAAAGGACTTCAAGTGAGAAAATGACCTAATCTGTTTTGTAGTTGAAGGTTTTCTTGCCAATGAATATAGAATGCAGTGAAGGGAGACAGAAGAGAGAAGTGAAATTCTGTTTCTGTGGTCCAACAAAAGAGCGAGAGTGGCCTAAACCAATGATGTTAGCAGTGGAGATAGAATAAATGGTACTTAATGAATTAGCAAAGAGAATAGGAGAAAGAAAGAAAAGGTGATTCCAGCATTCCCACCATGGACCATCTGTGTGGATAGCGATATCATACATCTCATTCACCGAGATGGGAAATACCTAGGGGTGGAGTAGAGGGTACATTTTGATTGCTAAAGCTAGATGTTAAAAAAAAAAAAAAAAATTCCAAACAGAGATTTCAAATAAATAGTTTAATATTTTCCCTTAAACATAAAGTTTGTAGTGACTACCAGATTTATGAATCATTCCTAATTTACTAGCTAGTACATTCCTAACATTTTTATTATATTTCAAGTAAATCATATATGAGAAAAATGGAATAACTTAAGAGAATGCTTATAATATTCTGGGGTAGATTATTTATTTAAACATTTTATATAGAATTTTACATTATATAACTGGATTCATGAAACTTTTGTTATACCCATATCTGTCTCTAAATTTGCTTGTGACTTAATAGTTATTTTATCTATAACATTTTTAGATCCCTAAATTAAGGTTCTTGTACTAAATGTATTGCAATTAACTCCTCTTCCTGCTCTCATATCATTAGCACATGATATTACATCTGCCTCTCTCTCTCTCTCTCTCTCTATATATATATATATATATATATATATATATACACACACATATATATATATCTCCACCCACACATGATGTACTATATAATTATAGTATATATAATTGCATAAATCATGTGATTAGTGCATTGGTAGTGCACTAAGTATTCATAATGAAAGCTTAATATAAAGTGAATATATATGAAACTGTAACAAAGAAAACTCAGACAACAAATATTGAGCTTCCCAATATAATTTAATTCCCAAAAAAGAGGCTTAGAAAAGTTAGGTAATTTGTCTAATGTCATGCAAATTGTAGAGACAGGGTTATGTTTCTGATCAATTTAATTCTAAAGTCTATGTCATTAACCATTATATACTACTGATACTGAATTTATAGTAATCAGATAAAATTAGATCTGCAATGATTTCTAGTTTTTGATTATACTATATGTGTGTATGTCTATGGGCCTATGGATATTTGTGTGTGTGTATCCATAGTACACACTAAACAAACTTATTTTTACAGATATTGGGTCCATTTCAGACTCTAACCAAGAAACATAATTACTAATGAATCAAGTCTTATCAGTAAATACAGTGTTAAGCCTTAATTTCCTTATCTAAAATTTCAAAGAAAAATATATGCACATACATAATTAGAGGAAAATATGTCATCTTATAACTACATATACATACTTGTACAAGTGTGTGTAGATACATTATACTTTTGTCCAAACATATGCAGATATAATAAGCCATATAGAATATGTCCAAGTGGGTGTAACATTTGAGTCACTGGTTATTGCAAATTGACTTTTTAATTTATACCTAATAGGTTAAAATATTTTCTTCAAATGAGAGTAAAGTGAATATTCCATAAGACCCAGTATATAAGCTCTCTTCACCATGGATTAATGCACAGGTAATTAATTAACTTCTTTTCAAATTTATTTTTTCATCACTGTAAAAAAAAATCAATTAGCTCAGAATAAACCATAAATTCAAGTACAAAAGATTTAACTTAGAAAGCAAACCAGTAGCATAGGGAAAACCACATTTTTAATAATGGTACTATGCAAACCAAAAAGTTATATAAATATGTGAACAAAATCTATTTACCCAAAAGTTTTGTACATGCAGAAATTGAAATGTCACTGAATTACATATTTTGAACATTAAAAAATGTTACATTGTATAAAATATCAATAGAATTTATCCTGAGAAATGTGTACTATTGTTTATGTCTATGGCAAACCACTGATATTTGGTCCACCAAAAGCCTTTAGCTCCCTCATTCCCTTCACTCAGAAATATAGTTACATTTACTGTATTCATAGTTATGTTTATTTTATTTATTTCTCATAGTTAGGTATCTTATATAGTAAAATGTATGGCACAAATTTGCTATTCTTAAAATCTTACACCACAGCCCTGATTGGTGTGGCTCAGTGGGTTGGGTGTTGTCCTGCAAATGGAAAGGTCACCAGTTTGATTCCAGGTCAGGGCACAAGCCTAGGTTGCTGGCTAGGCCCCTTGCTTGGGGCATGTGAGAGGCAACTGATCAATGTTTCTCTCACACATCAATGTTTCTTTCCTTCTTTTTCTCCCTTCTTTCCCCTCTCTCTCTCTAAAAAACAAACAAACAAACAAACAAACAAAAAACAGTTAATGTGAAAGTCACCTGTGTTACGTTGGTAGTGAGGACAGAGAACAGTTTCTAAAGTGCTTAAAAAATTCCCTATTATTTAATGGCATGAATAAAGTTTAAAGGCTTATCTTTACTATTTTTAGACACATTAAAGAATAGCCATCTCCTTAAGAGATAAAAGTAATGTTAGTTAGCATCCCTTGCTAATTGAAACCATTGCTCTTTTCTGTAAAGGTTCATTTAGAGCTCACTCCTTGCATATGTCTCCTAATTCAGAGTTGCCAAAATACAAAAAAAGATTTATTATTTTCTGTTTCTCCAGAAAACAAAAGGTAACTTTTAAATATTTTCTCAAGTTTTATGTGGCATTAATACCACAAGAAAGAAAAGGGCTACCAACATTAATTCTTAGTAACTGAGAGCCTTCTTTGCATAAGATACTGTGCTAGGAATTTTCACAATCCTATCCATAACTCAGCTCGGTGGGCTTTCAAGTACAAATTTTATTATAAAGAAATATAGAATGAAAATGGAAAACTTTCCCAAGTTCATACAGGAATATCAGTACATGGTTTCCTGATTTCAAAGCTATTTTTTTCTATAAGATCTCATTAATGTTTTGTGAAAATTTGTTCAAATAATTATTGCAAACAATTAAAGCATTAATAATGAATAATTTATGTTAAAATATAGCTTTTATTAAATTACCTCCATGAAAACCCTTAAAAGTGTTTTCTTTATCCAAGGGTTTACTAGTCTTTTAGTACTAAACTTTTGGCTTTGTAAAGTTGAAAAGTAGAACACTGAGTATCCAAGACTGGGCTGCCCTATAATGATGTTCATTTTTTAAAAGTAAATTAAGTATTATCATTTCTCAAAAGTGGAGAACTTGATATTATCTTTAATTGTTTAGTTTAAACCAAAAAAGTTTATTCTCAGTATTCATAACTACCATCTGCTTTCATTCTCAAAAGCACTGTAATTCAGAAGGTAAGCTTGATTGTTACCTTAGCTGAAGTACAAGTGCACTCCAGGTGCTTCAGGATTATAAGAAATAACAGTAAAACCAAACTGAATCAAGAAAAGTTTTTTTAAAAGACACCGCCGTCTTCATTTAATTGATGAAAAAAAAATTAGATCAACAAAAGATTTGTGACTTGTTCTGTGTGACAAAGCTAATGCCAAACTGGAGACTTCATTTAAGCTAAGTCTTTAAATTTTATAAATATTACTTTTTACCAGTAATGCTGGTAAAGATTTTTTAGTATAGAGTACAATTTAAGACTTAGAATCACAGCTATTTATTCTAATGGGAGAGACTGTTTGTTAAAAGATAATATGCTAGAATAAAATAAAGCATTCAAACCTCATTAATTGGACCCTTTGATTCAATCTGTGTGATAGGTTATGCAAAAATACCCTTGCAGTTTCATCTTTACATAGTTTATAGAACTGCTTCATCTGTATACGGCTTTACATGATGCCTTCAATAAAGTTCTACAATAATCAGTTGGGTACTATGTTCCCACATTATACCAGGTTTCCCTGGTTATTGTCAACCCCATCAGCAGTGCTCAATGTGCAACTTAGAGGCTTGTGAAACTGTAAGTAATTTTTCCACTCTTCCAACAAGGGTCAAATTCAAATCTCACAAACACCAAATTATCTCTCATATATGTGGAATCTAATAAACACCATAAACTAATGAACAAAATTTTAAGAGAAACTTAGATACATGAAACAGACTGATAGCTATTGTAAGGGGTGAGGGGTGAGACATGATGAAAGATGGGGTGAAGGGAATAACCAAAGAAAATTATGCACAGCCCATGGGCAGGAACAATATGGGGATTGACTTAAGAAGAAGAGAGGGCGTGGCTGGGTAGAGGTGGGGAAAGAGAGAAAAACTGGGAACAAGTGTAACAGCATAAATAATAAAAATAAATTAAAAAATAGAATCTCATATACTGGATCAAACACAATAGTTACCTAGTTCTTTTATTCAACATTAATGACCTTCATCTTGTCAAAGGGGGCTGGCTCATACACCCAGAGCAACACTCACTGTCCCAAAAGTCACTTTATTTTGCTTCAATTGCCAAGGATCAAGAGAAAATTTCAGCTACCCATTTCTCCTATTTCTTAATATTACTTGAAATATTGTTAGCACTATCTTCCTTGAGCCATCTAATATGAATTACACCATGTTTTTAACCTAATAGGTCTAGTCACCATATGAAAGATTCAAGACTCCAAAGTCATGTCTTCATGTCTCGAATTCTAATGTCATAAGTTTCTCTAAATACCTTATCTG
The DNA here is from genome assembly GCA_004027475.1 of Anoura caudifer. Classification (NCBI taxonomy): domain Eukaryota; kingdom Metazoa; phylum Chordata; class Mammalia; order Chiroptera; family Phyllostomidae; genus Anoura; species Anoura caudifer. The sequence goes on from PVKU01002726.1 coordinate 187,915, forward strand.
TTCCCGTCTCACACATCTCTTCACTTTTTAAAATATTTTCACTGTCCTTGAAATCGCCAAACCACCATTAGCAAAATGCTCTACATTTATAGTCTCTTATCTGGAAATTACCTCCCTGAATGTTCCCACTTTTAAGGAAATCCACTCTCTCCTGAGAGCACCATTTCCTCTGCAGCCCTTTAAAGTGCTAGTTGATTCTGTCCCAAAGAAATGCCCTTTGTCCAAGGACCTTGCTCCCCACTATAGCCCAGACTCTCATTCCTCCGCTGTTAACACAGTTAGCATCAGTAACCAGTGCAATCTGTGACACACATTCTACTCTCTTTTCATGTTCTACTCTCTACTTAATTCATTTATTACACTGACTCCCCAACTCTTTCCAATGATAAGATACCAGTTTTTTTACTCTACTACTTTTCCACTTATGTTAGTTATTTCAATTGCCACCATTAATATATTTTCTTCCCATCGCATTTAAACTCAGAAGTCAATTATTATAACCATCCCATTGTATATACCCTGAACTCTCCTCTTTTACTTCATTTTCTTATCCTCAGTAGAAACATACTAGTTAAATCTAATTATCTAGTTATACTGCACTTGCACTAAGCACAAAACCACACTATTGACAAAACAACACGTAAAGCAACACAGTAAGATGGATTGAGTACTCATCTGCTTCAAACCAACAAACTGCTTTCACCTAGATGCAAAGGAAGCAGGAGTAGCATGAGCATGGAGGAGAATGGTAGAAGGCGCGGCCAGAAATATAACAGAAGTTTCAACTGTAAATGTATTGTAAACTACAAGAATTTTTCCTCAACATTATTTCCTTGCTGATTTTAAAATAAGTGAATTATTTTTCCATCTCAGAGCCTTTAAACAAATCACCCATTTCTTATAGTACTCTTTCCAAGAAGATGATTCTATTATCTCTGCAATTCTTCTTTCAAAGGCCAACTTCTTAAGGAGAGCTAGCCTCATTTACATTTGCAAGCAAACTTCGTTAGGAAATACAGAATAAGGAATGGGCTTTAAGACAAAATGGTTGAGTTCATCTCTTCTATGCCACCTCGAAGTCATGTGATAATTAACAAGCCAATTATTTGTTGAAGTGCATTTGATGATAATTTCTTGATAGTGTCTTTGGTGACTGTTTTATGCTGCCATTTTGATAGTTCATATTAGTACAGAGCAATACAGTACTTTTCTGTAAAAATTGTATCAAAATGTCAAGGTATTAAGAATGTTAATTTTAGATGGAAAGAACACAGATGATTACTATTTTATTTCACACTTTTCAATATTATTTAAAATATGTAATTGCAAAACTTTATGTGACTATATAAATGCTCAAATATAGCTTGTTAACTCTGAGTCTTGTGTTCTTGTCCTAATTCTGTAACATATATATGTATTACTAACTTTAAACAGTCATTTCAAATTTCACAGGAAACTTTTCTTCACCTGTAAAATGAGGTTGTTTGATTGGTGCTCTCTTGTCTCCCCTAGGTCCAGGTTCCAAGTTCAGGATCGTGCTAGAGATATTGCACAGAAATGAAAATGTAACTTAAAGTGAATAATTTGAAGTATTAACATGGATGTTATTAAATGAGATTTATCTCTTCATACAATTACTCTAACTTACTGGGAATTTACTCAGTACACATTTTTGACCATTTATAAGGAATTATTGGAAAGTGATGGAGTTAGGATTCCAGGTGTCATGACTCCAACACTTGGTCATGGGGTAGTTGGCTATGAAAAGAAAGTCATGCATTTCTATCATTCTTAATTTTACCAAACAAAAACAAAAGTATAAATATATATATACACCACAGATTATGCTTAACACAAAGAAAACACTTTATTTAATGACTGCTATTATAGAGGAATAACATTTCCCTGTATTTCCTAATTACTTGCTCCTATAGTGAACTATTACACAAAATATGAGAGAAGGTGTAAAAATGCACTTTGAAATAAGTTAAAAAATATGACTCCCCTACACTCAGGTGAGTTTTTGTTTGCTTTCTTTCTTTCTTTTTTTTTTTGGCAGGGGCATTGGGGGCAGGTTACAATCAGCAACTGTCCATAGACATGAAATCTGAGACTATACACCTGTATTCATTTCCTATTACTAGGTAATAAATTGCCTCAAATTTACTGACTTAAAACAACACACGTTATCTCTTTGTGGGTCAGAATTCTGAGCATGGTTTAGCAGGGGTCTCTGCTCAGGGTTTGACAAGGCTCTAGTTAAGATGTCAACAAGGCTACATTCTCACTTGGAGCTTCATTAGTAAAGAATTGTCTTTGAAGCTTATTAAGGTTGTTGGCAAAATGCATTTCCTTGTAGCTCTGCAACGGAGGGCCCAGCCTCTGAATGGCTATTGAATAAAGACTATCCTTGGATCTTATAGGTCCCTCCCCATTTCCAGCCAAGTGACACTCTCCATAGCAATCTTAAAACACGGCTGTTTGGTTCTTCAAGGCCAACAGGAGAATCTCATACTCTTAACCTGCTAATATGAAGTCATGCAATGTAATATAATCATGTAAGTGATATCCTATCACCTTGCCATTTCCTACTGGTTAAAACAGGTCATAGAATCCAAATGCACTCAAAAGGGTGGAGTTAAATAAGCATCACACCCATTGGGGGGTCACCATACACTATAATTCCCTAAAATGCCAAAAACCATGATTTTGACGTGAAGAACATTAGAGAGTTAAAGAGTTCAAGACATTGTAGAGCACCTGTCTACATGCTAATATTTCAAAAATTGGGAAACAGGCTCAAGGACACAAATAATAACTTGAAAACTAATGCATTAGATAGAGGAGCTGATTTGAAATTATAGTTGTCCTGACTCCAATCTGTTCACCCCTTGGATGAGGGCAGCAGTTAAATGATGTCACTGAATTAATGGTAATACATCACTAATTTTTAAATATGTATTAATGGAAAATAAAGGTTTCCATATATAGCATTTTAGTTACAAATGAATTTTAGAGTACAGAAAAATCAGTTAACAGTTGTTTGTATTGCTGAAGAATTTTTTTCTAGCCTGAACCTAAGCAGTGAGCATTTTAGCTATTATTGAAGACAAAGCTTAAGCACTCACAGTAACCATAGTTTAATCCTTCCGCCTTTGACTCTTAAACAGATGCTCACTATTCAAATATACTACTGCAAGAAGTATATATAGTTATTTCATAGTAGGTATATTGCTAAGGGAATTGAGGTTTTGGTTTATGTATTTAAAATCTGATTTTTATGCCTTTTGAAATAAAAGTCACTTATAATTTTCAACAAGCAATGGAGATGGTAATTTTACATTGATATTACCAGCTAAAATGTGACATTTTAATTTCTCCAGTGCTGTATTTTTCCTCTTAAAAGCTGTTTTCAAAATTTATTTATTTATTTTAGAGAGAAAAGAAGGGAGGATGGGAGAGATGGAGGGAGAGAGAAAGAGAGGAGAGACAGGGAGTGAGAGATTGTTGTTTCACTTATTTATTCATTCATTGGTTGATCCTTGTTACATGCCCTGACTGGGGATCAAACCCACAACCTTGGCATATTGGGATAATACTCAAACCAAATAAGCTACCCAGCCAGAGCCAAAAGCTGTTTGTTTTTATATATCAACTGTTGTGCAACAGCAGGACATGACTTGGCCACAATGACAGATAGTCTGCAGGAAACAGTTTTATTCTGCCTTATAGCAGAAGAACCAACTTTCATAATAGAAAAGTACCTCAGAACATAATGAACAATTAATACAATCTTAAAAACAGTCAGATTTAGGTTTCTGCACATCAATAAGCCACAGAACTTGTTCAAAGGGACAAAGATGGACATACTATCAGTGGCATCACGATGAATAACCAGGAGGACTGAGGTCTGACGCTCACCCAACACAACCAGCCCCTCAGGAATGCGTGCAAGAGAAGGGTTGGGAGTGCCCACGCTGCATGAGGATTTATCAATAGGTTTTAAATGTACCATGCAAGTTTGGTGGATGAGGGTGTTGATACAATTTTTACTTTCTAGGCATTATTTTAGGTGAGAAACAACAGACTTTGCATACTAATAGTTGGTATGAAGAGCTTTTACCCTTGAGACCTTGAAAAGCATCCTCATTATAAAGGTGAAATCACACTGGTTTGGGGAAGTCAAATGGATGCTCAAGGTCATACAGGTTAGAACTGAGAACTGTCCAAAGCTCAGGCTCCAAGTCTTAGCTAGCTAAGACTTACCTGCTTCTTATGTGGATGGAAAGGTCTACTATACCAGAAACTTGGGGCAGGTTGTCAAAACAACAAAACAACAAAATGCTAATATTCACATGGTTTAGAGATACCTATCCCCTACAGTATTGTCTTTGGAACATCTTGTCTAGCTCAGTGGTCATCTGGAGAAGCTCTTTATTTACCTAAGGTTCTGATAACAATTTTGTCAAATAGCCAGAATGCACAAATTTTTAGCTTTCCTTTCTGTGTAGCCTAAGAGAATAAAATTTATGTTGATTCACAGTAATTTAACCTGTCATGTTCCTTACCCTCAATCATATTCTGGAATAACTATTAAATTCCATGCAGCATATTCAAACAATTCTTACAATACAGTAAAAACTGAGAAGTCAGCTTAAAAATGTTAGAAAGGTGTCCAAAACAGCAGCCATACATCTGATTTAGAATGTAATAGAAAATTTGGCATGAGTAAAAAGTTTTTATGATTCATTTCACAGGGATAGATTTGAATATTTGAGTACTTTTTCTCCTTCAGTGCATATGTTTTCTGGCAGATGTTGAGATTTTAGTGCCTTGAGTGAGGTAAATAAATAAGAAAAATTACAATTTTATTATAGTTCTAAATATGAAAATATTAGAATGAGTTACATGGTTCATTAATTTTGCTATCAATTTTTATATCAAGAACTATAAAAATAACAGGCCATTAAAAGTGGGCTAAAATAAAATTTTTATATAACTTTTCATATCATTAGGATTAAAATAATACCTATTTTATGAAAATATCCAAAAGCTGAAATATTCAATTGTTAATGAATTTTAACAATATATTTTTATCATAAAATTTGGTTTTCAATTTAATATAGTAAAACATGTGTGTTTAGGATGTGAACTAAAGTATAACAAAAATGTATAAAATAGAGCTACTCATTGTTTCCCTACATCCCATTGTCTCTATGCCCAATCCCTGATTTAACCAACTTTACACCACATAGTGCATTTTCTTTTACAACTTGTTTTTGGCTGTATGTGTGTATGTGTGTGGACAGAAAAAGCCTTAGAATTTATCATTTTAATTAGTGGACAGGTGTCATAGATTATTATTTCCTTATTGATAAATATATTATTTTATTGATATAACTTCTATGTTTTTTCATATTAAAATATATATAATAAAATATGAATGAAAATTAAATTTTATTTAAATAATTTCAAAAATTTTAGCTAGATTTTATATGGTAATAAAAATATAGACACTAAAAGGGAATAAATGTGAACTTAAAATGAAGTTCAAAGCTATTTCTATTATATAGAACCTGGAAAGCTCATTACAGGGCAGAGAATAATTACATTTTGTGAATAAAATGATCATAATTTTTTTATGTTGTAAATATCATAAACAAGATTTTCTGTTGTCACTGTCTTTGAAAAAGTAAGTGTAAGCCAAGAAATAGAAATACTTGCCAAAAAAATCATTATTCTTAGAAACATTTAAATATTTATTACCAAAATATACTTTTTATAATAATTCCATTATTTTTCTTAGTATATATCTTACTTTTTAATTGTATATGTAATGTGTCTCCATGTCAGAAACAAAAAATAAAAAGTACAAGGTAAAATGACAACTAAAATAAAATTTAAATTCCTTGAAATCCCAGCACTCAATTACCATTTAATATTTGATGACGCACCACTTACTGAGTCAAGTGCATAAAAACTAATACATCTAGAAAGGTGGTATATTGCCCTCCTGTGTTAGTACCCTCCTAATTGGCATTAGGATTTTAGTTTTATGCAGAATATCACATTCTCTGATTACTCATAGGTGGTACCATTTAATGTAGTCATCTATTAACTATATTTAAATGTTTAATCATTTGAATCAATCCTTATTTTTCAGTGCCTTAAATGAAATATTTTTTATTTAATTCATTATCTATATAATTGAAAGCATGCTTGCTATTATTTAACTCTCAATTGGAACAAATCAGATGGTGTTATTAAAATACCATTTATCTGTGTGAATGCATGTATAAATATAAAAATGAAGGTGTTTTTACTTTACAGTTATATAAATTATGTTTTGTTCATTTTCAACTTTACTAAAGTTCTTTTTTTCTTTTCTCTATTAGGTGTCCCTCTGTGTTTCAAGAGGTGGGATATATTCTTCTGTGACAGAGTGGTTATTATACTGTATTGCAATATATATATAAATATATATATACATACATAAATATATATATATACACACATACATACATACATATGGGGAACCCCCCGAAATGGAATTATCTTCTAGGAGGTAGGCCACTTGTAGTACAGGCATGCCCCGCTAAGTGAGTCTGTGTAGTGTACCAGCTGGCACTGCGATAAGCTGCATTTGGCTTCAGTGACTTTTTTTAACATTCTTTCAATACATTTGCCCATTTCAAATGAGTGATTTACAAGCACACTTGCCCACACCACACAGAGTGTTCAGCAGCTTTTGACCTAAAATTGCATTGATCCCCTTGTTCCATTCTTCTAATTCACCCAATCTCAGCCCAAGCAACTTTTTTTTCCCTCCGATGAGAAGAGTCCTCAAAGGAAAACGTTTTGCCAATGTGGAACAAAAAATGGCAGAAATAGTAATAGTCATAAAAATCAACAAGTTCAAGAACTGTTTTGTGCAGTGGAAAAAACATCTTGATAGGTGTATTGCATCAAATGGAGACTACCTTGAAGGTAAGTGAAGTTAAAACTTGTAAAAACAAATACACCACGTTGTATAAATAAATTATGGGTTTTTTCGGTCTCCCCTCATATATCTTATTTTGTATACATTAAATGACTTCCTTCCTCAGTAGAGTGTAGCACTATCTTTGAAGCCTCATCACCCATAAATCTATTAAATAATAGTTTTGGGAAGACTACTGAATTGGGGTTTAACCATAGAAAATATAAATACTTTTTAAACCTTTAAGGTTATTTAAAATATATATGTATAAAATAGATTCATGTTGGTTTTATTGGAAATTTTAATTAAATTTTTTCTTTCCATGAAAAGATTTCATATAAAAATATATAAGCTATGCTGTTAATTAAACTTTTTTGGAAGTAAGTTTTAAAAGTTGGTGATTTCTTTATTGTTTAAGAAAAATATCCCTAGCTGGTGTGGCTCAGTGGATTGAGTGCTGGCCTGTGAATCAAAAGGTTGCTGGTTCAATTCCCAATAAGGGCACATGCCTGGGTTATGGGCCAGGTCCCCTGTAGGGGGCACTCGAGAGGCAACCACACTTTGATGTCTCTCTCCCTTTCTTTCTCTCTCCCTTCCCCTCTATAAAATAAACAAACAAATAAAATATTTTAAAAATAAATAAAACCTTGTTTGCAATTTATCTTTACTTGAGGAAAGAGGTTATCTAGTCATGTTTTTCTGACAACTCTCAGGGTACATGCATTGAGGTATATGGTAAGTGTATTCATCTCAACTCCAAAGGGGGGAAAATGTCAAGTCTAAACAAAGACTTAAGAGGAATGTGCGACCTGTTGGTGTTATTATATTGTAAGATAGAGGAAAGGTCTAATAGACAACAGAAATTTTTGCAAAAGAAGAATATTTAACTTTTCCATAACTTGTGCCAACATAGAGATGAGCAAACAAAAGAAATAAAAATAACATTTGTAGCCAAGATGACTAAAAATTAATGCCTCTAGTTCCACTTGATGATAAGCAGTTACCATAATAATTTAAATAAATTCATTAAAGACTGACAGTACTAAGTTTTTAATATATCACTATAAAGCTTTAATAATTTCAAGGCAATTCTAGTTATAGTTTGAATTAATTTTAATTATATTTCAATTTATCTTTTTAAAAGAGTTGTTGCCTTTGGTAGGTTGAATATTTTAGCCTAGATTCTGGAATATGAGGACTACCTAGAAAAATTAAAAGAGTAGATGTTTCTCTATCATAAATGGAGTTCTTGCTCAATATCTTGAATATGACCAACTCTACAAATAGGATATGTAGCTTTCTCAAAGTGAATTGTTTCTGGGGTTACTAAACTATTTCTGATCTTATAAAATTATATTGATTAGGTAATGACTAGATAAGATATGCATTAATAGTGAGAGACTGAAAATATATTACATGACAAGAAATAATAAACAACCTATTTATACCTGATATTAATTTTTTCTAGGTTAATATTAACTGTTTCAAAGACTGTACATTGTTTACAGATTTTATCCCAAGTACTAGGAACTTTCACTTTATCATAAATTACATAAAACATGGGATTTAAAAGTAGAAAAAGGTCCTAATATGCATCATTAATTGGCAAATTATTTTTCCTTTGATAAGAATGATAATAATTATTAATTTAGAAACTTATCCAGAAACTATACCCTAACACTTTTGTTTTTAATCCCTACCTACAACGTAGTTTTAGTGACTGTATTATCTGAACATCAGTTTGTTTAATAAATTATTTTATGTGCTGTTGATGGTAATCCATTTCATTCTAATGGACTTTCATTGCTTCCTCATTAAAATATAGATTACAGATCCATTATATCCCAATGGCTAGTCATTGATTTCCTTCTTTTATTAAAACTGCTCAGCCTCAACAGGAAGCCTATTCAGGCTGAATCATCTCATCTTCTACAGAACAGGATGGAATATTACCAAAGTTATTTTGTACTTGAAGAACACAATGTGCCATTTAATGGACCTATACTAAAATTTTTTTCTTTCTAAAAATATAAGTTTTGGGATATGAAAAAGGGTTTGCATAATGATGGTTCCCATCTCTTGTTGTGACATGGATGTTCTCACAGCCAGTGAAGACAAAACAAAATTCAACATTTACTTCTGTATGTAGAATATATTCTAATTTCTGTTTTTGAAGAATATTTATTTTATGGTTTATGTAGTCAAAACCAGTTTTTCTTAACTGAGAATCTACTCTTCTACTAAACACTATATATACATATATTTATATATTTAGTGCTTGTATATAGTATTTATATATGTAAATGTATATAGGTGCATGTGTATATATTTATACACACACCACTGCATTACTCTTAAAAAATGATGTTTTAATTACCATACAAAGTTTATCAGTCAGGAGTATCATCTAGACACTAAATCTCTGGTTTAGAAAATATCAGCTGTGAGTTTTTTATCTAATTATGGAAACTAGCTACAGCTAGAGGTAGTTCATGCAATCTTTACTATTACTTCATAAATTTTGATCTATAGGCTAAGAAAGTAAAACTATATTGGTTTTCTGACTTATATAAGAGAAATGGATGACTAGATTATATAATCTTAAATGCACAGTGAGTTTTACCTTTCATTTATTGCTATCAATTCAGTTATGTATAATCAATATATGTGAAAATGCATGAAACTATCTTAAAATAATAATAGAATTTCAATCACTAATGAAAGGTTTTTGCCTCTCTTGTCCTACTTTAACTGTTATGTGTTAAACTTAATTTGATCTTCAAATTATTATTCAAATTATTTTTTCAGGTAACCCTGAATCATATCATTGCTGGGCTGGTACAATTCTCTTCAACTCAGGCCATCTTGGGAACAAATGTCTTTCTACAGCTTTTTATTTGCCTGCTAAATTTCTCTGCTTAATATCTTAATTTTAGTCATTGCCAGGAGTGAATTCCTAATGATCTGTGGTCATAAAATTCCATGAAAAATAAATAAACCCTAGTCTAATTCTGACACCAATTCCAATGTTTATATTTTTTCCACACCACCAAATGATTAATTCCAACACTACCTGAAGATGGTATCAGATTCCAGAGGTTAAAGGCTCAGTCCTACAAGATTATTCTACAAGACATATGTTCCTTAGTAAAGAGTGGATTTGTTAAGTTGTTTTGGCAAAATCAAGACATACCATATAATTTGACAATGTACAGATATACTCTATACATGTATCATAACAGAAACACATTTCAGAAAAGAACCTGGGAGTGAACCGTCCCTGGTTTTTTGTCAATGCTCTGAAGTCAACTTAGACCTGTTTGAGAAAGTCTCCAATTTGTTCCTACACCTCCAATTTTTTATAGACTCTTCTGTCCATGTCCATGTGCTATCTGGCATTCATAAATCTAGTCATGTTACTATCTTCTTCAAAACGTTTGCTTGTTTTTCAGTTATTTTTAGATAAAGCCAGATTATTCTCTATATTCTCCCACTCCTCCTGCTCCAGCTTTGCCAAAATATTTTTGAATTCCACGGCGGTAGCTGGTTCCCAAACACATCTCTGGTGCTATTTTAACTTCCTCATCTCCCTCCAAGCATTTCAGGCGCTTGACTCAGAGTTCGTTTCTGATTTTCCACTGCACTTCCCCCACCCCCTTCAACTCCATGTCTACCTCGAGGACTGACTCATCAGTGCTGAGGTAGGATTTCTTTTCCCTCTTTTCTTCAGCACTGTACCAACTGCAGTGATTTGCTTGTTTGTCTGTCGAGCTTCTTTTTGCATCAGACCACTCTTTTTCAAGTTTGGGATTTTTTTCTTCAATACCGTGCTGTAAATTGAACCATAGATATTTAACTTAAATTCTTAAAACTGAATAATATATTAGCCTGTCACTAACAATAAAAGTGTTAACAAATTCAACCATGTGAATTTGAATATCTAACTGGCTTTATTAAGATTTATGAATCAGGCCGTATCCCATCTAAAAAACATAAGTGCTAAGAAATTGAAGGAAATGTGAAGTTTTTACAGGAAGAAGGGTACAGCAAGGGAGCTATTAACAACGACAACAACAAAAGGTTTAATTTTAGGCCAGAACATCTTCTGGGGAGGGGGGTGGCCAGGGTTTCTATCATCAGATTGCCTCTTCTATCTGTGTGGGGTACAGAGGGCCCAACAGCAGATAACCTCATTGACGTTGACCGGAAAATTCCAGGCTGGTTCCTTAACACTCTTTCTGGGAGAGGTTGAAACAGCAATTAGTTCAGATATTAAATCCAGGCTTGAAACCATGGGCTTTAGCACTATCAATGCCATTTTGGGCCTGCAGTTTTCTCTTTAGCAAAAGGATTTTGAATAGTTTCGCTCTGATTTTCTCTCCCAATTTAAATGATATTATATCATAGAGATATCAGTAATTCCATGTGTAATCGTTAAGAATGAGCCACTCCAAGATGTACCTAGGAGAATTTAAATTAGGAACTTGGCTCATGATAAGAGTTAAAACCAGAAATGACATTTTACCCATCTGTATGGTAGGGCAGACAAATAATTATTAAACATATGCTCTGCCTCTCATTATCCTCTGAATCCCCAAGGTGCATTGCTCATACCTAGCTCAGAATGTGTTATATAATTCAACTTTCCTGTCTGTCTCTGAATCTCTAATGAAGGTGAGGTTTCCAAAATCTGACAATTTTCTTTTGTTGACCTGTCTAGTGTTTAGTTGATTAACAGACAAGCCAAAAAAGGAGAAAGAAACCTTGAAGGTAAATGGAAGTCTCTTCTTTTACCACACATGTAAACATGGTAAATTAATATATGATAAAGAGGACAATGAAATGAACCTTGTATTATTGAGAAAAGCAGTTCACTATATAAAATAAAATACAACTGGATAAAAAAGAAAACAGCAGCCCCTGATATCCAGAAGCTAGGTCTTGGTGTTGCAAGGAATTGGCTTTTCACTCAGAGCTTGATGATGATGTTTTCTTGAAAATAAACAATTTAACAGAATACCAATGTCAAACAGGGAAGTCTGTGCCCATGATGGGTTAAGACAGGAAGATTATATCATAACCATATATATGGAGACTGTGGAAACTATAAAATCACTGACCTTATTCTTTTCTTTGTTAAAATGAATGACCACTATATTTTGTTTTGTATTGTTTTGTTTTCCTATTATAGCTTCAGCCTCACTTTATTCTTCATTACTTACAGATAAAAGCTGGTATAATACTCAGTTATAATATTACTCCAGCTTCCTGACAGCACACAATCCAGAGCAAGGGCCCAATTCACTTGAACCTTCTTCAAACTCATCTAACATATACCCAAATTTTATGAATCTTACACAGGTAACACTCTTTTACTGAGATGTACTAGTATCTTCATAGTGAAATGTCTCACTCATTTCAGCAACCTAATATTGTTACAATAGGTAGTTAGCTAATTATTAATAAGAGAAAGGAGAAAAGGAAATTGGACACTGAGTTTAATAAACTGGGCAGGGGGCATAAACCTTTTCGCTTCACCAGGAAGCTACAACTTCACACCCCAGCAGATTATAGCATTTCACCAAGGGGACTAACGCTCCTCCCTTACTCCCTCCAGTACCAGGCTGTAGGGGATGCAGGGGGAGGTGCTGCACCATGGAGACCTGTTGATCTAACAAGAGAGCAAACCACCAAAAAGCCTCCAAAAGCTTGCAAAGTTAATTGGTTATTATGGGGAAAAAAAAAAAAAAAACTAGTCCATCCTAACCCCAAGCTATTAATCACAGAGGAACACAGAAACTCATTTGCTCTCTGTCTCTCTTTCTCTCTCACTTGGTGACCAGCACTTGCCTCATTCATTTGCACATTGTCTCTTGCTCAGGAGCATGCAACCCTACAAGTCTTGCAGCTACTGGAGCCTGTGGCAGACTGCATGGGCTCCAAAGCACTATACTTTGAGGCAGTAAACTATGAGGCAGAATCTCTGGAATTTGGCTTTTGTTTTGGTCTTGCTGAACACAGTTAAACTTTTTCCATAGTGGGATGGAAGGAGATGAAACATTGAAAACCCAGAAGCTGACTTTCACACAAATAAAACATTTTGCCACACCTCAGTTTCCCATGCATGGGTCCTTAAAATGCTTTCTTTATGATTCCCATGAAAGTGCCTGATTTCCACCAATGGCAGTGCCACATTTTGAAAAAGGTAAAATTATTTCTTTAACACTGATTTTTATTTTTAGTATTTTCTTCTGTTTCTTTCTCAGAACATCCATATATGTTACCTTTACACATACTATCACCTGCTTTTTCACATCGTTTATTTTTTCCACTAGTGCTTTACATTTTACATAGTAATTTTAAATTCTGTTTCTGTTGATTTCAATATTTGTGTCATGTCTGAGTCTGACTCTTGCTTTCTTCTTCAGACTATGTCTTTAAATGCTTGTGTCATGATTTGCATTTTGTTTACCCTGGAAAGTAGGCCTTTGTTATAAAGACCTCTGTGGAGGTATTTAATAAAGGTTCACTCACCCCTCCCCCTTCTGAAACACCAGGAGATCTTTCTTTGACTCTTCACTATGACAACATGAAGATTTTGCCAATAAAACAGATGAAATTGTAGGAGTCCCCTAAGACTGTGGACCCTAGCAGTTTTTCATTCTCATGGGAGTCCACACTCAGCTTCCAGCAGGTCATTAAATTTACCATTTAGTTTTCCTATCGGTTTATGGCTCCAGTAATTTCTGCTCCTGGCTGTAACTCTGTGGATTTCCCTGTTTCTTCATACTTTCATTTGATAGTTTTCCTTTGCTCTCAGTTCTCTGATGAGTCCAAAAAATATTCACTGCTTTTCAGTTTGTTCAGCTTTTATTGTCCATTTAAAAGAACAAAAGTGACAATTTCAAGTTGAAGTTAATACTAGAAGTCACATTTGAGTGTATATGAAGCACACAATTCTCCGTCAAATTCCTTTTTAAGAGTTTTTTGTCCCCTTCAGTTATCCTAAATAATTAAAACAGGTGACTGAAATGAATATTGTGCAAGTATATAAATAAGAAATAACAAGCTATTTCCCTTCTTTCTTTTTTATCTTCAGAAAATGAAGATAATATTCAAAATTTGGAATAAAACATTATTTGGATTTGTTTTAGAATTAAAATATTAAAAAATAAATACAAGGAAAGAAGTATTGTTGTGTTTCATAATTCTAATCAAATAATGTATATAAACTTAATATCAAAAATGATAGTAGCACTTAACATAACAACTAATAATCACTAGATAGGTAGCACAGAATGTAGCAAAAGAATATTTTCTTGCTAATCTGCTTACTTCCAACAATTTTTAAGTGGGAATATTTGGGGTGCCTCAGAGAGAACAGACTTTCAAATGATTTTAAAAGAACGAAACTTTCTGTAAAATTTGAAATTCATGTTTAGATAGAGAAATAGAGAAATATTACTGAAGTTTTGAAAACCAAAATTAGGACCCAGAACCAGTGACCATGATCATGAAAAATATATGTTTTATCATTAAAATATGAAGGCAAAATAAATGTTAATGTCTTTCTCTGTATTTTGCTATAATTTCAAGCATTCATCTCTTTCTGTAATAAATAGTATTTGCGAATATGAAGACCTATTTGAAATTTTAAAAACAAAGATACTTTGGGATTAGATGTTAACATTCAAATAAGGCATTATGATTTTATTAATCAATATTTAAGATAATATGCAAAACAAGTATTCTATGAATTTCTTAACACTTCTAGATAATATTGGATTTTATTAGCCCACAACAAGAAGCATATACATGGAAAATAACATCACATAAACAAGTAAGCTTTATTTTTTTCCATCAGTCAAAAATCAACGCTTGCAAAGTCTCCATAACATACAGTAATGACAAGTACTATAATTGTTGATAATATCAGTTTTTCTTTTATTTAAACTTAAAATGAATAATTTATTATATTTTATGTTAGTAAAACTATTCAAACTTCCTTACTAATACTTAATGCTTCATTTTACTCACAAGGCCTTGTGCATCTCAATAGCTACTCAAAATCATTCACTTAAAAATATTGTTTTTAAGCTCCTATTATATGCCAGCCACTATTATGGGTTCAGAATATACAGCAGTAAATTAACAGGCAGAAATTCCTGTACACAGAGCTTACATTCTAATCCAGGATACAGGAATATGGTGTGAGAGAATAATAAACACCAAGAAAAAAACAAAAAATGAGAAATAAAATTAGGAAATTTTGGAAAGGAGTATAATCTCTAGATAGAATGGTCAAGAAAGACCTTATTAGAGGTAAACATTTGAATAAATTCCCACCCCCCAAAAAAAATCTAAGGCATAAGTCACAGCAGAAAGAAAAGAGTTCAAAATTCCTGAGGCAGAATGTTCCTTGAATGTCCACGGTGCCGATCACACACCCTTTGGCTAAAATGGACAAAAGGAGAGTGTGTGGCAGAAAAAGAGACTATAAGGAAAGGGGAACGTGGAACTTCTAGAGCAGTATTATTTGGTATGTAGACCTCCAGCCTATATTAGTCCATGAGCAATTTGTCACTAGTCACAAGGAAACAGAAGAAATTGAGAATAAGTATTAAGAAACTTTTAAAAATTTGAAAGAGTAATATAGAATTTCTGTGTATTAAAATTAACATTGAATTGTTGAGACATATGTCCTATTTTTTATCTTTCTAATAATTAAACTTTATTTATTTTATAAAATTATTACCTACTATATAGTATAAATAGGCAAAATGAACAAATGGAAGAATCCTCACAACTAATAATTTGAGAAATTCTCTCTAGTTTAGGGCATTTAAGACACATAGAGAACATTGGCTTTTACTACAAGTGAGATGGAAAGAAATGGCATAGCTTTGTTTAGATCAGAATTTAATCATAAAATGATTAGATCAGAATTTTTAACAGAATGACTATGGCTTGTAGGCTCAGAATAAGCTAGAATCAGGGACATGAATATACCATGAGGAAAACAAGGTTATAGAGTTGTAAAATTTCAGGTATTTTAAATGTATAGTTACCAAGACTTATTGACAGATTAGAAGCACTGTGCAAAAGGGAAAAAAAAAGAACCAAGAATAAATCTAGATCTGGGACTTATGAAGAAGCAGGATAGAGTTTTTATTCTACTAGAAAACGAAGATAAAGAAGGTGGCATGATAAAGGCAAAGGGGAACTTCAGGTTCTTGTTTTTGATGTACTAAGTTTGAGATGCCTATGAAAGATCTGAGGAGAGATATCTGAGTATGGAGTTGGATTAAGATTCTACAGTTCAGAAGAGTTCATGGGGTTTAAGAAATAGATTGGATGTCATTGGCATATACATGGTAATGACAGCTACAGGACTTGAGGAACTCACCTAAACAGTGAGTAAAAACGGAAAAAAAGATCAAATGGATGAGTTTTGTGTCATGCTTATAGACTGGAAGACAGGAGAAACTTAAAAAATAAAAAAAGTGGGAATGACCACAGATGAAAAGGAAAAGACTAAATGCATACAGTGCCAAGTGAAGGTAATATTTAAAGGAGAAGTGAAAAAATGGACTTTAAATTCTGTTAGAAAGGAAATGAAGACTAGGTGGGATAAGGTACAGTTAAAGGAAGTATGAGAAAATCAACCCAAGTGTGTTTTGTCTTCTGGAACTAGGGACTGTGGGTTTGGGGGTATACAAGGGAGACTACCAGGAAAATAATAGGTCATAATCAGGGTTGGCATGCTTGAAGTAGAGATGAGGGAAGCTTTGTAAACAATAATTTAGTACAACGGATATGGTGGTATGGTCAGGTGGCTAAAGTAAGAAAGAGAATAAGATCATCCGAAGGGAGATTGTTAAAGACTTAAAATTACAAGGAATAAGAATAGTTATCTAAATGAATGTTGAGATTGCAAATTAATATAACAATGATGCTGAAAGTAAAATGAACTGACCTTCAGAGATGTGTTTCAAAAATGAGACCCAAGACTACAACTGCATGTCATGTATCTAAATAATTCAATATGTAGTACATTCTCATAGCAGTGCTTTTTCTGATATTTCTCCTCAAGTAAGTAAAATAGAAGAAAAAATAAGTAAGAAAGACTACATCAAAATAAATATTTTGTACAACAATAGAAACCTTAAACAAATAAAAAGGTATTCACTGAATGGGAGAACATATTTTCCAATGATACATCTGATAAAGTGTTAATAGACCAAATTATAAAAAATATATACAACTCAATACCAAGAAAACAATCTAATTTTAAAAGGGGCAAAGGACCCAAATAGACACCTCTCCAAAAAGGACGCACAGAGGGCTAATGGACATATAAATAAAAAGATGCTCACTAGCATCTTTTAGTGATGCTTATTAGCATCACTAATAATCTGAGAATACAAATTAAAACCACAATGAGATATCACCTCATACTTGTCAGAATGGCCATCATAAACAAACCAACAAACAACAAGTGTTGGCAAGGATGTTAGAAAAGAGAACCCTCATGCACTGTTAGTGGGAATGCAGACTGGCGCAGCCACTGTGGAAAGCAGTATGGAGTTACCTCAAAAATTGAAAATGGAATTTTTTCATGACCAAGCAATTTCACATCTGGGAATATCCCAGAAGAAACCTGAAACACTAATTTGAAAGAATATATGCACCCTATGTTCACCACAGTGTTATTTATGAATGCCAAGATTTGGAAGTAGCACAAGTGCCCATCAGTAAACAAGTAGATAAAAGGATGTGGTATATTTACACAATGAAGTACTACTTGGTCATAAGAAAGAAGAAAATTTACTTTTTGCAATAGCATGGATGGATCTGGAGATAATTATACTAAATGAAATAAGCCATTCAAAAAAAGACAAATACCATATGATTTCACTAACTTGCAAAATCTAATGAACAAAATAAACTAACAAAAAATAGAAACAGACTCATAGGTACAGAGAACAGACTGACAACTGTGAAAGGGGCAAGGGTGGTGGGACTAAGTTGAAAAAAGGTGAGGGGATTATGCAAAAAGAACAACTCATAGACAGACAACAGTTAGGTGATTGCCAGAGGGAAAAAGGAGTGGGGGATGTTGAAGAGGGAGAATGGGTAATAAATGGTAATGGAAGGATATTTGATTCGGGGCAGTGGATACGTAATATAGCGAACTGATGATGTGTTGTAGGATTGTATACTTGAAACATAATTTTATTAACAAATGCCACCCTAATAAACTCAATTAAAAACAAGAAAAGTAAATAAATAAATATATATGCATTATTTTACTTTTTTCCCAGCAATTTTAAATTTTGTGGTAGTTCCTTTGAGGTAGAGCTCAGAAATTTGCAATTAAAAATGACCTAGGGTTATGGTGATGCACTGACAGATAAGGAAACTGCTGCCTCAAACACTGTCAAATACTAAACACTAACCCAAACAGACTGTAAATTTTGGCAAGTACATTTGTATTTTTTCTTCAAATGTCTAGAAAAATACCAGCTTTTAAGTCATCTGATCATCGCTCTTTCGAGCAAGTTCCTAAATGTTCATTTATAGTTTTCATATTAACCTTACAATAAAGTTAGTTTACATTATAAACTGATATGAGTATATAATGTTAACTTTGAGTTGTTATATAGGTAGAACCAATATTTATAAATATATTTATGATACATTTTCTTTTTTGAAACATTTATTTTAGTTCATTTATTCTATGTGTTATTTAAAAGATATTTTTAATAATCAACTTCCAAAATTTTCCTTTTGTGTTACTCAAACTTACCAATTTTGCTTTCAACTGTAGTTTTAACTTTTATGTTTTTTCTCCAATTTAAAGGCAGTAAAAAAGTAGAGATTAAGAGAGCAACCAAAACTTTTCCATCTATACCTTTTTTTTCCCACATAATTTATTGGAAATATTACAACAAAATATCAGGTACTATGCAAGACAATTAGGATAATGTTTTTTAAATAACATTTGAACATGGCTTATTCATGAAGCCATGGGGGAACCCTTCTAACTGATTGATGGTGGCCTGGCTGACTTTCTACAGAAGAAAGTATTCTTTTGTTTGTTTGTTTGTTTGTTTTGTTGAAATATTAAGGCTGAGGAGAAATTACCTCTTATGTTTGATAGATAAGGTCCCTTAAAAGAGCAAAGCAAAATGTTACATGCAAAAATTCAAAAAAGTACCTAATAGGGCATGGATCTTTCCTGGAAATTGCAACCATTTGGGGATGGTGTGGAAGAAAGGGCTTTTTGGAAAAATGGCTGGATAAGAAACAAGAAAAGTAAATAGTTTTTTAGCGTGAAGGTCCATTGGAAGGAACTTGAATTTTTTCCTTCAGTTCAAAGGAAATATTTAACATGTTTAGTCAAGGAAGATATAGGACCTGAATGAACTGGTACAGACACTAAAATAACAGTATGGAAGCCTCTCAAAAATCAAGAATTGAGTTACCGTATGACCCAGCAACCCTTCTTCTGGGTATCTACCCCCCAAATTTGAAAATATTTATTTGCAATGATAGATGCACACTTATATGTTTATTGCAGCGTTATTCATGGTGACAAACATGTGTGAACAACCAAAGTGCCTGTTGTTAGATTAAATAAAGAAGATGTGGTACATACATATACGATGGAATACTACTAAGCCATAAGAAAAGATGATGTACTGCCATTTGTGACATGGACTCACCTTGAGAGTATCATGCTATGTAAGATATAAAACTAAAGCAACAAATAAACAAACAAGAAAAACAAACAAACATTCATAGACACAGATAGTAGTATAGTGGTTACCAGAGGAAAAGAGGGTGTGAGGTAGTAAAGGGGAAAGAGGTTCATGTACAAGGTCTGTCCAGAAAGTATCTATCCAGGCAATATGAAAAATAGAGACATTTATTGAAGATACAAGAAACACTGTACATAGGACAATGATGCCTCAGTCCCCTTCAAAGTAGGCACCTTGGGACCTCACACAGTTGTCCTAGTCACCATCAGCTGCCCTGTTGTATTTTCCTGAATCTTATTGAAGGTCTTTCCTTCCAAAGGTGACATTAGTTTGGGAAAAGCCAGAAGTTGCAGGACAACAAATCTTGTCTGTGGGAAGGTTGAGTCACCTGGGTGATTCATTGTTTTCCCAAAAAACTCTTCACGAGACATGATACAAGAGCAGGCCCATTGTCCTTATGAACTGTCAACCACCAGTTGCTCGTAGCTGTGGCCTCCTGAATCCCTGAATAGTTTCTGCAAAGGAATGTTCAATCTTAACATACAATTTGATGCAGATTTATTGCTCTACTCAGTCAGTCATTTTGAATGCAATGGCCACACTGTATGTATGTTCACCCAATGGCACCTTTCGCCCTCATTGAAGTGGTCATTGTTCATGCATGCACATTCCAATCCACTCTCCTTGGCTGCTAGGTCACACTGATGTCATGCAAACCATTCTTCTTTATATTAACAATGGTTGGACTTTTTCTGGCTAGACCAAGTATATGGTGATGGGGAAAAATTTGAATATGTGTGGTGGGTATAAAAGGCAGTATACAAGTAATGTGTCATACAGTTGTACAATCAAAACCTATATAATGTTATTAACCAATATCACCCCAAAATTTTTAATTTAAAAACTAAATAAATAAACAAACAAATAAATAAATAACATTTTAGTAAACATAACCAGCAATGTTAGGTTCCACATTGTCAAGACAGAAAGAATAATCCTGTCAGTGCCATTGTTCTAGTATTTTAAGCCTATGATTTTATAGGTAATAAATAAAAACAGTAATTTTTGTACTTTTATATGCCCTAGTTTCACTATGACAAATTTCTTGCCAAGATTTTTCAATTTGCACACAAATACATCAGATTTCCATAGCCTAAATGTTACAAATGTTAACAAAGATCCTGGGAAAATTAATGGAATGGAATTCAGTAATAAAGAAAGTTCTAATTTTAATTCTTGTTACATATTAAAAAACCTGAGGGTAGTATTTTTAATTTTGGGATAACAGAGCATTGGTCATTTCAATTTTTAATCTACACTGAACACTAATGAACTCAAATTGTTAGCATGTTATCTATAAGTTAGCTGTTAGTATTAGGGTAAAAAAATACTTCCAAATCCATAATGGCAAAATAGAAATTAACATAATTAATCTGTAAGTAACACTTAATGTAACTATGTTGTAATCAATTTCAAAATATTAAATACTGTTTAAATATTTCTCAGAAGCTAACCTTCTTAGGATAAATGATATTATATTCATATTTATAGTTTTCAAAAATAACAATTAATCCACAGTGATATTAATATGACACTACTGTGAGACTATAATATGAAAAGAAAAATGTACTCTCTAGCAATCAATAATTTGATCCAAAGTAAATAAAACATTTTTTGGATAAAAATTATCTAGTAAAAAGGAATATGTAAAACAATTTAATATGTTTTTCTAAATGTGATGCATTTCCCTTGTCCATGGGTTCATGTTGTGCTTGTATATGAGGAACTTTCGGTTTATAATAAACAAGAGGTATTATAGATAACCTTGGATGATACTGCCTTATTGTTAGTATTACCTGGACAAAGAGAAGAAATTTTCTAGACTATTGGAATTCATGGGCTAACTATCCAGTATTGATACACATCACAGATATTGCTGTCAATGACTCTGTTTTTCTCTCTGAACTAATGTGCTTTCTTACTACCTTAACACATCTCTATTATGCTCTATGAATTCTGCTTGCATGTGTCTTCTACTTCTTCTTTTTTTTTTTTTTAGATTTTATTTTTAGACAGAGGGAAAGGGAGGAAACGGGGAGGGAAACATCAGTGTGTGGTTGCCTCTCACACGCCCCCTACTAGGGACCTGGCCCACAACCCAGGCATGTGCCCTGACTGGGAATTGAATCAGTGACCCTTTGGTTCACAGGCCAGTGCTCAATCCACTGAGCCACACCAGCCACGGCATGTCTTCTACTTTTAACACATTCTCCTGTCGTTTAAAATGTATTTCCCAGTTTCTGATCCACTAATATTTCTGAATTCTTCATGCAGATTTTACTCACAATTCAAGTACACAAAATTCCAGATTTCTAACATAATTTACCATCAAATTTCTAAAATGCTTTCACTATCATTTTGTTTTGCATCATTTATTCCTGCTAACATCAGCTGTCGCTCATTCAGCAGGTCCATGTTAAATGACCTAGAAATTATTCTGTCCTGCAGTGGCCTATGGGAAATATCAGCTAACTTTAAAATGAAACTTCTGTGTTGCTATTTATGCTCAATGTTTTCCAGGGGCAAGTGTATTCAGTTTATTTATTTTTGTATTTTTTACAAACTCAGCATCA
Organism: Anoura caudifer; assembly: GCA_004027475.1. Lineage (NCBI taxonomy): Eukaryota > Metazoa > Chordata > Mammalia > Chiroptera > Phyllostomidae > Anoura > Anoura caudifer. Next base: position 210,291 of record PVKU01002726.1, read on the forward strand.
TATCACCAAGTGTTCATTTTTAATTGTATTTTATTGATTATGCTATTACAGTAGTCCTGATTTCCCCCTTAGCCCCTCCCCACCAGCACCTCACTCCCTCAGGCAACCCCCTCACCATTGTTCATGCCCATGGTCATATGTATAAATTCTCTGGCTACTCCATTTCCTACACTACATTTTATAGTCGTATGGCTATTCTATAACTACCTATTTGTACTTCTTAATCCACTCACCTCTTTGCTCTTTCTCCCACAGCCCCTCCCATCTGGTAACCATCAAAACACTCTCTGTACCCATGATTCCATCTGCTTTTCTTGTTTGCTTAGCTTGTTTTTTTTTATTAGATTGTTGATAAGTTTGTATTTTTTGCCATTTTGTTGTTCATGGTTTTGATTTTCTTTTTCTTAAATAAATCCCTTTAACCTTTCATATAATAATGGTTTGCTAATGATAAATTCCTTTAGGTTTTTTCTTCTCTGGGAAGCTCTTCATCTGCCCTTTGATTCTAAATGATACCTTTGCTGGGTAGAGTAATCTTGGCTGTAGGTCCCTGCTTTTTATGACTTTGAATATTTTTTTTTTCCAATCCCTTCTAGCCTGCAAAGTTTCTTTTGAGAAATCAGCTGACAGTCTTATGGGAACTCCCCTATAGATAACTAACTTCTTTTCTCTTGCTGCTTTTAAGATTCTCTCTTTATTTTTAACCTTTGTCATTTTAATCATAATAACATCTTGTTTGCCTACTATCCAAACTATCTTAAGGATGTTTGTACAACTAACAGCCTTTTCAGATAAAGATACTATTTTTCTATGATAAAAAGCAGAGG